>JAODUP010000200.1:42500-420000 GCA_025642065.1 Paralvinella palmiformis
ATACATCATGTAGAGGTAGCTGATGTTGTCATTGACCAGTACCGTCCGGTGGTAGTCCGATAGTAGATCCATCATGTTGGCCAAGGTCGACGGGATCCAGCGGCGGCGCTGGTTGAAAAACTCACGGAACGTCTCCGGGGCGTAGGTCGAGGCGTCGGCCGCCGCGCAGTACTCGATCTTGTAGCCTTGTTGGAGCAGGAGGGTACTCAGCCAACGATCTTCACCTGGTGTGTGCAAATGGAATTGGGGGGATGGTCCGTTGAGTGAGTTTGGTGGATGTGGGTATAATTGTTCGCTGGTGTATGCTCCGGTTTTAATTGTGTTTATACCTAATGTTCTGTATGTCTCTCTCTTCATCTGTCAACCTACCTACGGATCTACCGATCTAACTGTATGTATGTCTGTCTGTCTGTCACAATCACACATACTAACATTCATACACCCAGACACAAACATACACACAGAAACATAACTACACTGACCTTGATCATACTGCAGATAATGCCTAGCCTCAGTGGACTTGGTGGCATACGTCCTCATAACGTTGTCGTCCATAATTGCTGATCCTCTAAACAGTGAGAAGCAGCCAGGACTACACAATACACAACCTAACATATGTTCAGCTGCCTTCTGTAGCCAGTGGCCTATGGCGTACTCAAACTTCTGGTACCATACCATAGGACCTGCGTACATTAGATACATCGCCCGGTGTTACAACAACGACGACGTTTATGGTCATAACAACTTATCTCAGATCGTAAAGATAGTAACATCAGTTATACACAAAACAAGAATGTGTCGAATATACGATACTTGTATTAACAAAAGTAATAATAACAATACTGCTATTAGTACTACTAGTATTACTACTTCTACTACTACTAATAATAATAGCAATTTAATATGTAAACTAAACTATTTGAGTGAGTGAGTGAGTGAGTGAGTGAGTGGTGAGTGAGTGAGTGAGTGAGTGAGTGAGTGAGTGAGTGAGTGAGTGAGTGAGTGAGTGGTGAGTGAGTGAGTGAGTGAGTGAGTGAGTGAGTGAGTGAGTGAGTGAGTGAGCAATAATAATAATAATAACAATAATAATAACTGACTCATGATCCCGAAACAAATTATTTATTATATGTATTATTTATAAATATAGAAACGCAGAACATTCAGACATCTTTATCGAAAGGTCGAATTTTTCCGGTGTCTGGGTTTGTGTGACGTGTTTTATTATTATTATAGAAAACTTAAAGCCTGTTCAAAAGTGCTGTATATAAACCTAAAAACAAGTACTATCCTCATAAATTACAAGATATATGCGATAAGGTGACTAATAATGCTAATAAAGTTCACTGTTATTGTAATCATTCGAAAAAAAGGGTATTGGCCACAAAATAGTTCGCTCCTTCTAATGGAAGAGCTTACTCCTTTGGATAATAAAAGTGGAATATTTCGATTCGGTGGCTGCGGTGACACACAAACGAACCAGTGTTAGGCTTGTCAACAGCTACGTTTTCGGGCCGAGTAACTAGGCCAGGTAATGTTTACGTTGTCGAGCATTACCTGTCCCGATCGGGTGGATTCTGCCACAGGCGGCTCCTACTTTCTTGTTTTTCTTCATACGATCCACCAGCAAGGTGACCGACTCGGCCTTGAAGTCGATGTCGCCGTCCAGGGTCAACAGGTAGGTGTTCTCGGCCTAATTAAGATGAGAGCAGTAGCAGCATCATTAGCATCATCATCATTATTATTATCGTCGCCAACAAAATGTAATGTTGGTGATGACGATCATGATCGCGACCATCATAATCGTGATCATCACGATTATGATCGTCGTGATAATGATCATGATTATAATGATAACGGCAGATAGCAGCTACTGTCAATAATTTTATATAATATGATTTCGATGAAGCTAGAAGGATAAAATGATGAAGATTAGGTGATGATGATGAGGAGGAGGGGGTGGATAAACAGGGGATTTATAAAGCACCAACCAGACATTGGCTCGTCCGATCATAAACGATAAACGTAAACATTTAAACGGTTTAAGAGTCTACGATGCTAAATAACCTGAGACTACTCGATGTCCAGGATAACCATAGGACCTCGGTTGTCTTAAGCTTAGCACGAAGTCCATCAGTGATCCGGAGTCCATCAACGGGAAGTTACTGAAAGCAGGATTTGGTATCGGAAAATATTATAGAAACACCGATTTCTTGGTATCAATCGGTAGTCAGAATATCTCCTCCGCTAACATTGACACATCGCGTATTGATATGTTAAAACTGGCACCGAGGGGCACTTTGAGGTGTGTTGATCGGTACTTGAGGTCGCTGGCTGCTGTAACGTGTGGAAACAATCAGCTTGACTCTAAATTGTTATTGAGACACAATGTGGAATTACATCTGTTTATCCTTATCTCTCCTATGATAAACCTGTCATCGATTGCAGTAAATTAAACTGCGTTCTACTTCGCAGTGTCATTATCGATACCAATAACTACTCTCGTTATTTAGTCAGCAGTCAAGTAGTGTCCAACTTGTCAACGTGGACTAATACTAATAGTCAACAAGGTACTTAGTCCATTTGAGAGATATCTATCTATCTATCTATCTATCTATCTATCTATCTATCTATCTATATGTGTCTATGTCCTGTCCTGGACAGACCTACCTGTACCCGCTGTAGGTAATTCATGCTCCGGAAGATCCGACTGCGTTGAGTTATGTTGCTGATGTGCATAGGCACCGATGGCCCTTTGCCGACGTCTGATTGGTTGGAATACATCGAATCGTCATTGTTGCCAAGCAACCGGTATCCAAGGAGATAGTACATGTACATCACCTAAAACGTGACGTATTCGGCGTTAATAGTTATCATCATTCATAAAACGGCATAAATTAATTTCACATAGAATCCCTAAAATAGACATAACAGAAACGTGCTTAATTGACCACGAAGTGACACGAACAGAAAGGTCCAAAATAGTCTAGACCAAACTGGCCCTCACTGGATTGATTATCGCCCATTTTGACACGCAAGTACACATGTTTTTCCTCCGTACATTTAACCATGTAATATTTATTCTATCTACGCTATATTGCTATGTCCTGTACCCTGCCTCGGAATATATTGAATTAATTACATTTAACTATCCAACTGTAATTACTATAAGAATGGCTAGATGAACTCGATGACCGCGGTCAGTTTCGTGCACGCTATCAAGTAGATCTTATTCGGCAGATTTACAAAAATAACTATCCGTGCGGTAGATGATGAGTTACGATTTGTCACATTCGCTGCTTATGAAGTACAACATTATGTACTTTGCTTTGGGAGTAAAAGAACTTCGTTGAAAAATTGAAATTATTAACCCGGCATCAAATATAAAAATATAGCTATTGCTGTTTTGTGCGCAAGGTAGGCTAAATGGGCCGGTAATGAGGTGAAGCAAAAGATGAAACACCTTTTTGACATATCCCGGTCAATTCCAGTTTGTCAATTCCAATTCCACTCAATTCCATTTTTGTCAATTCCAATTCCACATCTTATTTATCAATTCCAATTCCAAATGTTTCAATTTCATTTCCGTTTTTTACCGACTCTTTTTTACCTACTACTTTTTACCATGAGTAGATACTCCGAGTACCTACTCCGATTACCTACTTGGAATACCAACTTGGAATACCTACTCCGAGTATTTTATATTCCAAGTAGGATTATCATGGAAGAAATATTTCTGAATAAAACAAAATGGTAAATTAATTTGTGGATTTAATTTATTGAGGGAAACTTCAATTCCAATCCCAATTCAAAATTGATCAATTCCAATTCCATTTGTTTTAAATAATCCATTCCAATTTCGGAATTGGAATTGACCATCAAATCCAATTCCGGAATTGAATTTACCCCGGCGGCCGGGGTTTGAACTCAAATCTTTGGCCAACCGTGCTATCAGTTATGCTATAGAGACGCCCTTACCCCGGCATCAAATCATCAATAAATCAGGGTTAATACTGATTGTAACGTTAAATGCGAACTACGTCTAGCTGCCTCAAAACGAAGTTCCATTGTTTACCTGCGACCATCGTTTTTTATGACGTATCTTATTCTTGTCTTTGATGTGAACATACAACAGGTTACCACCGGGCAGTGTCCACGTCAATCGTCCGCCATATGCAGTTGGTGTCTTTATGGGCGGAGCTAAGACCAGCTGCGTTTCATGAATGGATCTGCGAGAAGGCAATTGGTGGAGTTTAGACCTAGTAGGCGCTAAGTACACCGGAAGTCAACATAAATTAAAATCAGTTTAAAATATTGATATTATATTTAAAATATTCCTTTATCTATGTATGCATAAATCCGGGGGTGCATCTATGTGTCTGTGCATGCGTTCGTGCGTACAACCAACCAATCTGGCTTAGCAGAAATCTATGTCTAATTGTTTTCGCTTAATCTGTAATAATAGTCACGTATTTTCCAAGATTTCTACGTTTCAGCGAAAAGCTTTAATATTATTCAACCACACAAATCAGGAATTTTTAATAAAGCTGAAATCATCATCCAGGAAAGAAATGTTGGACATATTCCATATATTTTCGTATTAATTACGACGACAGATTTATAAGCAACAGATCATTCACAGATAAAGCATTAAAATAAATTATTACTTAGCAACAATAACTGGATTTGTTTTTCAATCTACGTACGTGGCTGCTAATTCGATGACGTCAACAAGTTGTTTGACGAAAGCGTTACAAAGCCCTTCGTTTTCTTTCTTGTATAACATACCATCGTCAATAAATACGTGAGCTGAAAATTATATATATATATATATATATATATATATATATATATATATATATATATATATATAATTGCATATATTATGTTGATGTTGATTTATTCATTAAAATTACTTATATTTATACATGTAAAATATAAAATAAATATTTATTGATTGGATGTTCTATATATATATATATATATATATATATATATATATATATATATATATATATATATATATATATATATATATCCCAACTCTTACGTATTTCGATATTTACCTTCGAACTCATAATAATCAGGATCTTTAACCCCAAAGTATTCCTGGGCGTTAGTTCTAGCAGCTTGATCTACATCCATTCTGTAAAATTATTATAATAGTGAAACTGATCAGGCTGGTGGTGGTCATGATAAACATGAAGATGATGAAGATGTTAATGATGAAGATAAAGATAATAATAATAATAATAATGATAATGATAATGATAATAATAATAATTAATAACTCACCTCATTATAGATTTGAGTACTTGTACCATTTCGTTTGCTGTCTCGTGCCACATTGTAGAACAGACATATATCCTAGCATTGATACCTTCTTTGATCCTGGTTTGTTCTGCCTCCGAGATAATAGAGCCAGCTGTAGATATCGAGTCGTCTATAGACACCTGGGATATAGATAATGAGATATTTGTAGAACACTGTGAGCAAAAGACAATGGCAAAAGGGGATGACTAAAGATGGACACACATACACACACTCAAACAAATATATATATATATATATATATATATATATATATACATATATACACGGATATTTCTCTGTTTCTGCTTTTGTTTATACATGTCCGTTTATCTGCATATCTGTTTACTTGTTTATTTACCTATTTAACTATCTAACTTTTAATCTATATATCTATATAATTTTTTTCTTTTGATTAGCTCTCTCTCTCTCTCTCACTCTCTCTATCTGTGTGTGTGTGTGTGTATGTGTGTGTGTACTGGTGTGTGCGTGTGTGTGTGTGTGTGTGTCCGCTTGTACGTGTTCCCGCATGTCTGTACTACCTCAGATTTCAAATGTCTCATCTTTGGCACCTCATCCAGATCTTTACGTCGTCTATTTAACATCAGACATTGTTCTAACAATGTGCCACAGTATTGTGGGAGGACGAACAGACTGAAACATAGAGATGATTGACAGGTAATTAAAGACTAATGTAAACATAGGACTAAACGATAATTAACATAAATAATTAACCGACAATTAACAAACAATGACAGGGATCTGTTTACCAAGACAACACATTATGTGTTGATCAAGACGACACATTATGTGTTGATCAAGACGACACACTATGTGTTAATCAGGACAACACATTATGTGTTTATTATTGATATTGTTTATTTTCAATTTGTTAATGTGTTTTCTTTGTTGTTGTTTTTGTTATCATCATTGCTGTCGTTATTGTTATTATTGTTATTGTTGTTGTTGTTCTTTTTTGTTGTTGGAAGTGGTGCTGTTGTTATTTCTGTTTTTGTCGGGTTTTTGTTTTGATATACAAATACTTAAGTCTTACACAGGTATAAGATTTCAAACCAGACTCTCTCTCTACACATGTGTTTGCGCGCGTGCGCGCACGTGTGTGTATGTGTGTGTGTATGTGTGTGCGTGTGTATGTGTGAGTGTTCCCCCACCCATAATCTCTCCCATAACCTTTATCACACACACCATCCCACCTACCGCTCGACCTTGGCCAGCCTCTCCGACTTGGAGAACCAGATATGGTTGGCTATCCAGAGCTGTGATAGCCACCAGAGGGCGAGGGCACATCCGACCTGCCAGTGGAAGCCCTCGGATAGGTAGCTCTCACTACACTGCCAATAGCCTACATCTAGACCAGGTAACGTCACTCTCGTCCACTCAGATAGGTGACACAGGTAACAAAACATGGCTGCCGTTGCCGGGGTAATCAGCGTCAGGGGCAAGCTGAAACTGAAGCCCTGCATGCAGAGCTTACAGGCGACTCGGGCGAAATAGTAGCAGATGGCGCCACTGGCGCACTGGACGATCAACGGCAGGAAACGGAAAAGCACCTTGTCGATAGGCCGGTCGCCGATGGCGTCATCTGACGGCAAGTAGTCGTAGCCGTAGTCGCCGTCGGAGGCCTCGCCGTAGTAGTAGTCGTCGTTACTGTTGTCACTGTAATCGTAGCTGTTCTGATCGTAGCCGTCATAGACTTCCGGTTGGTGGGCTTCCGGCGCTCGGCGAGCGGTCGACCTGTCGCCGACGACGTCGTTGGCCGTGCTGACGTCATCGGTGACGTCACCCGGCTCGATCGAATACGTGATCGGCGGATTTGAATCTTTCGGCGAATCGTTCTGGATTGTGGCCGCCCCCCGGCCTCCACCGTCATCGTCCTGGATCGGCGCCTCAATGTGGCCGTCATCTTTCTGTATTTGGGTTGTGACTTCCGGCACAGTGCCAATGTCAGCTTGGCGGCGCCTCCGGCTGCGCCCGTAATCGTCGTAATATCCTGCGTCGGCGTACCGAATGTCGATGTTGGTGTCGTAATCGAAGGGCGTCGATGACGCGTTTCCGGTTGTGTCATCGACCTCGACCGCCCCCTGCCCAATGGTAGAGTTGTCGTAGGCGGTCTCGTTGGCCACGTGACTGAACAACTCGGCCATCGGGGTCATGTTCGGTATCAGTAGGTAGGCAAAGGCCAAGGTCAAGCCGATCTTCCACAGGCTGGCGAAGATGTAGATCTTGCATCTGGCCAATCGGAGCCGTTGTTTGAATGCTTGCAGATTAATGGCGCCCATGTCCCGATCTACAAAGTTCTCCCAGTAGCGGAGTGATATGAGCGTTAGTGAGGCGGCCACCTGGACTAATTGCACCGTGCTGTTGATCAGTGAACGATCGCGGTTAATATAGCGCGTCATCAGGAAGAAGACAGAACATTGCATCAGTAATGCCAGGATGTCGAGGATGATGGAGATTGGTCCACGGTCGCCTTTGGTGAGCAGCAACTTATAGATTGCTGGAATGATGCTCGTAGCCGGCATCAGGAGCAGGGCGCGTATCACGTCGAATTGGGGAAGCACCTTGAAGACGAACAGACAAAGTCCAAACGTGTGCGCCGCCTCAATGATAAATACCTGGAAATATACGGAATTGCTTTGTTGTTGGTTTTGATTTCCGGGCGGGTGATACTTCAAGTAATTGAATATGGTGTGGTTGTGTGTGTATTTGTTTGTTTGTGTGTGTGTGTTTAGTTTAGGTGTATGTAGGTGTGTGTAGGTGTGTACGTGTGTGTAGATAAAGATAATAGATAGGTAAATAAGGACTAAGGTATAGATTGATACATACTTCACACACGTACACACACACAACACACACACACAATATATATATATATATATATATATATATAGATGATGATGATTGATGTTTACGGCCACTTTTGTGCACAAGGTAGGCTAAGTGGGCCGAGCGACCTCCAAAGGTAATGAGACGAAGTGAAAGACGAAACAACCTTCAGATATGCCCACGCCGGGATTCGAACACGGGTGGTAGTGATCTGTGGTCCAACACGCTAACACTAGACCACGGAGGCGCCCCATATATATATATATATATATATATATATATATATATATAGAGAGAGAGAGAGAGAGAGAGAGAGAGAGAGAGAGAGAGAGAGAGAGAGAAATTATGTAACTTACAGCAAACAAAGCTCCAAAGGTAGGCCATGGTTTACTGGCAAATATTGACTTCAGAAGACTCTCGATAAAAACAAATATGTTTGGTACACATATAGATACAGCTAGCATGACGATAATTAGATCTCTCTCAAACTTGGTCTGTAATATTGAGAAACAAAAAGAGTAGAAATATTATTACAGAAAGTCCTCGGATTAAGGCGACTTACGAACGAACCCCTATATTAAAGCTCTTAAAAGTTGTTGTTTCGAGTTACGGGCTCTGTTTCAGGTCAATGAGTATCGTCCAGCCGGAGAGGAAGACTCTTCCAGTCCACCACCCTCCCCCTCCCCTTACGCCATCTTGGATTACCCGCCTTTCAGGATTGCTGGATTTTTGTGAGATTGTTGGCGTATTATTTACGCCCTCGTTGTGTCTCCTACGCAAATAATAAAATATAACGATGCGTTGGCATAGGAGAGTAGTTCGTGTACTCATTGTACAATGACATAAGGGTCGGGGGCCGATGGTTCGTACATTTAGAGAGTGTGATTCGACTTACATACAAATTCGGCTTACGAACGTACGTAAAGACGGGACTCGTTCGTAAGCCGAGGACCTGCTGTATTCATTTCAGGCAACTGCGTGCTATAATTTATATGGGATAACAGTTTCTGGAACATAATGTAGTTATTAAATATTGTATGTTCATTACTATGCATTTTTATTCTCTTCCCGAATAAGTTACATCTGTCTATTAGTCAGTTATTTAGTCAGCCAACAAACCATTTCCCTATTTCTTCCCGTCTAAATCCTATTCCCTTTTTTTACCTTTTATCAGCCATACCTTCTTATTATCGCCAACTCCCGTTGTCATGGCGATCAGACTAACTTTACTGGCAAATGTTGACGTTGCTATGATGACGAAGAAGACGAGGTACATAAAACATTTAACGATCCGGACCGGTCCCTCAAAACACTGCGACGCCATAATGCCGCTGTCTCTGGATACGTTCATGAAGACGTCCCAGGCTTCTGTGTTCATTTGGCTGTAATACGCGAGTAATAAAACAGACTATATCTAGTAATAACTTAATATGTATATTTAATCTGACAGCAGAATAATAAAAACGCAATTAATACAGAAATATTTGACGTTTAGTTCTGAAGTATTTACGTGATATGTATCCATACAGATCTGAATGCATAATGCGATCTCTTACACATACATATGGACATATGCGGTTATAAATTGATATTGAAGTCCCCGGGAAATAACATTTAAATGTTCACTGGTTCTTCCAAAGCCTTTATTCATTATGGAGAAACCCATATAACTGGCATATTATAATCATTATTATTATTTTTATTTAAGACAATAGCGAATAATAAATACCTATGTATTTTACCTTTCAACTAATATTTTTTTATTATAAATTATATTATACCATTCATACATTTTTTTATTATTATTATTATTATTGTTATTATTATTACTCTTCGGGTTGCTGTTGTTGATATTATGAAAGCTACATTTTCTAATATCAAACATCCAAACATACAGACAATAAGTTAACTTACTAACTACCGATCTAGTGAAGTGTACCAATAATTAATTAGCGGCCAGTTAACAGTAAAATCAGGTCATTCGATAACACGTAGAAATGGGTCTAATTGAAATCTTGAGGTTCCCACTTCGGATCCGCCCACCAGCTAATGGACACTGTTTTACACAGCTATAGATAATTAGGCAGTATGACCCGTTACGGATTATACGGGCCTGTGTTCCTATAGCTGGCCATTATAACAGTATGCGCCTTGGGGGGATTGGTAAATAAACTATAGGGTTACGATTCTCATAGGAGCAAGCAGAATCGAGTTTAACCCACAACCCAACCAGCTTCGACAAGGATAGGATAGTATGGGGATCATAGGGTAAGGAAGTGAAGTCCCTTAAAGGGGGTCTTCTCCGTTTGAAACATAATTCAAATATCATAGACACATACATTCCGGGATCCAGCGGAGGCGGTTCGTCCGGTGGTCTGTCCGCCATCTCTGATTTGTGTGACCTTCGACCCCTGGGAGACGCCATCTTCAATGCGGAGAACTTGAATCGGAGAAATGATTGAATAAGTCAAACTCAGAAAATCAGAAACAATCAACCGATAATGATAGTTGTGAAATATAAATACAGATTAGACGTGGATGAACATCAGAAGCCTTTGATTCGCTTCACTATTTTTATTTCGCTACTTTACCGAAAGAAAATATTACAAAGATTAATATTTTGGGGAAAACTTTCTTTGCAATAAATAATGCACAATCATAGCTTATTCGTGCATTAAAGTAGTATATACACTCACACACATACATATTTACCTTCTACCGTGAAACTTTATCACAGATGAGTCATAATTAACGAAGTATCCTTTCGTAATTTCGAGTCTATTTATTAAAAATCGAGCTCTCGTTCCTCGAGAAATGTTCGTTTCCTGTTCAAAATGGCTGCGGCTAATTCTGATTATATCAATTCAAAGATGGCCGCCCCCGTCTGCGCGTAGAGCTTTCCCCCAGAGTGCGTCGAAGGAGACACTATCACAAGTTAGTGATCACTGTGGTCTGTCGTCTCTGGCCCCCTCGGGCTGTGGCTGAATAGTAACAGACCTGTGGCCTAGTCACGTGATGCGACTAACAGTCACATGACCATATGCTACTGTGTGAAAAGATGGCCGCCATGTGTTGACCTTGCTGACCTCTGAACTCCATCGCTGCAGACGCGGAGAAAATGGTTATGAAACTATGGAAGACTAATAGCGGTAATGCAGAGAAAGAAATCCGCTTTCATTTCCCGAATAAGGTGACCAGAAAACAAAAAGCACAAGATCTATAAATAATTTCGTGGCTGTTATTAATACAGACAGATTGTTCTGGTTATGGTTCATCTGGCCGAGTAATTTCGCCATAAATTTCATTCGACCGTTTGCCAATGCGGTGCCATTTCTCTATCTCTTTTGTTGTTGACCAATATCTACCATTCTATACATTTTGTTCTCTCGTAAAACATTGACCATCTTCACACCGTTCAGCATTCAACCGGCAGACATATACTGGCGCCATGTTGTTGGCGACCATCTGTTGTCAAGGTAACCAGTACACATTATATATATATATATATATATATATATATATATATATATATATATATATATATATATCACTGTGCGGTACCGGCTGTTCACCAGTCTAACCAACGCCCAGCCACAATAACATTACAGAAGGTGTTCTGAACTTGGCAACATAAACTTTGCAATAACAGTCTGTTGTCACTGTGTCACAGATGTTACAGATGACCACTCGGGCACCCATTTATATCGAAGCATCATTTAAACCGAACAAAAGTCACACTGAGAAGTCTCTCCTCCTCCAAAAGTCCCATTTATCGTCTACGTCTACTGTAGCAGAAGCCTGAGTGTAGAAGATGAAACATCATTGTTAGATAGTTGTGTTGCTATTATTAATGCCATTATTATTGTGATTATTATTATTATTATTCTTACATAAATTTAGAAGGCAGTGTTAATTACTGAATAATATATTATGTAGTAAAAAATGAGTGAGTGAGTGAGTGAGTGAGTGAGTGAGTGAGTGAATGGGTGGGTGAGTGAGTGAGTGAGTGAGTGAGTGAGTGTGAGTGAGTGAGTGAGTGAGTGAGTGAGTGAGTGAGTGAGTGAGTGAGTGAGTGAGTGGTGGTGGTGAGTGGTGGTGGTGGTGGTGGTGAGTGGTGGTGGTGAGTGAGGAGTGAGTGAGTGAGTGAGTGAGTGAGTGAGTGAGTGAGTGAGTGAGTGAGTGAGTGAGTGAGTGAGTGAGTGAGTGAGTGAGTGAGTGAGTGAGTGAGTGAGTGAGTGAGTGAGTGAGTGAGTGAGTGAGTGAGTGAGTGAGTGAGTGAGTGGTGAGTGGTGAGTGAGTGAGTGAGTGACCGGTCAGTCAGTCAATTAGTCAATTTCAGGTAATATACATATTACCTGATTACACAGATTAGCTGTAACATAAAATGCCCAAGTTATTATAGAGTCAAATGTATGCTTTTGTGAGAAAATATGAAAATATTAAGATGCTTTTATCCCGAAATATAATGGTAATTCTGCCTTCTAAGGTCAGATATAAGAACATTGTTGGTATAAGCCCATTTACATAAAGGTTCTACTTATTCATAAGAAAGCGCAGGTTCAAGCGTTTCTTTGGAAATTTTTATAAAACTTTGAAACATGCAATCAATACCTTATTAGAAGCATAGATGACTTCTTGTTTTAAGTTTATCAAGAATGCGACTCTTTAAAAGGCTAAAGACATTACAATACGTGGACATATTAATTGAGTGTATGCAACAATTCAGATCCCGAGCAGCAAACGGTTCTCATATAAAGATTCGAATCTTGGCGCAGATTAGCTGTAACATAAAATGCCCAAGTTATTATAGAGTCAAATGTATGCTTTTGTGAGAAAATATGAAAATATTAAGATGCTTTTATCCCGAAATATAATGGTAATTCTGCCTTCTAAGGTCAGATATAAGAACATTGTTGGTATAAGCCCATTTACATAAAGGTTCTACTTATTCATAAGAAAGCGCAGGTTCAAGCGTTTCTTTGGAAATTTTTATAAAACTCTGAAACATGCAATCAATCCCTTATTAGAAGCATAGATGACTTCTTGTTTTAAGTTTATCAAGAATGCGACTCTTTAAAAGGCTAAAGACATTACAATACGTGGACATATTAATTGAGTGTATGCAACAATTCAGATCCCGAGCAGCAAACGGTTCTCATATAAAGATTCGAATCTTGGCGTGAGCATATCTGAAGGGTGTTTCATTTTTTAATCTCTTCGTTACTTTGGGAGGTCGCTCGATCCATCTAGCCTACCGTATGCACAAACGTGGCCACAAAACATCAATCATCTTCTCATATAAGGACGCGTTATGAATATTTGGTTATCTTCGTTTTCAATCGGCAAGTCTCACAGGGGAGAGCTGTGTTCTGACGTCATCAATATGTGTGTATATGTATGTGTGTTTTTGTGTTGTTGTTTTTTGTGTGTGTGTCTGTGTGTGTATATATATATATATATATATATATATATATATATATATATATATATATATATATACGTGTGGGGGTATTGTTTTGAGCATGCGTGCATATTCTACCGTATAATTAATTAGCTATATGGTGGTACGTCATAACGTACACATAAACGCTTGATCATAATGCTATAACATTATATATGTCAAGCTCAGTGTGGGTTTGGCTTTCCCAATATGTCGTCATGAAATACATTAATGGTGTCGCACCGTAAACGTTATTATCTTGATGATTTACAATTTTCTTATATAGATGAATGTGGGCGTATCTCTCTCACCCCCCTCTCTCTGTCTCTCTCTCGTACACACACATATATATATATATATATATATATATATATATATATATATATAGTTAATCTAATAATCAGTAATGTACTAAACTCATTCAATAGACGTATTACCTGAATATTTAGACAATATACATATTACCTGATTATACAGATTAACTGTAACATATATATATATATATATATATATATATATATATATATATATATATATATATATATATATATATATATATAATCATAATGTATTAATCCGGACATCGTTTATCCGACAAATCCACCTTCCGACACATTACTGTGTGTGACGGATTTAGCTCCATTATAAATGACTCTATAATCCGGAAAAAAATCGGCGTTCCGACTCCGACACTTCATTTCGCCAACAGAATGTGACGTTTTAAGGTAAAATGACCTCGATACTGCTATAACACGAAAATGTTTCCAAATATTTCCGCTGGATCAGTCGTGGCAAGACACACCGACATGTTGACAGTAATGGTTCATTAACCCGCCCACATGCGATAATTGCTATATTTTAACCAATTATAACCGTCCTTGACCATGCACAGCGACACACGATGCTTCCATTGCCTATGGCTATCTCATAGCCAATCGTAATCATTCAAGGCTAATTATTAACACAAATGTGTGATCTTTCCAAAGATGATAAATGATAAATGGCTTCAATCCCATTCCGTACTATTGCGCACGGTTATCGCATATTGGTTTAAATACAGAGGTAAAAGTTACTTGCTATCCCGAGAAGTCAACTCCAGGTGGCTGTGCCCAATAGGCGACAGCCAGGGGTCACTACCCCAAACTTCAACAATAACCAATACTTGCTATCAGGTTCACTTCTATGCCTGTCGAAATAATAACAGATCAATATGTCAAGTCCAGTGAGAAAACGACGTTCCATTAGATTTTTATTCTGGTCATTCATTGTCATAATTGTTGAAAATAAATAAATACACCACCAGATTATAAGTGTCATTGTGGTTCCAATGGATGTTGCGTACTAATTTTATTACATATAACGGCATGTCCTGATGATCTAGAAATGTGTGACACAGACTACCGCTATGTCACGGACTCGATATTCCGACATACGCGTTTATCCGACATATTATCAAGTGACAAACGTTGTCGGATTAATGAGTTATGGCTATATATATATATATATATATATATATATATATAGAGAGAGAGAGAGAGAGAGAGAGAGAGAGAGGGGGGGGGATTTACAACTAAATCAGAAATTGCTTATTTAGATTTAGCCAAAATTCCACAATAATAATCACGAAATATACCTGATATCATAAATATAGGGAACTAATCCAAATCACTGGAGGGCCGCCATTACGACTACACCGAAAGCCAGATTCAAAAGCGGGAAGGAGAAAGCTGAAATGCTCTGACGTCATATCGGCGCTTTCTAGGTTGAAGTGGATTATAGTTTCTCTTGAGCATTAATTTCTGAGCCATTTTGCATCATCTTCCTCTTGTCAGGTTCCTTCTGGCTCAAAATGATATGGTTGTATGTCATTCAAGACGTAATTGAAACAAGATAATGCCGTTTAGTTCCGGAATAATTGTGTGCTCACACTTTATTTACATGCTTTTGTACGGGCTCTACAGACTTAACTCGATTAATCAGCACTTTGAAATGGATTATTTAATATGTGGGTGATCGTTTAAAAATTCTTGACATTATTTATTATATTTGTATAGCGTAAGAGTATAGCTGTATTAGTTCTAAAAATTTGAAATGAAGGTGGACTATCCCTTTAATGATGAACGGCCATGTTTGCTATTTGCCGTGATTCTTAATATTTTTAGAGCCGATACTCTCTCCGGGATATGATACTTCCGTAGAGACATTACAGAAAGCATAAAGTTTGCCTTCAAATATTCAACATATAAATTAGACGACTGATATTCGAAACAATTACTTGAAAGTGACCATTTCGCTTGTTCACGCCTTTCATGGATGCGCGTGGGATGTATTCTTCACCATTGTCTTAATGTGGCTTGCTTCACTCAGAAATTAGTGTGAAATTTCAACTACAGGTAGTCGTCGACTTACGACCTCCATTAATCTGATCGTAAGTCAGCCTATGTTATAATTACCTTACGTTTATTATACTATGTAATTATATTATAATAATCTTTACGTCAAACCGCCCGGGGCGCGCCTCCTTGGTCTAGCGGTAGCGTGTTGCACCACAGATCACTACCACCCGTGTTCGAATCCCGGCGTGGGCATATCTGAAGGATGTTTCGTCTTTCACTTCGTCTCATTACCTTTGGAGGTCGCTCGACCCATTTAGCCTACCTGATGCACAAAAGTGGCCGTAAAACATCAATCATCATCAATTGTCATCACGTCGAACAGCCTGTCGTAAAGTCGAACCATTGTAAGTTGTGTTGGTCTTAATTCGAGCGTTCAAGATAAACCCCAATGAAGACAAAAAGTCTGCTATTCTGAAAAACCCTGCAGACATAACCCACAAAACCACATCTGGACATAACCCCATGAATTCCAGTGGTTGTTTTGAAAAAGATGTTTTATATTTGAATAATATATTTTTATATATAATTTTCTTCTCACAATATAACGAGATACGGCAAAAATTATTTTTCAATCCAGTGGCTATATTCAAACAATCGGTTGTGTGTGGATTGCCAACAAAACATCTAAAAATCTAGACTGAACAAGTAAATAATATATTATAAATAATGATGATAAGGTATACACATTAGAAACGTGGGTGTATTACAAGTGGGAGAAAAATCACCTGTGATATCATACTGAAATTGTTAATGAAAATGTTCCAGGGGTTTTGTCTGCAGGGGGTTTTGTCTGCAGGGTTTTTTTTTCTTGTCCTGATACCGGAAGTCGACGACTACCTGTAATTGCTGTATGACCGCAACGTTATATATTTTTCGCGTTTGAACATTCCGACCCATATCCCGGCCAAACTAACTCTAAGGGCGCCTCCGTAGTCTAGTTGGTAGCGCGTTGGGCTACAGATCACTACCACCTGAGTTCGAATCTCGGCGTGCGCATATCTGACGGGTGTTTCATCTTTGACTTCGCTTCATTTTCCGGTCGGTTAGCCCATTTATCCTATCATGTACATAAAAGTGACTGTAAAGTAGCAACATTCCACATTTTGTTGCGCTTGAGTGTCTAATGATGAGTGATGATTCGTTCCAATTTATCTGGGTGATGATAATTATTGGTGTCTTACGGCCACTTTTGTGCACATGTTAGGCTAAATGGTCCGAGCGACCTCCAAAGCTAATGAAGCCAGGTCAAAGATAAAACACCCTTCGGATATGCCCACGTCGAGATTCGAACTCAGCTGATAGTGACCTGTGGTCCAACGCGCTACCAACTAGACCACGGAGTAAATTCTCAGTATTACATACATTGGTAGTTTTTTTGAATAGGAATAATTGTATCAGCCGCAAAAAACATTCAAAACCTGCATCTTTCGGCCATTCCCATATTACAGCTCACGATATCTTGAAATCTGTAAATAGATTTACTCACTTTTACTTATTTTTTGTTGCCCCTTTCGCTATTCAAATTTCGAAACTCGTACCTCCATATCTATTTATCTATCTATCTAGATTATTGTTTACCTGGCCGCTCAATTCCCAACCTGAGTAGTTTTCTTATCTGACTTCAACCTGACCCAATGATTATCTCGCATCTTTCTCTCTCTGTACGTCGATCTGTTGTAGTGACGACAACCATGATGGTAAAGATGATTGTGGTGATTGTGATGCTGGTGATGATGCTGATGATGATGCTGATGATGATGATGATGGTGATTATTCCATGTCTCAGTAACCCACGATATTCACCTTTAAGTTTCCCATAACATGTGTATGGGCCTAGACAATGTGAACGATTTGTTGTACTTGCCGAGAAGATAAGACAGATTACAGTGTAAGAGGAATATTAGTAATTATTTATCATTATAGAAAGTGGCAAATCGTGATACAAGGTCACGCTCAGAAATATATATATATATATATATATATATATATATATATATATATATACGCGCACACTCACGCACAAATTGGATATTCTGCAATTAAGGAGTGGATTGCTACTAGAACTGTTTCCTGATATCCAGATGAGTGCTGATGTCAAGGTGTAAAACTGCCACATATAGAGCCATCTGCTCGTTAACGGGAGCAAATGTCTCATTTCCTCGCTGGATGCCACCCACCTACCCTTCCTCCTCCACCTGTGAGAATCGTTATATAAAGTCGATTCTTATCCCGGCGATAATCATATCACCAGGAGTGGATGTGTCAACAAGTCTAACCAGGCCATATAAATCAATTGTTGAAGCGAACAATGGACATGAATCATCACATTTGTCTGCTGCTACTTTGCAGCGTTTTACAGTACGCCCGCGTAGAACCCGCCTCGGCACTGACGGAATATGCCGAGCAGACTCCGAACATTGCCGAAGTGAAAATTATTCTGCGGGCATTGGACGTCATCGACAACGGGGATGGGACGTCGAAGAGCAGATTTCGCGTAGTTTCGGATCACGACCGAACACGGATTCAGAACAATCTCAGACAATCCCTGATGGACTTACTGATGCGGAAATCGAGAGCGAAATTTGCCACTCCCGCCAAGAGGGGATTCTGGTTTTCGAAAAATCCGAAACGTATCTGTCAGGGAGACATTTTTTGCTAGGATTACGCTCGTACGTCTGGATCAGATCCCGCAAGATGATTCCCGTGGAAAAGACGACAGAACCATGCCGATGACAAGAAACTGACTTTGCATGTATTGACGACTACCAAAGATAACATTGCAACCAATTCACGGTGTCTTGTATGGCATGCCATCCGTACATATCTGCCATCCATCATCCGAAGATAACGTGAACAAAACAATCGACCGTATTCGCATTATATCAAAGGTAACTAGGGCCTCTGTGCCGAATTCGAGTTATCAGTGTTATTTTAGTTAGTATTATTTGTAGAATCAAAGTAGAAATTGGTCGGTTAATGTTCTTATAATACGGTACAAGGCAGATTGTACAGACAAATAAACAGAATGGTTGATTTTTAATAAAAAGATCCGAAATAAATGTTGCAAGATGAATGAAGAAGTTGCAATTGAATAATAAAGCGTTATTTGGGAAAATCCGAGTTTATGTATTTTATTTAGTGTACTAAATTGAAACTATTATTGGCTTCAATTGGTTATGCGGCGCGCGCGCGCGCGCGTGTGTGTGTGTGTGTGTGTGTGTGTGTGCTTTATTCAGGTACGCTATGACGCCAATCATTATGTCACCATAAATATCTAAACAACTCCTCATCAACTTATTGATCGTATTGCGTTTGTGTGACGATCAATTTAGATTGTTACTTAAAAGCGAACTAACTGTATGAAGCCCTTAGTCTTGATAAAATCGCCTTAAATCAATGAAACCAAAAGATCCCCACTAAGACTGTATTCGTCGGCCAAGCCGGTAGAGTAATTGACAGCTATCTAGATCGAAGGATCGAATCCTACTATTGTCCTTGAGAACTAAAAATATTACTTGTTTATTTCATTTCGGGGAAGAGTTGAATAAAAGTGATGACTCACTAATGACAATACTACTATTATTATCATCATTATTATTGATGCTACTGTTACTTCTATCACTACTCCTACTACTACTACTACTACTATAGTAGTAGTAGTAGCATCAGGGGCATCAGTTGTAGTAGTAGTAGTAGTAGTAATAGCAGTAATAGTAATAGTAGTAGTAGTACTTATATTACTATTACTACTTTTAAACTTCAATTACTACTTTTGTTATTAATATAAGCATTACAGTTAGCAATTTTATTATTATTATTAAATTATTATTATTATTATTTATTAGGATCATCATCATCATCGTCATCACCATTACTACTACTATTCAGACTAACATAATTAATAACACTGATACTGCTATATCTGTTGTTACTCTTCATTGCTGATGGAGGTTTTTACACCTACCACCTGAATAACTGATACCTGTACCATCTCACCACCACTTATCTTTGTATCATTATTTGAATCATTATACGTAATATTATTTCTACTACTACTACTATCATTATAATAATGATGCTCGTGCCGACCGATGACGTCATTAACTCTGACAATACTAATTAATCAGAGAACCTCCGTGGCACATAACTGGTAGTGCAGTTGGCCATAGACATTTACCGATTCGGTTCATACTCCCAACTCGGCAATGGCTGAAGGGTGTTTCATCTTTCATTTCGCCTAATAAACTATTTAAAGCTGGACCCGTGGTAGTACTAGTAGTAACTGTTGCTGGTAGTGGCGTTATTTTGGTAGCAGAAGTAGTAGGAATTGTTGTTGTTGTTGTTGTTACTGCTGCTGTTTCTGCTGTTAACTATCCTACAGTTCTGCAATATAAAATGCAGCAATTTATCCTATTTTCGTATCACGGGCAATACAAGTTCTTTGTGTGTAATTTAACACGGAGAGCCCGCGAAACTTTGACATTCCATTGAGTTGGCGTTAAAACGTTAAGAGAAAAACGCTGTCATCGAGATATCCCATAATTTACATCATCGTATCGGTAACGTTCATCTGTATTCATAAAGGCATAATTATATTCCAATCAGCATGATTTCTAGATGCTTAATACGATGTAAAATTGTTGGACAGAAATTGCACTGGTTAGTTCAGATATGATTGACGAAAACTCACGTCATCCAGTCACATTAGAAATGCGTGGTCTCTTGAAATTTTTTAATCTGTTTTAAAAACACACCTGTTCATGGTCGCTTTCACAGATAAATAATTACTATCTTTTAAATCACTTACTGGGTTTTCACAGATATAATAATCGGGGTATTCTTATATTACATATTATTTGTACAGCGCCTTTAAATGGTTCCTGCTAGTAAATATAATTACTTATTATTATTATTTATGTTTTACGGCCACTAAATAGGCCGAGCGACCTCCAAAGGTAACGAAGCGAAGTCAAATATGAAACACCCTTCAGATATGCTCATGCCGAGATTCGAACTCATGTGGTATGGATATGTGTCCAACGCGCTACCAACTAGCCCACGGAGGTGCCCCACGGTTAGTTCACAGATTTGATGTAGGAAAATGTGTCTTCTTATAAATACAGCTTCATATATCTTTCTGACGCAAGCTAATTTCGTAGGTCCCGAAATTCTATATGTGACCCTTAAAGACTTGCCTCTTTTGGTCTTTCTGACGCAAAAGCTGTTGCTCCGTGTACGTCTCGTGATGAAGTATCGCCGCAAACTCGTCACGTGACTGTGAAAAATTCTGGTCCTAACGCTGTCTGCATTCTCACGAGCGAATGTCAAAAATGGCGACAACCCCCGAAAGGAAAAGATTCGCCAATCTGGTAACAGATGTGGCGAGAGATTTTATGATAACATAGTGCCAAATTGTTGTGTTATTTGGCAAACACAGACACAGACACACGCGCGCGCGCGCGCACTCATAGAAAGACGGACTGACATGTGACGTTTCCTGACTAATATTTCTGGATGCAGTTTGTCATAAATAACACGAAATCATCTCAGAAGAAATTGATGCCAAATTCTAGTTATACAATAACGATAACTGAACAGAAGAATGAGTTTATGTCATTTTATTTTGCAGTAATACACATTTCACAATCTAAGAGCACATATGGTAATATTGGTTTGATTTCATGTGAGTGATATATACCTTATATATGTGTTTGTATGCGTGTGTGAAACATAAACATATGCATGCACTGTCACGTTCTCACTAATTCACACACACACACACACACACACACACACACACACACACACACACACACACACACACACACACACACACACACACATATATATATATATATATATACAAACCTACCGGCACAAAGTGTTGTTGCTTTGTTAAATAATTAATCAATAAAAGGTATTCTCAATAAACAATGAAACAGATATCTAAAGTTTAGGAATTAATTAACTAAACAACACTTCGGAACGTCTTATACAATTAACCAGTTCTGTATTTAACTCTCACAATTTCCACACGATCATATTCTGGAGATTTTACACTGATGCAACACCAACTGTGTAGATTATTAACTTGTTACGGGTTTGTCATAAAAGTGACTTAAACAGCAATAGAGATATATATCACCCATTACATTATATTTATGTCATATAATTAAATATCAAAATGGCAAACATGTTATTTCGTTGTATGCCCGTAATTTGTTAAAAATATTCACGTATACATGTATACACGCATACAGACTGATACACGCGCGTCCACTCTCCCATATGCGAACTAATGCATACACGTACACGCACTTGGGTATATGTATACCGACATGTATGCATACATACATGAAATAGCATTAGTTTGATCGATTCAGCTAGTGTTTTCGTGGGTCAACTGTGTCAAAGGCTCGTTGTGAACCAGCTGCTGCATGGTAAATAGTCGGCCTGACTAGGTTAAAATGGCTATTCGATTGCACCGGACAACACCAACATCTAGCCATCCGATGCCCCTGTTGGATCCGCACCAAATCGGTCTCCCCCTCACCCCTCCCAACCGGCGCACATCCCGCGCACACGCCATCGAAACATCCTTCGTAGTCCATATGTGCGGTGGTGACAGAGCAGCCAAAGGACGATATAGGCAAGGCGGGCGGGGGGGCATCCGGCTCGGTAGAACGACTATATATATATAAATATATACACAGACACACAATGCCGACACTTGGATGTCACCAGATGTTTAATATGTACTTCATTAACGCAATTATAACGGAGAGCTGACTTCTGTTCGGAGTGTACCATTCAATCTTTAGCGATCGTCTCTTCGGATGCGAGCTGGTATTCTTATCACAGTCACGGAACCGGGTTCCCTCACAAGTAAGTGACTTACTGATGACGAAATTTGGTAACATTTGTCTCCTATAACTAAATTAAATCACTCGACGAGTTCTCTGCACGGTGCTGATCAGCCTAAGTTCGATGGTATATCCCAGTATCCCTATCTGACGTCATACGACTGTCAAATGAGAACACTAGCTTTATTACACGAATCATTATCAGATGTAGCCACGTCTTATAACAATTTGCATATATTGATTAATATTTAATATGCCATTATTCCGTTTATGGGAAGAATTTTATTTTTATTCCGCTTCGTTTATGACATTAGAGTATTGCGATGCAAACCTCTACGTTTCTATATTCGAATTCTATTCTTACCTGTGCTTGTTAGATGTTCCCCTAAGAAATAACCCCTTGTCCATATTTCCCGGCTGTGACGAAAGCTCAGACTAAAGAAACCAGTCATGGTATAAAAATTAACTGACTTTTTACAGGTATATCGCCATTTTATATATAATGCGTTAAATATTTATTACGAAACGTTATAATGTGTGCTCTAATCTTTATATTGCACTGTTATCATATCTACTCTCGCTTCAGGCCTTTATAATCAGGTTAATTGATAGCGTTCTTATCTATTCTAAAGTCGTGTTTATGTATAAATGAACAAACGCGAATATGTGTGTTTATTTGCTTGTCTGTGTTTTCGCAAACAATTCCGAAAAAGAGTCTTAAAAGTCAACAAATCTGACATTGGTTAGAACAGTGACTGGATGGAACTATTTCGTTTTTTATTATTATTCTAAGCAGGAACGTCCTCTTTCATTTTCCATGCAGTTTCAGCTTAATTTTACCAACTGACGTCACAAGATGGCGGTATCTCTCGGCGTGGTCAATTTCCTCTTACAACTGATGTTACTAAGTATAACTACCGGAGACATAGAAAATGACGGTAAAACGACATAATCTATATTTTTACCTATATATGCAGCTATCTATCTATCTATCAACAAACACACACAAACAGACACACACACTCTGGATTCAGTCCCCTGAAGAAATGTCCAGAGTTTGAATTCACGGTTCGAGATTCTCTGTGCCTGTGCCTTATTATTCACAGCTAAAAACACACACACACACACACACACACACATATATATATATATATATATATATATATATACTTGTTGATATTTGGGGTAGAGACCTCTGCCCGTCCCCTACTGGGCACAGCCATATATATATATATATATATATATATATATATATATTCAGGTAATAAATTTATTACTAACTGAGGTTTAATACAGCTTGCCTGAAATTTCCAAGTAATATATATACTACCTGATTATACAGATTAAGTGTAACACACACACACACATACACACACACACACACACATATATATATATATATATATATATCTCCAACGCTCTGTTATTATGGTATCATAATTTTTTTCCGTCCCAATTTGTACAACAATAACAGGCAGAAGGTGTTATTCGTGTACTAGTTATATGAGCCAATGTAAGGCGCTCGTCAGTGACGAACAGAACGACGTCTTCAAGGCTTCTTGTACGGGAAAGTGCTTCGTGAGAATGGGCGAAGATGGAGGTAAGTCGCCACGTATCCGGTACGAACCAAGCATGGGACGAGTACGAACTCGTTGTACGTACACGAGTACGGGTACGAGTCAGAAAACGTATCGCCACTGTATTGAAACAAAAAGCATTCGCAACTCTACAGTAATATTACTTATGTCGTATATTTACTGAACCAGAATATGATTACGTATTAAAGGATGACATATTCTCGGCGAGGAAGACGCAAATTGTCGGTGAGAAAGACGAACATTTTCCCCACTGGTCATAGAATTTGGAATATATGCGGTATTCGAGAAAGAACACCTTGCCCATCGGCCTAGCTAGGCCAAGCTACTCACTATATTATAGTAGTATAGCCGAGTTACAAACCTCGAGCTGTACAAGAGTCCAAGATCAATGAGGTAACCGGACTTAGCTCGCTATCACACACAAAATGTGACTTACATATGCCCACACTCGCAGCTCTGCGTGCTTATACATTCAGTAGTACCTATGTCTTGATTAAAGCTCGGTGTCGACAATGTGAAACTAGGGGATCAACATAAATAGGTTATTCGCCATCGAAGTATATTTATAGTAAAGTAGTTCTAAAAATGATTATTATTACTATTGTTATTGTTGCTGGTGTTGCTTTGGTGTTGATGATTGACGTTTTACGGCCACTTTTCTGAACAAGGTAGGCTAAGTGGGCTGAACGACCTCCAAAGATAATGAGGCGAAGTGAAAGATGAAACACCCTTCAGATATGCTTACGCCGAGATTCGAACTCAGGTGGCAGTAATCTGCTGTCCAACGCGCTACCAGTTAGACCACGGAGGCGCCCTGGGTGTAGCTTTACCAGTTGAATACATATTAATGCACTTAACCTATTACATAAGGTTATCAGAGTGTACCTTCCTAAACATCGGCGTTTTAACACCTGAGATAAATTATTAGTAATAGTAAAAATGTAAAAGCAACATCCAATGCTAATGTTGGGAAGTGAAAGATGAAACCCTGTTAAGGTATAGCCAGGGTGGTTTGAACCCATAGGCTTGATTTCTATGGTTAAGCGCGCTACCAATTAGGCCACTGAGTGGCCCAATAACAGAATCAATAGTAGTAATAGTACTAGTACTACTAGTAGTAGTAGTAATATATATATATGATAAATATTTATTTCTCTCTCTAGCAATGTATCGAGGATGTTTTGATGGTTTCGTCGAGGTTGGAGAATTAAGCAATGGTTACACGGGCTGTCGGAACCAAACATGGAATGGCAAAACATTGCCTTGGTGTTTGTGCGAGGAAGATCTCTGTAATGGCGACACCATGGACATGGCGCACTTCTATAACATCGACGCCTTTACAGAGCCCAACATCGGCATTGACGAGAACGCGCAATATAATGACGTCACCAGCTACGATGCCGATCTTTACACGTACAACAACGACGACGGTAACGGTTATATCGGCAACGCAGCCAATCAGCAAGACTCTCACAGTTACGATGGCGGCCAGTCGGCCAATCAGAATGACGTTTACAATTACGAAGCGACCAATCAGGACCATTCGTATATGGGAAAGTTTGCCAGGGAAGGCCGTACTGAGGCCGTCTACGACGAGGCGCTGTTCGGAAGGAATGACCCAATTACTCGATCCGGATACGTAGACTTCCGTACGCCGTATCCGAAACAATACAACGCCAACTATCAAAGTCACAATTCCGCGATGAATAGATTTACTATCAGCGATACAGGACGCCAGAAGTTCCACTATCCCGAGGCACAGTTCCAGCCTGAGAGGTACTACCCCTACCAACCCCAATACAGCCGAGAATCCGGACCCGAGTATAACTTTAATCAGGATCGATATAACGCTTTATATTCAGAATCAAACAGAAGGACCAATTCCATCACGTCGAAGCTGGGTAAGTGAGGAATCCGGATTAGAAACAGCCTTCGACGTAATGATTCACTTACTTGAAAATATCATTATTCAAATAGCAAATTTTACATATTTATTACCTGTTTTTAGGGTTTTTTTTTTTTTGTTTTGTTTGAAAACCCCATTAAGGGCCCCGACTAACAGAAGCTACTAGAACATGATGTATTTTTAAATTACACTATAACAAGCAGATTATGTCTGGATAATGTAAGAAGTTATAACGGAATGGAAACATACGCTAACTGATTTACAATGGCGTTGTTTTAATTTCAGCCAAAATCCTTTTAGCATTAATTACAACTGTACTGAGGAAATCAAGTATTTTTAAATGATCCAAAGTTCGCCTCACTGGGATAGATCTCGAGTGTATGATCCAATGTTTGTTCTTTGCTGCTGCAGCCTCCAAGATCCGATGCTCGAAATCGGGGTACTATCAGAACCCCAACGACTGCCGACAGTTCATAGCCTGCCTTATGGATCCGTACTCGCAGACTCCCGTTATGCACCTGATGAAGTGTCCGGAAGGCTTAGTGTGGGACAACGTGAAGAAGATCTGCATGCAGCACTCGAGCACGTGCCATTATGACGCCGAAGACAAGGTGGACATCACCGGATATAACAGCAACATGGTGAGCAAAGCCCACTACGGAAATGACGTGGAGAAGGTCGATAATGGGGCCATCTATCGGCAATCCAGTGACGCTTACTCGGATCGCACAGACGTCGGCGACCAGGTGTCTGCCGGAAATTTGGCTTATAATGATATAGATCGCGTGGGATTCTAAGAAGTCGTTAACTATGAATACTTAATTGGTGCTAATTAGTTGGTTGGTTACTAAAAGAGGGCTGCCCCTACTAGGTATTGTAGATGTGTGTGTGTATATATATATATATATATATATATATATATATATATATATATATATATATATATATGCATGTGTGTGTGTGCGGGTATATATATATATATATATATATATATATGCGTGTGAGAGAGATAAAGTATGCGTATGTGCGTGCGTGCGTGTGTGATATTATACTTTGTACATAGTACTCATATATGTATTTGTTGCTATCATAAATAGTTAAGTTGCATGTTTATCAAACATTCTTTTTTATGTAAACTGATTTCCGTTGGTGCTCCTCGTTATAAGTTATAATAATTTATGTTAGAATTTATATATGCATATATTTATATATTGTGATTTACTAAATTATATCATATTGGGCTACATATTATATTATACAGTATTTAGTACGTTTATCATATGCCTATAAAGTAAGTAGGTGAGCGTAAGTAAGTTTGTGTGTGCGCGCGCGTGCGTGCGTGCGTTTATGGGTGTGTTTCGGGCTTTCGTTTATGAAGACATAATATTAAACATTCTACTAGTATTTGCTATATAAGTAGTACATAGATAATACCCTATGCAGAGCCCCTTTCCGGAACAGAAATGTCCCTTAAGAAGGGCAGCCCTTTTAACCAGTGTATTATCTTTATCACGCCTCTTGTTATGGGAAAGTGATTACTAATTAAAGGTAGCGGGGATGAAGTTTATAAAACCGCTTTTTAACGAATCAAGAGTTCACTGTGATGATTCCCGATGGCTAAGCTGTTAATACGGTTGACCGCAGATATATAGATCATGGTTTCGGTTCCGATTTAATTCTGGTGAGTTTGTTCCAGTATCTAAGATGTATTACCTTAACGTTTTGTCATTAAGTGTGTGTCTGTTCGTGCGTGGGTGCGTGCGTGCGTGCTTGCGAACACGTGTATATTTTGTTAAATAGCTCATTTCCACGGTGTCGGATCATTGTACACTATTTATAATTGCGTGCAGTAAATATAAGAAGCTTACGCATCTTGAGTTGCCCGGTCCCACTTGGACACCATTTGCATGCTGGGAAATAAAGCCTTCACCTTATTGGTCAGTTCGTTTCGTTATTCCAAACGTTGTTGGCTGCTGAGTGCTGTATGAATGCCACCTGACTTGCAACAACACCATCCATAGCACACCTCGGTTTACACATTTATGAACACAAATCCACCCAAAGTTTGTATCACTTTGCTAAGGTTTTATTACTAGCCAATGTACTTTGGACTATAATATGATACCTTTTCTTCGCATTCATCGCCAATTTTCAGAATTGAAATTCGTGCCATAATATTATTGCCGGCAATAAACAAATTATAAACATGCCATGTTGTATAGATCCACCACAGATTGTTTCATCTCTCTGATAATAAGCTGCGCTTGTCAGAAATGTCTTACGCACATCAGAAATTTATGGGAATAGCAATTCTTTGTTTTGACACTTTCTGTTTTTACTTTTTTTTTCGTTTGTTCTTAGTTCTTTTTGTATTTGGGCTATTCATTCTTTGCATATTTGTTTATTTTTCATTCATTTATTCTCTCTCTCTCTCTTTCTCTCTGTGTTGCCAATATAGTTCTAATATCGTGATCATTAAAATAAGACGAAAGCTCCAGTCGTGGGTTAAAACAATACACAGAATATTGCTGGCCATTAAAATGTAGCTGAATGAGACGATGTATTGCTTTGTTTACGGCTGTTTATGACACTATTATGATATCGATAACCTCATTTAGAGGCACATATGGAATAGACCTGTATCAAATCTACTAATTTATCTCATCATTTGTATTTCTCCGTACGTGCCTGCGTGCGTGCGTGTACACACACGCACGTACACGCACGCACGCATGCATGCACACACACACGCATGCACACACACACACACATATATATATATATATATATATATATGCGTATATACAAAGACGCACACACAAACACACACATACACGCATGCACGCACGCACGCACGCACTACAACGACAATAACACATACGAGAAGCTGATGTTGCTGTGCTATCGACAACAAACCACGAATTGGGATAACTAAGTACACAACGCCTCCCCCCCTCCCCTATAGGATAACACATTACTCGATATCGTCAAGGTAATCTCCGTGTTGTCTCCAAATCAATGGCTTCTAGCCAGCCAATGGTAACTTAGCAATCACTAAAAGAGGTAGTCAAACATCGTATGACAAACGTGTTAGAGTGTTGTCGATGTGGGCGTGAAACACTCTGTTATGTAAATAACAGTCGGTGAGTGGTCTCCTCTCTGTGTTGTACCGACAGATCCAGAATATCCCGAAAACGATCATGTGAATCTAGTAGTTGCGTTGGGTATATATCACACAAACTAGCACCAATATCTTGATATGGTAAATGGACTGTAATAAGACTGTTATATTGGAGATAAATGGACTGTAATAAGACTGTTATATTGGAGATAAATGCGACTGTAATAAGACTGTTATATTGGAGATAAATCGACTGTAATAAGACTGTTATATCGGAGAAGCGGTTGGATGATAGAATGGTTTCATTCGGCTTCTGGACGTGGATTCTATTTTGACTGGATTGTGCTCTTGCAGCGGAACAGAATCCGATTAGCTGACTTGTGTCATACCTGCTCCATGATGTTCCTCTGCAGCTAGTAGTGCAGTGTGTGACAGACATCCACATCATGAGGTCGAATCTCAATATCTCTTGTGTCTGTGGAATACTTCATCGGCTAGAACCTAAAACTAGCAGTGGCTCAAACTCGTCTTCTGGTTTCGCTTCATTGATTCATTTTTGTTGAATTCTATTATTATATAGGAAATACACTGACTAGACAATTAGTTAAATCGTTGGATGACAACTACACATTCTTTACAGTCGTGTCCATATGCTGACTGGTAGCGCGGTTGGTCACCAACTTCTAACACCTTGGTTCGTATCCCGACCGGGCCGTGTCTGAATGGGGTTTCAGCTTTCATTTCGCCTCACTATATCTTCTCCTCCCTAGACCTATTTAAACTAGTATGTACGAAATTGTGATTGTAAAAACAGCATTTCGTGGTCGTTATCGTTCCTAGACCAATCAGACGGTGAATTTTGAAGCAGTCCGTCGACTAAGCGAATCCGGGAACGGTCCGGAACCCGACGAGCATGCGCGGTCGTCTGGTCAGGGATGGGTACCGCGGTTGGTACGGTTGGGAGGACAGGTACAACACCATCATCCGAATGAGCTTCGAGTCGATGAGCAACACCAACGCCAGAAACAAACAGGAACGCTTCCGCTATCAGCGGAACCGGAAACAGATCGAGAAACAGGAACAGCGCTACACCGAGAGGCTGGATAAGGAGATGCGAGAGCTGAAGGAGGAACTTTGGTCGGCCAAGGCGTACGGCAAGGTCTGCGAGCGATATAGTTTTCGGCGGAGACAAGGACGGGACAATGAGGAAGGCGTCGAGCAGGACAATGGTTCAATCCGCGGCAAGGACATCGAGAAAGGGCCGATTCGTTGGCGGAGGCGGGGGAAGCGAGGTTCGTCGATTGGCGCCACCTGTTGGAAGATTATCGTCACCGGAAACGGATCGTTATGTTTTTAAGGATGGCCTTAAAGGAAAAAGGAGAATTGTTTCCTGCGTTCGGATTGACGTCAACGAAACGTCGGTAGACGCACGCGTTGAGGGTCATAGCGGGATACAATCGGGTAAGTTGAGCTGTCTTCTCGGAACTACCGATTAGTGTAAATGGAGATTCCACGCGTGACCAAGGTCACCTTCAATCGATGAAAATGTGTTTTGTTTGAGCAGGGATATTCCTACTTTTCGTCCGTTCTGTGATGTTTGTGCTGGCTTAAAGTGTATTTGTGAATAGTTAAACCAGTGACTAGATAAATGCTCGGGTAACTTAATTAACTGATTTTGGTTGAATTATGAATTCAATTTCAGGAAAATAAAGAAGGAAAACATATTGAATACGAACATGTATATAAACACACGCACAAGCACACACACACAGACACATACATACACACACACACACAAAACCTTATGTACATATACACGCATTCGCTCACTTACACAGCCATTCATTCACTAATCCACTTGTTTACTGGTTATTTTACTCGCTCATTCACACACACGTTCACTCAACCACTCACTCATTTTTGTTTGTTTTTATACAGATGGTACTGATACCAATGACAAGAAGCAAACATCGGAAAAACTAGTCACATTTGACACAGACCCCGTCATCATTGTCAAAGATAGAGATAACGACCGTTCTACAAACGAGATTCGGGGCGATAATTGGAACATTCTCGAAACTCGTCCATCTATGGACGATAAAGCCAGCGACGAATTGACAAAGGAACATCAACGCCAACTGAAGAGGACACTAATATTGGCGAAATGGATGAGTGCAATGAGTCTGATCAGCAAACTGAGACAAGATGGCCGTCCTTCGGAAGAGAAAGTCAAGGCAGTCAATTCGCTAGAGGGCGACAACACTTCTCGGAGGAAGCACGCACCCATCTTTCCGGCCCAGTGTCGAAACACCTTCACCCTGAGAAGGTTTATTGAGAAGGAGGTCGAGCACCTTCTGACCACCTATACTCCGGAGAGGGCTCGCCGGGAGAGAGTCAGGCGTATTCTGGATCACTCGAGGTTTCCGGATCTCGTCCAGCGACACCGATCGACGTCGGCCATTTTCCGGAATTACGAAAGTTACAAACGCTCGAGCGCCTATAGGCAGAACAACAGTCACGTGACCGAGCAGAAGTCAGCGAATGTGAACGAAAATTCCCTAAATTTGTTGAAGAAGAAATACGAAGAGGTGCGGAAATCGGGTAGCACACTGCCGCCTCTTGTTGGAGTCAGCGAAAAGGAAAGAGAAGATGGGAAGATGAAGAGAAATGTCGTTATGATTTCTGAGAGGAAGTTATTATTGCCGAGACTAGAACGAGCTGAATTAGTCACGTGATCAAGACTTACGGTTACTTATGGTTTTATTTTATCATTAATTCATAAAATGATAATTATATTTTGATATGTTTGTGTATGTAAGAATATATATATGTGTGTGTGTGTGTGTGTGTGTGTGTGTGTGTGTGTGTGTGTGTGTGTGTGTTCGTGTGTTTGTGTGTTCGTGTGTATGTTTGATTTCGATGTGCTTTTGTGTACTAGCGGAGTGAAAAAAGACACTGGTGCCATAAATATCGAACCGTGTATTAAAACCATGGACGATTCATCAGAGGACTCGTTTCCAGTAGGGAGGATTCTAATGTCGAGACAGTGTCTCACCAATCCTTAATTCGCCGTGCCAAAAAACATCTAAAAACCAAATCGTTTACAGACATGATGCCTGGGACGAACACACCCAAGTCATAACACGGTGTTTATTGTGATTTAATTCAAATTACAAACGTATACGTTTACTGATGCTGTCTTCAAAGTTCAGTTTGTGTAAAGGACAACTGTCACTAAGAGACTGTTTTTAGAATTGGTATCTAAATTGATATTAGAAAATTGACAATTGTGATAAAGCAGACTGTTATGATGTCATAGACTTAGCAGTGTTAGAACTGTATATATTAACATTTTAAAACCCAACATCTGCTGTAGAAATTGCATTAGATATAATAATTGGTTTTAGCGTTATTAATAGTATAAATGTTCTGTTTCAATATCAGTCCAGCTGCTAATTTTACGCATATATTGTAATGTGTGTGTGTGTGTCTGTAGGTATATATATATATATATATATATATATATATATATGTGTGTGTGTGTGTGTGTGTGCGCGCCAGCGCGTGTATGTGTGTGTGCGCCTGTGTATGTATGTATGTATGTATGTATGTATGTTGTATGTATCTAGTATGTTTGTTTGTTTGTTTGTTTGCATGAATGTATGTATGTATGTATGTATGTATGTATACATTTATGTATGTATGTATGTATGTATGCATTTATGTATGTATGTATGTATATATGTATGTATGTATGTATGTATGCATTTATGTATGCATTTATGTATGTATGTGCGTATATATGTATGTATGTATGTATGTATATATGTACGTATGCATTTATGTATGCATTTATGTATGTATGTGTATATGTATGTATGTATGTATGTATGTATGTATGTATGTATGTATGTATGTATGTATGTGTATCGGCTTAAGACAAGATTGGCAATAACGTTCATTTATTTCAGACACTCAGATATGGCATTACGTCGGACTTTATTAGTGGGTTCACACTTAGTTGAACTCGGTTCTGTAGTTTATTCTCGACACAAGTTACACCTGAGAAATAGGACGGAGGGCAGACAAAGAAGGTCAAATCTAAATAGGTCGCACTCGTAATGATCGCCAACACGCGCGTCCCTATGTGGAGAAGAATATTCAGGTTACAGCTAATTGATGTAGGTCAGTTCCTCGTCCGGTTCCAATACCTACACGTAAACGACAGACTTATGTTAAAATAGACGATGAGAAATTAACACCTGGTGAATAATAAATGTAATTCTTTGTTTATTTACCTGTGGGAGGTATTTGTTTTACCTTCCCTGATCTAAACAATTTCCATGCTTCTTCAATGGAGGTGATAAAACAAATCAAACAAATTAAATGAAAATAATAGAAATATACACTAAACTAAAATATAATGGATTTATTGTTAATATTCTTTAATTATTAAAAAGATTTTAATACATTAAACAAAATCATTTAAACTTCACAAAAACATGGAAGGGTTTCGTATACCTTTAAATGTTTCATGTTTACTAGTACGGTACACATATTAACTAAAAGCATCAACCATGCACGTTTATTAAATGAGCTCTAATTCGCCTGATATTTTAGAACATAACATTTGTATTTAATTTAATACATCTACTAGCCTCATAAAATATTTCGAGCAGGTCTTGTGTAAATAAGAACAAGACAATGAATTGTTTTATTTGTGGAAACTTAATAAAACGAATAAAGTGTTTAATTAAAAAGGTATTAATTATAATGTATTAAATTGCTTATATCAAGATTTCAGTTAAGTTCATGGAACGTAATTACGTTCGACGTTACGTCACTCATCTACGTCACCTACGTCATAATAAAAGAACGTGAAATAAAGTAATTAGCCATAGAAGATGATAGAACTTAAATTAAAATTTTAAATGCTATAAAAACACACTAAAAATTATTTATGCAATAAAATATTTACATCGAAATATATTTTAAGGCACTTTAAGACATTACATCCGGTTTACGTCACGGTTTTCGGAACCAATTCATGACATAGGGCGGGGTATGACTGTATATTGCAGTTTTGATTCATTTATTTCGAAATTCAATGGTAAAACACTATCTGCGTTCAAATCATTGTCATCATTCATCACCCAGACTCTCACACAAAACCAAAGACTAAATATAATATCTTCCTACAAATGTATCTACTATAACAATAAAAAACAAATGGTCACATTTCGGTGATTTTTTTCTTTCTTTCGCTTCTCTTAATTTCTGATTCGCTCGATGATAGCTTGATGTAACCTAATATGTATCATAGGATGAACAATAATAATATTCAGGTAACATTTCTGATATTTCAAATTGGTTAATTGAATTTCTTTCCGGAGTACTGCTATCTATGTGGATTTCAAACCCTCAAGGTGCATACAGGGTTCAATCACCTTGAAGTATTCCAGCACGTACTAGTTAAGAGCCTATGTTAACATGGAATTAGCGATCTAAAGACACAAATCTTGCACCACTGCAGAATGTTGCTGATACGAAATCGTACCTGTATTTACCCTACTCAACAATGGAAGCACACATATTGTTTGAGACATTATTATTAATAAATAACATGGGTTTCTTTTGATTATTTAGCAATACAGCCACAAATATAACTGATGAGATTCCCCTTCTGTTAAAATCCTGGCTTTCGCTGGGACCATAGAACACTGACACAAGTGACTCTATGGTCTCTTGTGTGATGAGCGACAAAACCCTTCTTGATCCATCAAGGGGACTGTTAAGAATTCTTCAAATAAAATATCAATGTATACTATTGAGTTAAGCTAATATAAGTATAAGGTAGAAGAATGCTATAAACTGCTAATATGACCCTCTATCCGGCCATAGTGGTTACCGTGATGATGATGATGATGATGATGAGTTTACGGCCACTTTTGTGCACAAGGTAGGCTAAATGGGCCGAGCGACCTCCAAATGTAATGAGACGAAGTGAAAGACGAAACAACCTTCAGATATGCCCACGCCAGGATTCGAACACGGGTGGTAGTGATCTGTGGTCCAGCACGCTACCGCTAGACCACGGAGGCGCCCCTAGTGGTTACCATGCAACATGCACATGTTCTAGTAATATAATATGAGAATCAATACATGAGTAAATAACAAAGCTTTCCATTTGTAACATTATATTGTAGATACACCTGTTTCAGCTGAGATGGCGGAGACACAAGTTAGTGTATGCATAACGTTCTCGTACGTTTATCAGAGTTTGGTCTACGACGCGGGAGTCTAACCCTAATATGGCCTGCAAATATTCCATTTTCTACCCGATGGCAAAGCATGTTTTATTATGTACATGTCTCAGTCTTTAGAGAAACAAAACAACTATATGTTTGCCTGATTGTCTACGATTGCTACATGGAATAGCAGCACAAAAATGACCTGATGCATGAACTGATGGGGGCTTCTCTATGGCTACACCTTCTTCACTAGTGGAGACGCTCTCAGTATAAGTATCTCAATGGACAGTACCTTAGGAGGTATCTTAAAGTTTCATTGTATGCTCTTTGGGACGAATGGCTAGGGTAACATATTCCGCAAAGACAAGTATGAACTGGATCCGTACCCACAACCTGGAGGTTTGAAGGGCAGTGCTCTAACCATTGCGCTAATTAAGTTAATTGGAATCACACTTTGATAATGTCGGAATATTATGGAAGTGATGCTCATTTCTATCAAGGAAAGATACTTTATACGACATCAAAAGTTGCAATTATCTGTCTATCTGATGGAATAATATATGTCAAGATTATGATATTACGATATAGAAAACTTATATATTACCATATATTTATATCATGCTAAATATACTATATTATGCTGTAGGTCCATTTGGAAGTTAAAATATAAACAGACAAATAAATAAGTGAAATATTACAATATAATCATATTTACGTTAACCCAAATGCTATTCAATTTTATTTTGATATATACTCCCACTGATGAAAAGGCAGATTTGCCGGCGAAACGGTTTCTTTGAACTAGCATTAAAATAATGAACAGTGTTCCAATATAAACTTACCCAGGTAAGGTTCAACTAAAAGCTTTTAAAGTTTTTGCTCAGGCAATAAAAAAGTGAAATATGGTTGCGAGATATAGAGTTTATTGCAAACAAATGAGTATCTTAACAAATAGTTTAGCCATATCACGTTTAATCTAGGTACCATATCTGAACTTCTTACCACGAATGTAAGCTATTCTAGTCGCTAAATTAAAATGTAGTTTTGACAACACATACTTATTACAATGTAATCGATATATTTTACTTCTTATCACAAACCTCATAGTATTAGTTCTGGCGAGTTATAAAACTATGGCAATAACTCCTTTATCAATTATATTTGACATAGCATCAGTTGCTAAAACTATGCTGACAAAGGCCACCAGACGAAGTGATATTTAGACCGTGGAAACAAGATATTCATTGAATATAAACAATAATTAAAAGATGGTAGTATTACTGTGATTCCAAGATTAAGTATATGTGTGTATATTACAGTCTTACAAGACAAAACCAGAACTTCCTTGTGATGGATTGGGTCTTAGCCAGGAAAAGTCTACGGTCTTTGAAGAGAACAGGGGGGAATGGATTTGGTGTAGGGATAAAACTCCCATTATATATAAAGTCCTCGTTCAGGAGAAGATCAGCACGGCAACTAGAAGAATAATGACAACGTTCGATCGATATTTCTAGTGCTTAAACAAATATACGTTCGGACGCCATTCAAGTGATCACTCATACAACCTCACGTTAAACAGAGCTCGTACAGCCTAACGTTAAACAAAGATCGTACAGCTTCACGTTAAACAGAACATAGCATCATGTAACATCATCACCCCGCGAATAGAAGGAAATGATTCGTGAGCGTCAACTTACACTTTAAAGTAACCTTATTGAAGTATTGACAAGAACCCATTTGAAATAATGAAAAGACGCAAATTACTCTGTTAGATGTACGACGTCGCATTATTTCCATCGTTAATCGAAAGATAAATCTAGACAAGGTGTGTCTGAATGGTTTAATGCTACTGCAAGATTATGGAGGCAGTGTTAGAAAAATTGGATTACGTCAGCGAACATGGAGTCTATCTTATTAGACTTGTGTTAGCAGACAATTCGATTAGTTAGATATTCATTTATTTAACTGAATATGCATCTTTGCCGTAACATTGTATTATTACATGTCTTTGCTTTACAGTGTTTTTATGTATATATAAGCACGTAGCTATGTGATTACTTTAACTTGTTCAAGCCGTGCTACTCTGATATCCAAACATTATTCGGTGAGTTTGCATTGATTCCACGCGACGCTATTGTGGCAGCATTTACCCCGAAACTTACCTTGGTTGAGAAGCAGTTGAAAGATACATCTTAATGGACTTCATTACAATATCAAACGGTTCCATACACACCAACGTGTAGTACATATCTGTTGGTGTAAATTGTATTCAGTCGATGATCACTTTATTCACTGGATATTCAACATTACCGTAACATTTTATATTTACATGTCTCCTAATACACAAGAATGACAGTGAAAAATCATCCACGGCCATCGTGAGAACATCTCCAGGTTAACCTCTAGCTCAAAAAGAAATACGACAAAAAAGCACATTTCTTCAATTATCGTCATAGGAAACTTAAATACCGTGACCAATTCCTGTATTCACGGTCAAGATGTACTATTCCAGGTGCTGAATGCTTTTCAATGAAGGAAGCCTCAAATGTTCCATAATGACATTCTAACCGGTCTTCTTCAGGTTATTATAAATTTCACCATACAGGGCCAACGTATCAAAGGACCACCCTAAACTGAATATACTTTTACCTAATATACTGCGGTCATGATCAAGTGAATGTACCCACCCTTTCAAATCTGCATCAGATTCAAGCTCACACAATATAGATCCGCGTCTACACAAGTCATTTCTTATTTGGATTTTGGAGGAAAGCTCTGCCATCTGAATAGATACTATTATTTCTAATCCGATTACATCTCCACAATATTTGTATACTGTGTGCAACCTGTACTCAGTATCCAAAGAATGGTTTTAGCTCTATAACTAAGAACAAGGTTTAATTGACGCATGCTAAAGGCTGAGTTATTAGTACAGATACAAAAGATGAAGACCATGAAATTGCTATCGGTATTGTGAGGTAAAACATCTACGGCATAACCAGACTTTTTCTTAAGTGGCAACTGAGGCATCACCGAATCAGAAATGTTTTCAAGAGTCTCTGATGATAAACGTATGCATCAATGATCCACATTTGTCATCCAGCAGATTCCCATGGAGAAATATCCCCTTCTCCGACTCAAGAATTAAAGACTTTGGTGCTAGTTTCAGGTTGCTGGAAAATGAGTTTTATGAGCTAACCATCTGGATCATCTGTTTTTGCAGGCCCGAGATAGTCTAGATTTCCGCCAAGTTCAATATTCAGGTGGCCTTGCATCACGTTGGCCGAGAAATCAAGCATTTCGTTTTGTTTTAAATTGAATAATAATAAAATTTCATAGATCATTAAAAAGCGTGTCCCATATTGTTATTGGGAAAACTAGCTAGTAATTTGACAGGATCTTGGCAGCTCAGTTAGATTTTAGGGGGAACAATGTGTAACTTCATTGTGCCACCTCAGTGTTGATCTGCTGATAGAGGTTGTACTACAGCTTCATTTCAGAGATATTGAGTGAGTGCGACATCATATAGCCACTGTTAGTATAACCTTTGTGCCAGTCCTTTTTTTGTGCTGTACAGTTGATTCGCCTTAGTCTAGCACTAGATATTAACCTATTTCCATCTGAACATCTTCACTATGTAGTCCCAGGGCACATTCTTGTTCATGAAACTTGTGATATGCAGGAACCGCCTTATTTAGCCATACCGGATGCTACGTCAACCTTCGAAACGGTATGAATAAAGTCTTTGATAAGTCTACATTGATAGTTTCCTGGAAAACATATAAATCCTGATAAATAGTCTTCGCCGGGAAAGAGAATCTAAAGTTTGATGATGGGGTGTTTATTCTGACCCGTTCGGTAATAAGTAGAGCGTTAAACAGGAAATATAGGTACCCCTGGAAAGTATTACAATGTAAAGAACCCGATAGGTTAGATTTGACCATTTTATGTTTAGAACGTGCCTAGTAATAATTGTTTTCCCATTGTCGCTGAAGCTTCAGTCATGAATGCTAATAAAGCTTACTACAAAAAGATTAACCGGCACAGACCTCAGCCTGCTAAATGTGTTGTCCTCGTTTTAATAAAGGAAAGCTTCCCTCCGGTGAATTCCTATAGGCAATTATATGGATAATTTGATTCTTCTAGTGGCACCAGGATAGCTATTATTGTCTTTTTTTACTGCCCCCCCCCAAAAAAATATTAATTGATTAATTTCACATTGAAGACTATCAGGACGTAGAGGAGATATGTCGCAAAATTGAATCCTAGTTTAAATAACCAGATATGTTCCATATTTGAGGAAATTCACATAAAGGTAATTTGCTAGCAAAGGTGGAATCACACCTTTGAATGTATAGCTGATTTGATTGTCTGGTTATGAGTACACCATAGACATGATGATTATAACATAAAATATTAACAAAGGGACAAGGTAATTTGTTCTTCCTATGTATATTTATAAAATGTGTAATTTCACATTCAAATTGATCCTGAATTTTCAAAATCCCGAGTTTTCAAAAAATTGGTTCAGTGTGGCTGTTATATTGTAATTTACATTTGATTCTAATTGCTGGTTTTTGCAAAACAACAGTATCATTGAGAACAGATTTTTGTCGCATTTTCCTATGCCAAATTGTAGAGTGATTTTGAGATTTTTTATTTATAGGATTTATATGTTTCCATGTAAGTGATTCATTAAGTATAACATCAAGAAACTTTGAACTTTCCTCTTTAAATCCTATACCAATTATCTCGAATAGAATTCAATTTATTATTAGTTTCAGGCCATTAAGATAAAATTGAGTCTTTTGGGGGGTTTACTAGCAGTTTATAGGCACAAAGCCAGTTAAATAATTTGTTGGTTTCAATATTTGCCCTTTCAAACAAATTCTCGGGATCAGAATCAGACAAGAACAAAGTGATGTCGTCTCCAAATGATAATATATTACTTTCAGTACAGTGTGCAATGTCATTTTCATACAGTAGATACAAAAGAGACCTAATATAGAGCACATATAGCACAGCCATATGGTGTTGACTTCTGTTCTGTCTTTATTGCTGATGGTGGTGTTTATACGGGTCTTTCAGTAGCAGTGGGTGATGACGACTGTGCCAGGGGTATGTTTGGCATGTTCGATGACTTCTAGAAACGTGGCTTCATTCGCTAGTTGGTCGGCTCATTCGTTCCCCTCAAGGTTAACGTTCCTTGGAACCCAGTGGAGTATTACTTGGATTCCACGCTGCCTGGGGGTTGATGCCGTGATGTAGATTTCTGTGATGAATTTGCGATAGCGGTTGAAATTAGCTGTGATGATGATGGTTAGTTGATCCATAGAATCCAAGTGGATGATGACTCTTTCATGGATAGGCTGTATCCATATTAGTGCCGCTTTCATCGGGGTGTGGTTTGGGATTCTGTCTTTGATTATTCGTCTGTTTCTTCAAAGAAACATACCCAGATGTAGTTCCGTTTGCTTGGTATAGGTGTAGGTGTTGATAGTTGGTTTGATGCTTTCATTAAATTTGGCAATTCTGACAGTGGCTGCTATTGCTGCGCCTTTAGTTCTGCTTAGAGATATCTACTCTACCTGACACGTGATTAATTACCCAGTAAGCGAACTGCTAGTCATATAGCAACAACAGTCGATGGGGAAAACTGTCTTTTCCAAAGAATTTCACAGTTTCAGCGAATTGGATGACGGCGGAAGTTAGAAACACCAAATCCAATTTGTCGGCTTGTCTCAGCCTCTGTCAAAACAACCTGCAGTTGGTTGTTTACAATTTCACTTACATACAACTATACCGATGACGTAATGGCTAAAGCGTTGCGCTGCTAACCTCCAGGTTGGGGTTCCCTCAGTTGCTTACTTATACGCAGAATACTTACTGTGAAAAAAATGCAATCCCTAGTTCGTCCTGGCTATACATGTAACCATTATGATGACTACAGGAAACAATTTATCACAATGCATTGTGAAAAGCCGTAATGGATGTTAAATCTTCAATCCATAGAGTCGAGGTATATTTCTGCTTCTATCTACCCTTACAATAACATATTTGGTTGTGGAATATACATCCGGTAGTGAAGATGCTATGCACGACGTGAAGTCCATTCAGTCAATAATGTATAATAGAATCTTGTTAATTCTACTCATACTATCTTTCCTATAAAGTTAATCTAGTCAGTAACGATCGTCACCTGATCAAGTTTTGTGAAGTAACCTCTTTCAGGATAGCGAGCTGTTGAAGAACGCTTAACGTCGAGACACTAAACTAGCCCCTACATCGAATGATCTACCATATGTTAAGATGCTTGCCCACCTTACAGCTACCCAGTCTCGGCAATAGGCGTGCTAGAGGTTACATGCCATATAGACATCGGAGCACATGTCTGGAATAGGTGCAGTAGATGTTGACCAGCTGAAGCCAAAGGAATCACTATAAACAGTGGTCATAGTTTCAACCGAAGACAAGAAGGGTCCAAGAAGAACCTTAGAAAGCAATATTGCAGTAACCCCATTTCGCCATCCTTAAATGCTTTTAAACCCAGACTTCACAGAAACTGTTGGCAATATAGATACAGCCAATTCATGATGCATGATGCCTATAATCTGAACAAATAAACTGAATCAGAAGTACAGTGGTACGAGTGAATAAATATCCACTCGGTGATCAATTTAAAATCGATTCTTTAATCGGTTCACACACATCGGGTGCAACTCACACTTCAATAGAAACCAATATTTATTATGACATAGCTTAGATCATGTTTTAGTAATTGATCTGGCACTCTGTTGGATAGGGCGCACCAGAAAGAAAAATAAATCCACGCACATGAATTTATAAACCACGCTGGATTATAATGTAAAGACGGTTTTCTAAAGGCCTTATGTCCAAATGTTCCCATTGTCGCCCATTCGCACATGGTTTACAAATCCTTGTGCTAGTATGTTATTGTCCCTATATTGGTCGTAATTTATTATATAAACGAATAATAGTTAATTGTAAGAATGACCGTGAAGCGCAAAGCTGAATATGGCGCATGAACCCATTTTATGTAGAAATTCTTATTTTATGAAAATTTCTAAATGGTAGTTTTTAGTGGTAGTGACTTACAGTAGCTTCGATATAGAATTTTGATGTCAGCATCTTTGTTTACTTTCAGAATAATTTTGCAAACCTGAAATAAAACTTCAACACCACTTAATTAGATCTCTATTTATGCCAATGAAACATATGTTCTAGGACATTGGATGCCCTAAATTGCGCCGATGTGTCGTTAAACAACATCCATCCATCCATCCAATGAAACATATATGATGGCATAAGAAGGATGACAAAATAATACACATAGTACTTGTAAATTAATGTAGCTGCAAGTCATGTAACTAGATTAAAAATATTAAGGCAGAAATTGACAAAATTGTAGCAGATCTATCTATCTCTAACTGATGCTCAGCTTAGCCAGACTCATAAAATTGCCCGGGACAAGACTAGAGTTGGTATCTAGTTCTCACAGCAAATTGTTTCGGGAGTTTTACAGCATTAAAGTAGTATATATAGGTCTTGTGTGGGTGTACATGTATGATATTGATTACTGAAACTAATTAAATAACCAAAAACAGTCAAGCTGCAGGCAACATTCACACAATAAGGGCCAACAATAGTAGCACATATGTTTATCAGGACGTAAATATAGAACAGACAAAAACTAGTAATCTGCTCTAAGTGCCATATTTCCATATTATTGTAAAAGTTTGAAATAAATACTGGAAGATTTTTGCGTTTTATTAAACGTATATGGATCTATGTGTGGAAATCCTAACAAGGATTCGCTGTGGAAGTTTCAACGCTGAATCGGCGTGGAAATCAATAAATGGATTCAGTGTGGAAATCCTTGCTTGTATTGAGCTTTTTAATACAACCAAATCTCCATGTCAAAGCAACATGTGGGCTCCACGCGGATTCAGTCCGGTTTCCAGGAACTTCTGGCATGCTGGGCTGTAACAGTTATTTAATTTCAATGCATGTTAACTCTGATGCTTACTTTATGCGATACCATTATAATGTATACTACCAAATTAAATTGTAAAAAACAGTCAGATGAATAAATTTCGTCTCGTGTAAACGAAAATGTCAAGTTTATGTAAACAAATCGTATCAAACGTGGCGTATTCCATGTACAGAAAATCTTGTTGATGTCTTGCCGTCTTTTCAAAACAGAAATTGAAAGCTTTTATCTTATCCAAACTAGGATCAATGCTATTCTATGTTTGTTTATTTATGCTGAGCTTTATAAAACAAATTTAGGTCAGCTCTACAACTCATAGAAAATGAAATATTTTTAAATCCATCAATGCAGTTAGAAATTGGGATAAAATAAAAGAATCATGTTTTTTATATATATATATATATATATATATATATAGTTGTGTGTGTGTGTGTGTGTGTGTGTGTGTAACTTCATTTCAAATAGTGAAGAATAGCAGTTAAAAACATTAGGAGAATTCCTTAAATCTTATATGAATTATTATCAGCCATAATGGTGTACATATTTTGTTGTAACGTTGTGTTATAAAATATTTTAATATATTTTATTGCAATTTATATCATGCAAGAACAACCTCGGAATTTCCACAAGCGTATTGAGGAACATAACCATGATAAAAGTTTCTGGAATGTTCTACGTTTACTGCATATGTAGCAAGGTAGATTGACTTGCTAACTAGGTATGTGGCAGGGTTGATTTGTGTACTAGCTAGATTGCTTAATAAGGTAGATGAATTTTATTTGGGTACATTATGTTTTTAAAATAACGGGGTTGGTTTCTTGAAAACAAAAATTTTTTACTACTATATTAAAAGGCAATTAATACCAAATTTCAAAACATCCCCATGGAAAAATTTAAAGCGTTAAAACTTTAAAATACCATTTTTTTAGCTATAAGTGGTTCCTGCAATGTTACCTTTCTTCTCATTTTTTTTTGTTTTTTGATGCGAATGGTTTTTAAACCAAAAAATTAACTTAGACAGGTTTAAACTTGGTTTAAAATACCTGCCAGATGTTATTTGATGTTACTTTTTTGTTTTTTAGTTTTTACGATTAATGTCAGGTCATGATTGACAAGTTGCCTTGACAATACTACTAGATGAGCCAGGAGATTATCTCATACTAAGTGGTTCCTTTACTATTCCATTAGTCGATGGTGTCAGTAGAAGTAAACTGTAATACCTTGATATTTAACTATTGTCAGTTATTCCACAGTCTTTCTTTGTTTATAAATATAACTAAACAAAGTACGCACTTTGAGGCGAGATAAGATATAAAATCAACAGTAAAATATATACGATACGGTATTTTATTCAACAACAAGCATAATTCGTTCAATACATAGAGCCAGAAAATATACAATATGACAAATAAAATAAGCTATGCTTGTGTCGGTGTCACATAGCTTCACGGGCTGTCTATCTGTAATACCTCAGTAAACATATTAGGGTTGGTAAAGTCACAAGGGCTCCCATTACAGTCGGGGATATATGGTGGTTGTTGAGGCGTGGGGACGAACACCGTGGCCAGTATAAACGCATCATCAGTATTGATGCTATTTCTTTAGGTGCTTGCTAAAGGATTTAATATAGCTAATTTCATATTTCAGAACCTTTATGATGTAGACTATTAGATACAACCGATACACGTCTTTGAGTCATAGGATTATAAGCACGGTTGCCCAGTTTGGTATCAGCCTAGCTTCTCGTTATAGTTTGCAGTTTGGCAATGTCTGTACCCACCATGTCCCAATACAGATATGTATTTGAATGTCGATTAAGGTTAGAACCTATACCAGCCAGCAGAGCTGCTGCACCTAGAACTATACCAGTCCTCCAAGATTTGTGGCAGCCCAGTTGAACCAATGATATGTATTTCCGTAAGAAGTTTCAAAGGTAAACAATAGATTGCATTATTAGTACTATAATATTATCATTATGGATGATGAATTTTCATGCTAGCCTTCTCAATGAACGACACCACCCCAATTTGTCATCACTATTATATTCAAAGATCATCACCTTACCTGATTCTTCATGAACACTATCATCTTCCTGCTTATTTTCATACCGTTCCATTGCTTGCGAGAGCAATTTGATGATTAACATCCACGACAGTGTAACAGTTCTCAGCCTAATCCATTTTGAAGTACTGCACACCAACCAGCAACATCGGAAGACTTCATTTTACAGAATGTAGCGCAGAATTCTGGTCGAAATCTCAGCTATATGCTGCCGAACAAATTTCAAAAATGCGCAATAAAAGTCTGTACCGTAATCTTTCTTTATGTATATGTACATCATTATTTATTCATCATCTATAATTAATTCCTTTCAATAAATCACACGTTCTCCTTTATGTTAATATTTAATTGGGATATTATTTTATTTTTAAAAATCTAGGTAGTTTCGATAGTTTAGCATTCAAAATATTAGCAATGTTACGGAACAAAAGCAGGCCTATATTGTTAGAATGTAATACAATTTATTCTACTGTAAACAGTTGTATTTTTCCTGTACATTTTTAATGTATGCGTGCAAATAAAACAGCACCCTCTGTTTTTGTATTTTGATGCAAGTGTACACATATGTAAATGTACATAAATGCGTGGTAAGCACAGGTGTAATTAAGGTTCTGTACGACCAAGCTTTTTCTCAGATTTTGTATTTTTATATATGTAATGTCTTTCTGTATATGTGCATAACATAAATTTTGTATGTACAATTTAGTGTACGCCTGTGTACATGGACATAAATACATATCTCTCTAATTGCGTGCGTGTGTGAAATACAGTCCACAGATACATTTTATCAGTAATTGCCTTATTATGCATATCAGATATCTTTTTGTGCACAGGAATGTATGTTCACCTTAAAAATAAATAGCCAATATAGTTTTGTGTTTGTGTACAAGTATGCATAAAACATAGCGCTTGCGTGTCTCTTAATCTGTATAAACAAGTAAATATATGCTATTTAGTTAGCGTGTGAAAGAAATCAGACTATTAACCATACATGCTTGGCTATATGTGGCATTACAAGAATGTCACAGCCATATTTACAACGAGGTTTGACCAAATGTTGAGTATGTACAACAAATACACGTTTACCATATATAGGGATTACCGCAAAGTCATAACCACATTCATAACGAGGTTTGACACAATTAAAAGCAATGAATATGGTCGTGTAATTATCATAATAACTCGTTATTATGTGACTAATGTCTACACTTATTTTTAGATAGAATTTTACGAGGAATAAAGACACTGTTTATTAATTAAACAAAAGCACCATTACACATTAATACTGTTTGACTGTTCAGATCAGACATGGATCTATCTGTGAATTAAGTTGTACATTGATTTCTTATATATATATATATATATATATATATATATATGTGTAATTATTAAAAACAAATAATATAGAACTATTACAGTCACTGTAATAGTTCCATACTTTGTTAAGGGAATAATATATACACGTACACGTGTCGTAGTGAAGGCGAGATGTGGATGGAGCTAAGAGGCACTATAGCAATAAGTAGTATGATAGTGGAGGTTGGGCTACCACCAGTGGGAATAATATCTCCTTATATTTCGAGATGGATTATATGTAGTTAGTAATCTTGTCTTACATGTAGGCTAACGAACTTCAATGGAATCAATCTGTTATCATTTAGCAACAAAATATAACATATAGGCAAACATGAACTTGTAATGAATATTTGTGTTGTTCTCCGCCATATATATCGTAACCAGATATCGTACACGTGTTTTTGTTTATATACATTCCAAGACACCAGCTTATATATATATATATATATATATATATATATATATATATATATATTCGTCGAAATAGAGTATTATATATATATATATATATATATATATATATATAATACTCTATTTCATCAAAGGTAATAAGGGAGTTTGGTCGAAATCAAGTTTTCTCCTAATTAAACGTTTCCCACAGCCAAGGAAATACAATTTTTCAGGATACTAACATTTTCCAGAACAAAGGATATATATATATATATATATATATTATAATTAGATTTAAGGGTAATAAATTGTGAAAAATCATAACATATTTATCCAATGTATGATCGATTATTGATATTTTATTGGACAGCCTCCTAGGTCTTGAATCCACTCACTTTTATATACATTTTAACAGACACGGACTATAATGATACTTAGTGGTCTGAATTCAAACCTTATGTGCTGGGCATTATTTTCTATTATTAACTAAATAAATGGGATACAAAATTATTTCTTTTAATTGTTAATGTAAGGGTATTCAAATCAAATTTGTTTTGGGGGTTAATATATATATATATATATATATATATATATATATTAACCCCTCTACTCGTGATTATCTACTTCAAATGATTATCAGCCTGTCACAAAGGCAGACTACTGAACAGTTGAAGCATAAATAATGAAATTCCATGTACCGATACTCTTTTTCTTCTACAATCAAAGTTTTCTACAGGCGTATTATTTAGCCTTGTGTGTTTTGTTCTAAGTTGATTTTTTCAGGCATTATTTTTTCCTGGACATTTCCGGACTTTGTAAAATTCAAGGAAATTTCTAAGCTTGGAAATTAAATTTATTTTCCAAGTTTTTTATCCCAGGACACATGGGAATCCTGTCATTACAACGCATCCACGACTATTTAATTAGCTTGTATATTCTATCCAAGCATGGCAAAAATAAAATAATATTAAGTTTGCTGTTTAATTAAGTTGACATTGAATGGGTGCCTATAAACTTCAGTATATTTCCGGTTTTTAAGACTTGAATTCAACTTTTTAATATTATCATATTTTTATACGAATTCTAGATAAAAGATTCTGCCCCAATGCTTTGGGTTACAATATATACCTGTTCGATCATATAGCTTTCAACATTTTACATAATAATACCGATCGGATATAACACGGTCCGACCTTGGACCCCGATTCGTGAAATCCACGTTAAATGATTTTTACAAGAAATGGCATCAAATCCACCACTAACTGATACAATTTTTCGAAATAACTTAAAAGCGTTTTCACAGTTTATAATCCACACGTTAAAACATAGCCAACGGCCACAACTTACCCAAGAGTAGATTGGTTGATCACAAACTTAATTACACACCTCCTTGGCTCAATCCGCCAAACGAACAGTCGAATCACAACCCTCATATATTGTATGATTCCACCCACTAAATACGTTTTATGCTATTTATTAATTCACAGTTATTGCCCAGCAGGCACCCGATGTTGGATCAATGTTGGGAATAGGTCGATATTAAATCGCGACGTTTCACAACGAGAACCAAATGCATATCCAATATAGCTGGGTTGGATTATATCGTGTTGGATTTACATCGGTATTGCGATGTTGGATCAATATTGTATTTTCTATCAAATATAATTTACTATTTTAAGATTATCATTTGAGAAGCCGTTATTATGTGTATATCTGTTATGGAGGTAGCTGGTGGAACTTCGCACCTAATTGATATACATTTGTTCAAATAAATTGTGATCAGGTAATTACACCCAAAAACCAAGCCACAACTCTGGCTACAGCTATCAAGCGGCCTAGATATATCCCACCCTTAGCTCATTTGAAACACTGACCTATATATATATATATATATATATATATATTAGTGATTTGAACAGTGTGGCCTTTTATTCGAAACTATAGAAATTCTAAGATATCTGACGCATCTTTTTTTCTGGTAAGTATTTTAATAAATTGTACCAAACTTGTGTATTTAGTCATATGAATTGTCATGAAACATGATGCTGCGTAGAGTTTCTTGAAATGTCAATTCTTTTGTTGATCCATCGAGTTATCGAACTTCAATCACTCAGCATGCGTGTCTACGCGCTGTTATGTACTGTAATTGACATGTTAATGTTAGGGAGTGACCATTTGACTTCCAGGGAAAGCTATTTTCATTCTCGGGGGGGGGGGGATATCATGAAAAAGAATCAAATCTATAAAATGCTGAAAAGTTCAATACCTCCGATTTGCACTCATTTTCATTACTCATAAAAAAAAATTGTCTGGGGGACAGTGGGGGAGGTCTGTAAATAAAAAAATGCTTATATTTCAGAAATGGTTCATATGAATATTATGAGCCAACACGTTATTACTTATTGTAGATGACTTATAAAAAGTTGGTTACAGGCTTTCAGTTAATATCATGTCGTTTACTCGAAAAAAGGTCATATTTGCAGCCATTTATTTTAGCGAGCCTTTCATGATGATCAAGGAAACATTTTTACAACGTTCTCGCTATTAGAACGTTCTCGCTTTTTTTCAGCATTAGCCAAAAAAATATTCGCTCCCATTAATTTTTGCTGTTGGTCGCCTATGTGAAAGTAGCCAAATAAAAGGCAGAAAAAGGGTAATGGTTTTACAGTATGCATGCTGAAGCTAATAGCAGTGATAAGGATTAAGCCAATGTACTAGCAGGTGCTAGTGTTGCTCCTAGTGTACACGAGAGAGGTGATACTGACTCATCTTGTCATGTGATGATGATGATGATTGATGTTTTACGGCCACTTTTGTGCACAAGATAGGCTAAATGGGCCGAGCGACCTCCAAAGGTAATGAGGCGAAGTCAAAGACGAAACAACCTTCATCTTGTCATGTGGATGGTAGAGATGGCAGCAACACACATGATCCTAATAACGACATTGGTGATACAAATGATCAGGAATCAGACAACTCTGACAATGTGATATCTAGTTATGGATCTGAGAATTTGTCAGATGATGATGGTGAAGAGCTTGATTTTGGAAAGGACTTTGCAGACTGGGTAGTAAGAAATGCATGTACAATAACTGTTTTTCAAGAAGCGATTGGAATCCTTAGATGACATTGGTACCGTGTTCCAAAAGATGCTTGCACTCTTTTGCATACACCTAGACATGTACAGGATAAGTGTGGTGGCTAATATATTTATTTTGGACTGGAGTCTGTTATATATATTATTTATACGTTTGCAGCTATGGACATAATATGCACTATTTTGTGGAATATGTCTTACAAATGTGACTATATTATTAATAACTTGACCAAAATCAGGTAAAATGTGATGAACAGATTATTCCAATTTGATTGGACGTCCATGAAACTATTCAAACTTTTGGCACAGTGATATTATGTTGCCATATAATTTGATTGTGAATTAGATTACTGTATGATGTATTGTACAAAATAGAATTGGTATACTTGTATGTTGTCATGTTCTAGATGAATATTCAATTCATTTTGTATTTTGAACAAGTCTTACTGCAGTTGTTTTTAATTATCATGGGTGCGTCATATTGTGCAGCTGATTTAACCATAATGAAATTTTATCCAAAATTCCTTGTGGCGGATGTAATTGATGCACACATATATATATATATATATATATATATATATATGTGTGTGTGTAATAAACCTTACTGCATCAGTCCCTTACATTCTAAACAACCATGATGCTGGTTTAGTAACAATATCAATTCTATTTGTTGTATATATATATATATATATATATATATATATTACTGTGTTTCTTGTGTAAATTTGTGTATAAATGAGGGAGATATTGCATAAGCAGTTTGCTTGTTGTCAATTGAATAAATATGTTTACATCAACCATAATGAAAACTACTGTTATCCAATGTTGCAAATATTATGTTGATCCAATTTTCAAATCCAACCAATTTCATAACATTGGTCCAACGTTGAAATCCTAACACTGATACAATGTTTTAAATATTACGTTGATCCAACATTGAAATCCTAACGTTTATCCAATGTTGTAAATATTACGTTTATAAAACATTGAAACCCTAACGTTGATCCAATATTACGTTGTTCCAATTTTCAAATCCAACCATCAAAACATTGATCCAACGTCAAATGACAACGTTGATCCAACTTCTGGTGCCTGCTGGGTGGGTCTGTTTTATTCATCATATTGTTGATCAAGTTCCTACCTTCATCTGAAAAAAACATGCACTATTTGTGGCGGATGAATATCACCAATCTAACATGAGTGTGTAACTTTGTTATTTCCACACAAACACTGAGTTTATATTTATGTTTAAGATAAATATATGGACTCCCTATTATCGTCCACCCCAACAGTGCTGTCTCACTTCGCAATCCACCTATAATGCGGTCGATAGGTTGTGGACACCAACGACAACGTCATAACAGCGGCCTACTGTACCTAACTTTAATCTCAGGATGGATTTTCTTATCCCAAAATTATCACTATCTAAATCCATATTATCTGAATAAAAGTTGTTGTTATTTACTGCAATGCCTACTTACAGGTATCATATTTACAGGTAATAGAGAACATAAAAATGACACGACTTTGTTATATGAATATAAATAAAAGACTTGAGCAATAGAAAACTCTGAACAATAACATTATTTTAGAATATTTATATAATGATGATGATGAGACCATATTCAATTGATAGTATTATATTTTTACATCGGAAATAACAGGTATTTAAAAGTTAATGTTCTGAGAAAAGTGTTTAATGAAACTGGACACAAAACTCTGTCAACAACACATAATCTTCCCAGTCAATGTTAAAGAGATGAAATGATCTTTACAGTACTACATCACAGTTCCGGGGGCTTCACATTGTATTCCTCATCTGTTTCTATGCCAATCTCTTCCTGACAAAACAAGCAAATTCCTGATTAAATGAGGACTTCTCCGTGGGATAACTTGTAGCACAGTTGTTTGTCAGAGATCACTAGCACCATGTCACATCTACGCCAGAAAAAGTGTGTCAACTTTCACTTAAACCCAACTACCTTTGGAGGTCGCCCGACACATTTAGCTTATGGTGTACACAGCATTTGTCATAAAACGGAAATATTAAAATATTTCCTGATTATGTCTTGATCCTTAATTTTGACCATCAAACCAACCTCAGTAACCCACAGTGAAACAAATGAGAGAAAAATGATATGGTCTGTAATTTACTGGATCACCACGGGGACTAATTGTAAATAAATTTATAATTTATAATATATGGCATATTTCGGCGGAGAAAACTTTGCCGGTTGCATGGTTGGAAATGAAAACACTCCCCCCTACTAGATTGCCACCGCCTGGATTCAAATCTGACCTCCTGTACAGTATGACCATGAGTAAGAAAGTCCCACACTCTTAACCACTAGGCCATAGAGGTGGTAATGAGGCTAAAATTAGTACTCAGCACACATCAGCGATACACAATATTTAAACATAACTTTCTGTAACTCAGTAACCTGGGTCAGTCTTACGCACAATGTATTTACACTTACTAACAGGTCTTTCTTCTTCTTCGGGTAGCCTTCAAGAATGGCATCCAAGATATCATTTGTCTGAAACAATTAAAGGTGGTAAGTTTTGTACATGAAAGAACAAATCTAACAAAACATTCACAAAATTGGTATTAATAGAAAATGGTCTGTGAATACACAAGTGTGTATCTGAGTAGGAAATGATGTTTTGATTTTGAAGAGAGTGAGATTAAAAAATCCTACCATTCTTTTCCGTTTTCTCCACACTTTCACAGATTCTGACCTTTTACTTTTGGCCTGAAGCAAGAAAAACGAATCATCAAAAACATGGACTAGCAAAATGCTGCTAATTTCATAAATGAAGACAGAACAAATGTTCAATCAGTGATCATAAAGTGAAGATACAGTTTGTGTTTTGAAGAAATAAATCATACTAATCATGTGACTTAGTAAACTGCGTAAATATACGTTATGTGACACAGGTTAGCTGACACACACGTACAGTACCGCTCGGGAAAACAGCACAACATAAATGTGGTAAATCGATAAAACAGGTTTTGGTTTGTCTTTTTGATATATTGATAACTGAAATAATATTGTTATACAATTAAGTGTGATCGATGATGTATAATGCACAGTGAGCAAAGGCATGATAACAACGGTATGTGGTGACCACAACACATTTTCTTGTTTTCTATTTAGAAAATGATATTGTTCCTTACTTCATATGTGGCCATAATCAAAGTGGCTGTCCTATATACATTGTATATGTATAATACCACAACTTTTGTATATATTCCTAAACCTATTCACCTGTACACTAACTCCATACATCAATTATTTTCCGCTGACAGTAGTAAAATAGAGCACTAAACGTTTCCTCTATATCACTAAGTATTATTAACTAGGAGAATATAAATGTATACCTGTGCTCTCTCTTCCGGGGATATAACATTATCATTAACCTTTAGGCTACTTATTTTCTTCTCCAATATTAAGCACTGGAATGTACAAAACCAATGATCAATTAACAATGGAACAATACACACAGACACAACAAATTAAGAACTGCAGTCTTCAAATACTTTTTAATAATACTCACTTCTGATGAAAGTTGCTGAAGACGTTCTTTTGCATCTTTTGTGGTCATGGAACTATTCAGACTACGGAGTTCTGAATACAGAGAAGTATTTGTATCCAGACAACAGGCAAACATAGCAGTAAGGTTACACACACACACACACACATATATATATATATATATATATATATATACAACACACACCAATAACAAGTGAACAAGTCAGACATTCAGAAAGGCCTACTACCTAGAAACACGTTTTGTGCTTTTAGAGCCACTTGCATGAAAACAAACGGGCTAAACATACGAGTTTATACCTGAATCCAGTTTTCTATAAGAGTCTTCTGTAAACTTAAGTTTCTCTTGTAGTTTCTCTATTTTCAGATCCATTTCCTTCAGCTCAGCATCACTGATGACTGGTAGCTGTAACTACAAATCATAAGAAATATCACACACAGCTAACTGATCTTCAAATGTAGGCAAGGCTTGGCAACAATGATCGTTTGACATCAAATAATGATAAAATGTGCATTACCTCCACATTAAAGGCTCTTCCATTCCACGAATACATACAAACCTAATGGCAAAGCACATAATGCATCAAAGTGTGAATTAAGCCCCTGCCCAGCACTCAAAGTGGTAGGTCAAAAAGCAGGAAGCCAGTTATTGTTAATATGTTAATCCAAAGTATGTTTTTAGCATCAGATGAAAATTACAAAGTCGGTCATGTAAGATCGTTTTCATAAATAAGATAAGCAGTAGATATTGAAGTGTGTAAGTTTAGTATCATTACACTTGATTCGGCTATGCAACAGTAAGACACGCACTAAGCCTACGTTTCTTTAAGGAAAGAAAGAGGAAAATCATGAAAAGAAATATGGTGGTGGGGGGTTGATCTATAAGCCCTGAGAAAAACTGTTTATTTTTGCGATCTGATATTATTGAGTGGGGATAAAACATGTCTTTCGCAAGATAAATTTTCTTCAGTTCATCAGTTTGATTTTAGATCAGCTTTGAGGTTTTTGCATAAATTGTCCTGGAGGATTCGAATTTTGGTGGCAAATGAAACTTTGTATGTAGCAAACAGCTTCTTTCGTACCCAAATAATGATAATAAACATTTTCACATCCAAACACAAAATAATGGTTCACCTAATGTATTTTCAATATTTTTTTTGAATACGTGTTTTTTTTATAAAACGCCGATCACAGCTGAATCCGGCCACCGGGAAGACCTGCCTGAACACCGTCCGGAAGCGGATTAGGCTAGCACGTGACCTAATCTAAGATGGCGACAGGCCAGTTCCACTTCGAAATTATTTCAATTATTTCTACAATAAATCGGTCTTCAGGCCTAGAAATCTGTTAAATTTAAACTAATTATAACTCCCCTCTCACCGATAAACACATAATTAGTTCGAACTTCGCGGAAATCTACTTAAAATCGCCATCGAAAATATCGCCGTGATATAAGGCTAGCCCCGGTTAAAAGAATATGTGCAAAACATATAAATTTATGCAATTAATAAAACCTAATAAGCAAAAAATTAATTTGATCAAGGAACTACAATTTGATGGCGAGAAACTCCAAACATACTTCAGGTTGATCAGAGAATCTAAAATCCCGTCAAATTGTTCGGGAAACAAGACGTCATATTCTAGATATCCCCCCTTGCCGTACGATCGGCACACAGAGCGATTCAATTTGCCGTATCTGCATCCGATAGACAGCCGCAAGACAAAATATGGAAGGGGGCTCCTTTGTCCCCCCGGGTTTTCTTCGCAAAAGTCGTTTTTTAGGCCTTTAAACCGCTTTTCGATTATATTTGGGAATATTATTTGAATATTTTCCTGCATATCATCGCAAAATCGGTCTCGCCTGGTGTCGTTATTCCGAGCAAACGGACAATATCGCGAGCATAAAAAGCTCCGAACAAGAGATTTCATTTGTGTGTCACACCCGCAACAGACCAAGCAGAGTTCAAAGTTTAAAAAATGTTACAACCGCCGGTCATCAAAGAGTGACGCGCCCGCGCGATGCCGCACGCGGGCTGTTTGCCTCTAATCGATTCACTCAGTGACACTCAACTCGCGTGAAATAAAACACAGTAAAAGAGAAACTAGTTAAGCCGAGATTCCATACACGCGGTATGCATAATGCAGCATATGCGACTGCGACATTGTGGCAGCGCATGCGACACGTACTGCGGTATCCTTGTGTTTGGGACACCCCTCTCACCTTCTAACTGATTTCGCCTGCCTGGACGCTCAAATGGGACGGTTGAATCCTGAATTCTGGATTCAACCGTTCGATTCGTATTCTCTGCACCAATCGCTACATGGAGCGATCCGTTTTGCCAAAAGACACGAACCATTAAAGAAATATAGAACCACCCCCTCCCTCATTACACAAAAATTTTAAAACCGGATTTACAGGAATCACAAAAGCCTGTATCCTGGTGAATTATTAGGTCTTCTGTTAAGAAGAATTTTGTGAGAGACACAACATCAGTAAATTTATGGGCATTTTCATAGCCACTTGTTTCTTAGCCACTTTTTTGCACATAGTGGGCTAAAATGGCAAACAGGTACTGTTTTACACTAATACGTTAAGGAGCTCTTCACTGTGTACACTGTGTATACTCGGATTAAAGTGGACATTAGAACGTCTAGGTAAGTCTGCGTTCACAGTCTACTGACCATTCACATTAAACGCTGTTTACCTGCTGCTAATACCAAAATATCCAAGATCACCAGCACGCATGACAATCTATAGTGAGTTCAATCAATCATTATGACATAAAAGTGGCTCAGTGAGTGGGTAACAGTTTAGCCAAATATCAGACATGGAGTCAATTCGATTTTGTCAATTCCAATTCCACTCAATTCCATTTGGTCGATTCCAATTCCACATCAAATTTATCAATTCCAATTCCAGATCGAGTAGGTACTCCTAGTACCTACTTAGAATACCTACTCCGAATAGCTTATATTCCAAGTAGGATTAATTGTCATGGAAGAAATATTTATAAATAAAAAAATTAAATAGTAAATTCATTTGTGGATTAATTTTTTTGTAGCAAACTTTAATTCCAATTCTAATTTTTCAACTCCAATTCCATTTTTTTAAATAAGGAATTCCAGAATTGGAATTCCCCATCAATCCAATTCGGGAATTGGACTGACCCAATGTCTGCCGGATATATACAATATAGTGTGCAATCTACCATAGGATTATTTGTACCAAATGAATATATTTTGACAGGATTATATTTAATAAAAAAATAAGTAGTTCTATGCAGGATTATGGCCACTAAATGTCATCTTGTTGATACATGTTAGAGATATAAATGCTGATATCTGCTGATGTCAGTCACTAAACATGTGCCAGTTTTGACCATAACAGGCTCATGGCACAATAAGGTAGCTAAACATCTATTGGTTCCTACAGAATATAAGATTAAAAATAAAAGTCTGTGATTAATGTTCTCATAATTACCTAATAAAATATTTGGCTTAATAACATGGCATTATCACATGCGTGGAATATTAACCTGATTCATGTAAAATATTAATACCATCTCAATTTCTGACTTGTGGGTTAATTATTATTCCAATTTGAAAGTACAATTTTAATTTTACATGTTGCCATAGACCAGGAAAAACTGCCATTTAATAATATGATGGGCACTTTAATTTTCCTCTGACTAATTGAATTCATCCCTGATTTGCATCTCTGTGGTTACTTCCTAGCATATCATACACACACACAAGCTACACAGAACACTTAATTTATTATACTATATTATATAGTATATACCTAATGAAACTGTATATATGTATAATCAGAAAACATTCTATGGTCCCTTAAATCTGCTAAACTCAATAAAATGTAGTCAAAGCAAACTGGGAGCTCCAACCCTCCATACAAACACTCCTAGAACCAGCCCAGCTTAATTTGAATAGCACATTAATACAAAATTCTAACTACAACTATATTCTAATAAATTAATAATGTAGCAATTAGCCACAGCTGCTTACTAGTATACATATTAGTACATGGTTCTCACACAGTCACAGCCAAGAAAATATTATTTTCAAGGACATTTCCAAGACAAAATTACCACTTTCCAAGACAAATTATACAAACTTTAAAGGTGACATATACAAGATATGTGCGAAAAAACATATCATATTTATTCAATGCATGATCAATTATTGACAATTTTATAGTACAGCCTCCTCCTCACTCCTGACCCACCCACTTTTATTTAAATTTTAACTGACATCGGATATCAAGACTATGTAATTTTCTTCTACAGGCATAACATTATTTATTCGTGGGCTTTTTTGTTCTAAGTGGAATTTTTCTCAGGGAATATTTTTCCCATGATATTTCCTAATTGTATAAAATTCCGGGACATTTCCGGGACCTGGAAAATGAATTTGTTATTTTCCAGGTTTTCCAGGATGTGTGGGAGCCCTGAAGTAAAGATCACTACAAACTTGTAAAGCTATTAACCAATCAGTCCATTTGTATAGTAAAAATAATATACTACGGACTATCTGATGAACATTTAGTAAAATATAACGTCTCTTGTTCCATTTTATGCAATGACTATCTGCTAAGTGTATTATCACTCGGGATGATCATATAAATATGTCCGGCTTTAATTAGTATCTGGAGTAGAAAGCCTGTTTTTACTCATTATGTTGTCTAAGATATGAAGATACATTATAACAATCTAACACTATGACTGTGTTTCTTTGTTAAATTCACCATAACATACACACACACACACACAGAGAGAGAGAGAGAGAGAGAGAGAGAGAGAGAGAGAAACAGACAGTCTTATTTTATTACCTGATCTGCAACATAAACCGTTTGTTTTCCATAAGACTTGCATCTGATCTTTCCTTTTTCTGAGAGACTTTCCAAGGCCTTGACCACAGCCTGTGAAATAAACCAATCAGGTAGTGCTGTCAAGTGCAGCAGATACACAACTAGATCATTCCTTCAACCGTTTCAGGCTATTAAAATAAATTATATATACCTGGTAGATTATTACAGCCATGCATTCTTTCACTCACATATACCTACTGTCTTTCCATGAGCTTTATGTAGGTTGTTAAAGATATCTATTGCGCTGTATGGTCGATTTTGTTTGACAAGATACCCTAGCACAGCACTAGTAACTGTATGAGAGAAAAAACATAGAATTTTAATACTGAAAATAATCATTTAGAAAGATAGCTGCCAGCTAGGCCAAACAGAAAAAATAACAGTTTCCCTTCTGAAGGTTCAGTAATTTGTGTACAATGGAAATTGTGTGGAGATATATATAATCCAACATTTTTAGGTATAATTCACTGATTAACTGTAATATTAATGATACTTCATAGAACAAATTATTAAACAAAATTTGTAAAGATGCAATTTTAAAATATTATTCTATGAACCAATATCTAAACATTTAATATGGCCCATGGACGTAAATTACCTGCTTTAATTTCCAGTTGTCACATGTGAGCTACTTAATTAATATTAATTAGTCATGTGCCATGTTAGCCAATCAGCACTCACTACTATTACTACTATTTAAGCAACCCATTAATCTGTTAGTTCTCTGTATCTGTATCACATAAGCAGATAGTCCTTATTGATAATACTACAGTTATAAGATTTAAACATGTGACCTCATAATGAATTATTTCATTTCTAATAAACAAAATCCCTTACTTTACTATATATAAATAAACACATGACTCTACGTTATAGCAACAGCGTGTGAAACTAACTTGTAGACTTACTGAACCTGCAGGTCTAGTAAAATAGTTTAACACTAGACCTGCTGTGCTGGCGCAAAAGTTACGAAGATCAGACCTCCATGAAAGTTAAACAAATACCATTCAAATACAGTAATTTTTTGCACTTCAAGCATAAAAATGGCTTCTCACATAAAGAAAAACTATTAATTAAAATTTTTAATATTTTATTTACGGCAGCAGATAATCCATCATAATAATGCAGGCATAACCGGTTGCTAAATTTTAAGTATCTGAAGTCTCTGTAAAACTTCCACCTCTGTCGTTTCATTGTCATTTTCATATTCACTGTCTAATCGATCAGCATCATCATCTATTTCAAAGTTTAGGATTACAACCTCCTCTTCCTGATCTTCCTGATCTTCATCATGTGTCTCCTCTGCCTCTTCCTCAGATCCTATTTCCTGTTCATCTGCACTCTTACTGTGTTCTTCATTATCTCTCCATAAATTCACCACCAGCTACCGGTAGTTCAACTGTCTTTAAGTTTGGCTCATTATCCATGAATCCAGGTCTCCTCTTACATTAGCTGCTCTTTACCCTTTTTAGCAGGATCTGGGTCAAATTTATCAACAGCTGGACCTGTCAGCTGAATGGTCATCAGATCATTTAGTGCAGTATTTTAAAATCAGTTAAGGGATTAATCAGCTGATAAAGAACCCGGATTAACCTGCTTACATCTTTGATGTTACATAGGCAGATTAGATTATAAGTAGATCTAGCTAAGTCATAAATTAACCAAAAACTAAATGCAATTAATAATGTATGGTTCATATTTATGTTGGCCCACTTTAACTTGCCTTCCATAAAAATAAACTGCATCATGTCACATTCTGTCAAAGCATCATCAATCTTAACATCACTATTTTCACGTATGTCCTTGAAGTAGGTTGCAAAAGTTTTTTTTGGGGGGGGAATTTTACTTATTTGGCAACATTCCAGTATAGTATCAAAAAGATGAACACAACACTTGTATATTCACTTAGCTATAAGTTAAATAACTTATCAATTTTTCAGTGTGATCTGAAAGTTCATGTGCACTTTGTTTATTCTGCTTGAGATCTAGTTTATGATTTGTCAACTTTAAATTTCACTTAGCTCCTTCACTCTGCTAACAAATCTCCACATTTTTAACTAACACGCATACAGGGTTCCAGATAATATTTGAGGTTGGAGGGTCATCATAAAAAAGAAAGGGGTTAAAGAAACTATAGCATATGACTGGCCATGAGTGGAACTGTGTGAGCTGTGCTGGTATGGGGGTTCACACATCGAAATGGTAGAAATGATTCTGTAAAAAAACAATTTGAGGTATACTTCCATGTCATTTTTCACATTTAGATGAAATTTAATAAGTTTCCCCGCCAATTGATAAGGTCACTGGTGGGGTCCACTCGAGATTTCAAGCGTGCTGGTTCCATGCTAAAGAACCTGTTTAGTTCTTATGTCTGAAGTGATTTATTACTTTCAGAGGATGCCTAAAGCATGTAAATAAAAGAAATACTTTGGTTCATTGGCAGCATGCTGCTTTAACCACATCATCCAAACAGTGGGAGAAAAATCAGCAGCTAGTATTCTATTTAGGGTAAATAAAGCACCAAGCAATTACTGGTAATTCAATCAATTATGACCCATGCCACTCCATCTTCAACCCCCACACCATATTTCATACAATGATATTGCTATGCTATGGGTGACCTAGATAACCCACAGTATGGCCCAAAGCACCATGATTTCAGCAGTAAAACTGAAAACAACTTAAAACATAGAACAATAGTTGTAATAAAAGCATTCAATTATCAGGTCTTGAGTTGGCTGAAGACTTCTTATTCCCTTGCCCCAGGCCTCTGATAAAGAAATTTATTGCTTCAAGTTCATGTTTACATTTACAATTATAACTGTGCATGAAATTGGATGTTTTTCCTTTTGAACACACACACACACTCCAGCTCTCACATTGACACATTCATCAGACAAGATTAGAGGCATCAAACAGTGCCATCCTGGGTACAGTAGGCGTACTAGACCGGACCTTGAAACACTAGTCCCGGTCAAGCATTAATGTTGCACACTGTAGTAAGTAATTTATTCACCAACAACATCATGATATAATAATACAGGTACATAAATTAATATGTTAATTTGTCTATCCATAAATGTAATGTTGTTATCCAGGGCAACCAATCATCATAAAGACTGTCTTCCTTGGCGTCCCAAGACAAAATTAAAAACAAACTAAAATAAATTTCAAGATGATATGAAATAATGATTGGTGAGTGATGGTGAGGGTAGATGAATTTAATCATAATGCATCATATGCTGCTGTCCGATCATGGAGTCTGTCGCTAATGCAAGCGAGTGTGGAGGAAAGGGAGCCCAAACATCAATGGGAAAAAGCAGTCACTGAGTTGGTCCGATAAGAAAATGCTAATACTAGTAATACTAAGAGTCTAGATCTAGTCTCAATAAGTCAACTAGACTATATTTGTGTTTTGCTAGCAGATTAAAATATTTTAAAAGCATATTGATGGACAGGTAGAATGATCTAACATAACATTTATATTAGTCTTTTCAGTATGAAACAATACATCTAGCGCTTATTTTGTGATAAAAGAATACATTTTACTTGGATATTAAAAGTTGGTACGAACTGGTATATGATCTTGATACGAAGTGACTTGAGTACGAAATGACATAACTCCCCCCCCCGGGCACTATCAGCAGTGACGATCACCTTCCAAGAAATAAACAAACCGTTATCATCCTTCGGTTTACTCATTATATGATATTGGTTCTCCAGTAAAACTGTGCTGTCTAGATTATATGTAGATAACAAAACATGCAGAATAGTAATTAGCAAATGTCAGCAAACATCCAGAACATTCATCTTTCCCGCTAAGGCTAAGGCGCCAACAGATAATTTCCGTCTTTATATTCCATCTATTTCCCTTTCAGTTTAACGGTATTAATTTTTCCAGTTTTTATTTTGATACGATAAACCATGATGAAATATATTTACATTTGGCCCTGTTATACTGTTACAATTTTATAAAAATTCATATCTGACGAATATGGTACGGATGTCTTTAAAATATAACAATTTGGATAAAATAAACTATAATAGTTGTCACTTTGAAAATGGAGGATCCCTTACGAAGAAATCGCTAATTTAATTACTTATATTATTGCCAAATTACTGTGGATTTTGTGAAGTAGACTATTAAAATCGATAGTGTAATCTCTTTACTCTTGTGAACTCATTTGTTCTGAATGACTTACGTAAGTACAGAATCATAATAATGCATGACACTTCTTTTTGAGGAAAAATCTAATCTATGAATGAATATGATCTAGACTAGCTTGTCACTAGAGTGACAGTCTAGACCTCTAGATCTAGTCACTATACTCTAGATCTAGCCATTCTAGGGTAGAATTCTAGATAGATTTGTCTAGAATCTAGATCTACTCATCTAGAGCTTAGTAGAAGTCTAGAATATATCTAGTTGATAGATCCACAATTATTAATATTGAATTATGATTAGATATTGGCAGGCTTTTAAATAGACTATCACTATGACTATAACTAATCTAGTAATAGAGCATTATGATGATTATCTCAAATCTCAATAGTATTGACTTTAAGTTGAAAAAGGAATAGGTATAGAATAATAAATCTAGGGTTATAGTCTAATGGTTGAACTTGAACTAGTGAAATTTGAATGGAGTGATTAGATCTAGTAATATACTTATATAGATCTAGATATAATAATATATGACTGGGTAGAAATCCATGTTGCTCATTACAGAAGAGACAGATCTAGTGCTTATGATGTTGCTAGTGTGTCTCTGAAGACAGATTCCATTAGTGGATTAAACTACTTTCCATACCACAGTTGTGAGAGTTGCCAGTACGCAATATCCAAGTTTGGATTATGTACTTATTAAGAAGAAGAAGGGGTAACCACTTATCCTTTCTTGTAGGTGGGTGTTATATAGGCAAGTGTTGGAGCCATGTATACAGGATTTTCTGATAATATTAAAATTACCGAAGGGATATTCCAATTCCAATCATTCAATGTGCATGTGTTTTTGGTGTGTTTACCTAGACATATACTTCTAGCCCAATTTGGCATTATAATTCCATACAGTTAAGCTAAGATGCCATATACGCAGTATGTGGCATGCGATTTGTGTGATTCCATATGTACATGCGTTCTCATGTTTTTTAGTCTCTCATGCTAAGAACATGGCAATACAAAAGAAATACAGATAGCAAAGAAAAACCCAACTGATGTGGGGTGGGGTGGGGTCAGTTACTCCCCCAAAACAGATTTACATATTATAAATCCCCCCCCCAAATATTTATAAATTTATTATTAAAACAATCTCCATTCGTTACATCCTTAGAATGCTTAATGAGCAATATGCCAAATATGTTCATGTCAAGAACAGGGCCAATCAGTCCAAATTCCATCTTTCTCTGTTGGAAATGGAGCAACATAGCTTGTTACTGATTGCTGTAGCAACTGCATATGAATTTATGCAATTAAAAAAACCTAATAAGCAAAGAAAACACTGCTGGTGGGTGCATTACTTAAACAGGGACTGGCTTCAATAAAGAGCATATCATAATCTGGTCAAGGAACTACAATTTGATGGGGAGAAATTCTAACAATACTTCAGGTTGACAAGATAATCTAAAATCCCACCAAATTGTTCAGAAAACACCTGCCCCTAACATCATATTCTGGATTCCCCCATCTGTTTTTTACAAAATTGCCATACTAATCACTACATAGAGTGATTCAGTTTGCCACATCAATATGCAGTCACAGGACAAATCGGATGCTGCATCCTGATATATGGAAGCACTCTCATCTGTTAACATGCTGTTCTACTTTTGCTGTATCCGCATGCTGTATATATGGAATCTAAGCTTTAGCCTTGCCAGTTGATTATATGGCATGTAAAAGGATTAGATTAAATGATTCATTATTCTGTTCAGCCAGGTGCCTGTTTTCTGATGTACATCTATACTTACACTAAACATATATCAGTGTTGCACCTTCTGTTTTCTCCCCTAAGCCCATGTTGCTCTTATTATATAAATACACTGGTTTGGGATGCAATTTCTGAATAGGCAACCTGCATTCATTTATCATCATTTAGTTACTCATATGATTTATGTCTGAATTACTTGTCTGAGGTATGAGATAAATATCTCATGAATCACACCTTTCTTTCTGTTGATTGTGAATAAGACTTATTGGTAAAGCAATGTTGTTGATGTTCTGCATTACCACTCATTGCCTAACTTTGTTTTACCACCTTACAGCATCAATTTTCTGTTGTCCATAAGTAGCTTTCTACCCTGGTGAAAAGATCATGAACTATTCAAGAATCGTGCATGAACAGTTCATGCACAGAATTCATGAATGGTTCTTGAACATGAAATGGTCCTATTCACTGTAAAGTATGCACATTTCAGTAAGTGACAAACTCCAAACTAATTAGTTTCATTATTTATTTTATCATAAATTTATAAAAATAACAATCATTTCTCATGTAAATAAAATATAATTCAACTACCTGATTTAAACATTTCCGAACTCAACTAAAATTTGGAGCTCAGCTCTCGCTGCTCTGGGCAGACTCAGTGACTGTCACTGACACTGGGCTACATCAGTACATGGTTATGCCTTATGGTAACATTAGACATCTAGATCTATTACCTAACATTATATTTACAATTGATGCCACTAGACTAGTCTAGTGACTAGATCTAGATGAGTAGATCAACATGACTAGGGTCTATACTATTACTATACTCTATAATCTATAGGTGTTAAAACATAAACCGTTGATTAGATCTATTATTCTATATCAGTATATGCTATCTCAGTATCTGTTTAAAAATATACAGTATAATAGTCAAATAGAAATCTGAATGTTACTTAGATTAGAAGTAGATCTATGTAGACCTAACAGTATCATTATGAGTGGAGTCTAGATCTAGATATAATCCCTTGTTAATCACTTAATGCCATCTCCTGCTTTCCTTTACGATAATCGGAAAATCCTTTCTTGGTGTAACAATGCCTGTGTATTTAATGATACTCAACAGGCTCTCCAACACCCAATCAACTAAAATATACATGCTTATTTAAGATGGTCACACTTGAAAACTTCTTAAACTAACTGTTATAAACAACACTTGTATGCTGCTACTCTTAAACCACTCAACCGTTTAAAATAAAACTCACGGTCGTGCTTTTATCTCGTTGACCAATCACATCACCGGAAAATATGCCATAGTTTCAAACAATCAGCGCGAGAGTTCACGCATGAGCTTTATAGGCCTAGTTGTTGTTACTTCTAAACCCGGGACTTGGTAAGGGGACAGGTTCGATCCCAGTAAGAGGTCGAAACTTTTCCAGAGATTAATTTATCGACTCACAACATCATGGGTGGCTAACCACTTTAAATGGCGCTGCCTTCTCCACTGAATTATTATAAATAAAGGGGGATGCTGTCATTAAAGATCCCCTGAGCCGAGGACGTAAAATAATTAAATACTCTGGCAGTGACCACCTTCATGGTATTTCGGCTCCATCTTTCCATACTGCTCCTCTTTGAGTGGTGGGAAAGGAGATCCTCAACAACTCCAACACAGAGGCTGTGCCGAATAAGTGACAGCCTGGGGATTCTCCCCAAAAAACAAAACAAACACAAAAATCCGAGATAGAAAACATGTTCTTAGTTTAATTATGAATATTTGACTTAGAATTTGATTGGAATTGACAAAATTAAATTGACCCTTTGTCTGACAATTAATAGTCTTAAATGTTGGTATTTCATCGTAGAAACTAAATAATATTATGCCAAAACTACTTGTTTCATATGTTTTGCTCTCAGTAAAAAAATCAGACTTGATATATGAGGTTCTTGGAATGTTCTTCAACAATTCTTGAACTTGTATGGTGAACTGTTCATGAACTATGGTTCATGAACCAGTCATGTGAACATTTCATGAATAGTTCAAGAATTTTTATGAACATTTCATCAAGTCATGAATTTCATTTCACTGGGGCACCCTACACTTGTAATTCCCTTGGCTCTCACAAGGTAACAAATGTTAGTTGACATTGGACTATTGAACTAAGCGTGAAGGTTTCATAATATTGAGCCCATGGTAGCAAAAAATATCATATCTTAGTAATAAACATAATCCGATGCTGAATTTCTGGCATATAGTGATATCTGATAATAATTGACATAATGTATGGGTGTTACTGCAGTTAAGGTTTTCAGTGTGTTAAAAACTATATTTTTGAGGTCTTGAAAATTATATATCCGTTTTGAAATATTCCTTTAAATGTGGCTGCTGACAATCTACACAAACCCTGATATTATATTATTTCAGTAATCTGAGCAGCCCTCATTGTGTACATTCAGCCACTGTAGGCATTTTTGTATTCATCAGTTTCTAAACTTCACTACATTTTGGCAATATAAAACCATAAAAAAAACAATATTCTTATTCTAGAAGAAGGAAACAATATTCCACAAAATATCTTATAAAGAAATATATCTGTATGAAGCTATATAATTGGCTGTAAGTGTAATACTGTTGCTTTTGTCCCATATTAGTTTTTACTATATTTTTTATTCCATATCAATGTTAATATTTATTTTGCATTTTTCATCCATCTCCATGGGCTAATTAGTAGTGTAATTAACCTAATAGCACCTAGGTTTTAATCCCAATCTGGTATTATGACTGAATCTTTAAGCATTTTATCCTTTACTTCACATTGTTCCCTTTTAAGTTTCCTTTGTCCATAAACAACAACATATCACATTTCTCTGTTCCTTTCAACAGTATTAAAAACATCAACATCCAATTATTTACCACATTTAGTCTCTTTTTTAATGCAGTTGGTGTCAAGATTCGCAGGCTCTATCGCTTTCCACTTTATTTTCCACGATACAAATGGCAGATTGGGGTGTGGCACTGTAAAACGGCAATTTGTGATGATTTCAAGTCACACCTTGTTTTAAACTGAGGAATGGTTCAGTTAGCGAGCAGTCTTTTAACCACTGCAGTTAACCATGATATTACTGTGAATGTTGCAATGCCCATTTGTTGCTGTACAATATTAACACTCTCTCCAGCTGTTTAAAATATATTTTATATATTTCAGATTCATGTAGTATAATTTAAATTCAATTTTAGCATATGAGATATATGATTGAGCGGTTACAATACAAGTTCACCAGCATCAATTGAGCGAATATTTTCCAATGTTCGAAATATTCACACTAAAGTGTGCAATCTTCTAGGCAACAGTAAAGCTTTTAAGCTTGTATTCTGCTATAGGATTCTCAGAGGCAGTGTTGTATTAGACAATTAACTGTTCAGATCTAGACAATATTCACTTCGTGTGGAGAAGAACGATAAATGTAATTATTTTGCTATATTCCTAATATTCGTGTAGAAATTCATGTGTCAAATATTGAGTTGTGTGTTAATAAAAATTCATGTTTGTGAAAGACACTATCACATAAATGTGTTGAATGACATCCATTAAGACTAGTAGAATTGGCTTATAGTATAACGAATGAGGTTTTTTACCGTTTTTTACAACTTATTGTAAAAAATACAACCCTGGTTACGACCCTAATGGGATATTATCCTGGGGAGCATCCCTTCTCTGTCAGACATCCTAGTTGTGAACAGTCCCAAGGCTAAATAAAGAGCTGATTGACTATTTGTTTTAGTCTTTCGGTGCACCATAGCAAGTTGGATGTATTTTTCAAGTATTCTTGTGTTATGCTGTGTAACAGTTTAAGTTTTCTGTCTTTCTAATGTTAATATCAGTTACCAAAATCTGTTAGTCTTACAATGCTTTATTCTTGTTTTCTTATCATTGCTAGGCGCGTGCACACACGCATACACTAATAATACAGTTTCTTCTTTTTAATCACTGTCATTTGTTTATATTAACAGATGATTTTCATATTGTTAGACCTGACCACATTATGAAATTATTGCTCCTTTATCTTATTTAAGAGCTCAAACGATAGATGGCCTTGAAGTTTTTGAATTTCAAGAAATGATTCCTTACATCTATTACGAGTCCTGAAGCTGTAATGGAATTATCTGCACAAGGATCAGTGACCTGAACTATTCAGAATGTCATCACTGACAGAGGAACAAAAGAAGAAGATTGAAGAAAGTCGTAGGAAGGCTTTGGCCATCAAAGCAGCCAAGGCACAACATAAACCAACATTGGAAAAGAATGTGCCACCTGTCAAACCGGGCACCCCTTCTGCCATTGCTAAGGCTGTGTTTAAAAAAAGACCCGATTTGCCAAGCTGGCTTGGCACAAAAAGCAACGGTAATGCACCAAGGGTACAGTCAACGGGTGGTGCACAAAATAGCAAGATTTTGGGTGACAGCCCACAGTCTCTGTCAGCCAGTTATATTAATGGACGTGGAAGAGGAACATCTAAATATGGTGCTACAAATCACTCAAAATCACCCAACAAAAGACAGCATGATACAAAACCACTTAATGATGATGTTGCCAGTACATCACATTCACCATTAAAATCATCATTGGCCAGCAATCTAACAAAGGTGAAGGGCAGGTGTGTGTTGACATCCAGAGAACAGTTTATGGTAGACATCGGTTATTCGGCACCACTGGTTGCATTGTTCAAGACCATGCAAACAAAACAGTATGGTAAGAGATATGGACAGTTTTTAGCTAAGTGTATTTCATTTAATTTGCTAATGTCTAAAGCTACAGGATGTTTTTACTTCCATTCAAAATATGTTATTTTTCAGTTATATCTTTATGGAACAAATTGGGTCGTGTGCATGTTGTTTTCATTTCTTACTATCCTTATATATTTAAGCTATTCTTAAGCAATTTGTAAACAGGGAAATAAAAGCGCGAGAATATATTATTTTACAATGTGTGGCACATCCTGTCTTTTTACCTTCTTTCTTGCAAATTAAATCATTCAAATGTCACATTCATATTTTCACAAAGCCCAGTTGTATTAAATAATTGAAATAAAACTATAAAATTGACACTCGGGATAGTAACGGAAATTTTTCAAATACTTGTATTTTTAGGATGTAAATAGATCAGATTACAGAATTATTTAAATTATCTTGCCAGTCAATACCCTCCTGGTCTGATAATACTATTTTTCTTCTTCTATTCATCCAGATATGGTCACAAAAAAATGGTCATTTGAATTGCGAGAATACCGTGATTTCAGTGAGTATGCTGTGTATAATTCCAATCACGAGACAGAGTGAGATAAACCTGTGTATGTGCTTATGTACATGAAACTATGAACTGAGTGTCCGCTTGTTTTTCATTCAGTGAATACAGTCAGACATTTGTCAGACACTGTTACCATTGAACCACTACCGCACTGTGTTCTGAGTACATTCGATAAAGCCATCCATGGCCTTCCTCAACCGAGGTACATTCCTGAAGCAGACCTCTCCGGTGTTGATCTGCAGCTTGTTAATGGCTTGTTCCCCTTTCAGAAGGATGGTGTCAAGTAAGTAATATTTCGACAAGTTTTGTTTGTCAGTTGTTCAGTGAGTCATGTGACAGACTAGCAAACAGGGTGGAGGAATTGACATCTTTTCCTGAGTCATTAAAAGGTGTGCATGTGTGTGTGAGGTGCACTTGTACCAGAGTAACATCAGCATAATTACAGATGACACACTGAATGGTGTTGAATTCAATTCTAAATAACTGGTCTGATTCACATTTCAGCTTCGGGATCAGTCACAATGGTCGTGTATTGATAGCCGACGATATGGGTCTTGGTAAAACAATACAAGCTCTCTGTATTGCTGGCTACTATAGGAGAGAGTGGCCATTGCTCATTGTAGTCCCATCATCTGTGAGATTTGCGTGGAAAGAAGTGAGTCTTCTCAGCCCCAAATTTGTGGGAACAGTTTTATCGTATTTTGTCAGTCATGCCTTTCTTTCCTACAGGCTCAGGATATCTTCCACCGAATGCCGAGAGGTTTTTATTGAATATTTATTTTTTGTTTTGGATATATTTTTCTTGTTTATTTAATCAAATAGTGCTCGTGTTGCACAGTGCAGCAAACTTCGATCAACTCCTAGTATTACTTATATCCTAGCGATTTTTCTTCTTCTGATTTCATTTCTAAAGAGTAATCCATCACCGTATGTCACTGGTGTCTCCAGTGCTGAAGCTAAACATGGCACTGATTCACTAAAATGATTTTAAACTTAACACAACCCTACTGTAGATAATCTATTATTTGGTGTGACAGTGTTGTTGAAAATCTTCAATGAGTCAGTTAATAAATTTTATTTCCATTAGTGCTAAGTGCATAATACCAGCTACATTCATGCCAGTTCAGTGTACTTCATTTAGTGAATAAATAAATTTTTAAATATGTTTTAAAATTTCTCGATACAAACTTCATCCAATACTGATCATGTCCGCTAGCATGGTAAAAAATCAGTATAAAATCATGTTTCACTAATGTGTTTTATGTATTGATATATTAATTCCACTAACTATTTAAGTGCAGACACTTTTAGGCTAGAATATCTTCCGCCAGAAATTAATTTGTAGGCATTTTGTTAGAATCAAACAAAATTGTTTGGTAACAAATCTCACAGCATTCTGTCGTAATAATCTTGAGAGAACAAAGGCAAAGATACTTCTTACATCACATGACCAGGATGAGGAAAACAGTCCAAAATTATATATGAAAATTACTAACATAAAGAGCATAAAATATTTTCAGTTCTATTTCACTATTGTTTTATTGCATTAACAAAACTGTTTTATATTTATAAAGGACTGTGGTAATAATTTTTGAGACTGTGTCAGTTTTATTGCGCAATAGACGCATGCAATACTGAGAGTTTTTTATATATAAACTTATCTCCTCAATGCTACTTTACAATATACATTAAGCATGGACATTAGAGCACAGAAATAGAATTTGATATATACATGTTACTGATATAGCACCAATTTTGGCAGTGCAGTTTAATACAGACAAATCGGTGAAATTATATTTTTCATTTCAGCAAATCTTGCGTTGGTTGCCAAGTGTTGATGAACAAGATATAAGTGTTATTGTGACGGGCAAAGAGAACAGCACATCAGGTTATATCGTAATAATCAGTTATGATCTTATGGTACGAAGACAGAAGGAGCTTCTTGGCCGACAGTTTAAAGTTATCATCATGGTGAGATGATATATGTGTAATTGTAGATTCAGAATGAACATCAACTCTGACAATACTCGGGTATGGTCATTTGGTCACGAACGTAACTGTGAAATGATGAATGTATTATAAATAGACCAGATCCATGATAGGTTCACTATCTTGTGATAGATGGGTGAGGATAGAATCATGTTTTTGCTGTCAGACAGTGCCAGGCTGATATGAATAGCTGGAATAGTGGTAAAATGCTATTTCCCCTATAGGTTTTAAGCAGAAAATGCAAAATATTGTTTTACCATCAAGTCATGTTATCTGTTGATGTTTTGGTACTGATAAATGGTTTGAGAAGAAATTAAGTGTTTTGCAACAATTAATCAGTAACAAAGATGCCCAAAATTTCAGCTGGCTACTCAGAAATTATTGTCCAATGTGGAAAGAATAATCACCGTTCTATACAGTTGCATAAGTGTTAACATCATTTTCAAAATGCCATCTACTTGGTTTTTTCTTTCTGTTTGTTAATATATGCTAGATTCTGGGGATATATTGGTTAATACTAAGCTAGCAAATATATTGCTGCTCTATGGATTTGGGCTATTGAATTGGATAACCTGATTCCACTGTGTGAATACAATTGGTCTATTTCATAGCTATATATATAGCTATATACATAAAAATTATTTTATTCAATATAATTAAAATTGGCTATCTACAATTTTGGCATTAAAATGTTGTATCAAAGACTTGTTGACACCTCTTCGGTATAGCTGGTAGTGCGTTGGACCACCGATCACTACCACCTGAGTTTGAATCTTGGTGTGGGCATATCTGAGGGGTGTTTCATCTTTGACTTTGCTTCATTACCCTTGGAGGTCACTCAGCCCATGTGCACAAAAGTGGTCATAAAACATCAGTCATCATCAGCTATCGATGTCTTGTTGACCAAAGATTTTTGTGCCTGTTATTTTTCAGTCATTTTACATTAGGAAGACTTTCTTTAACGAACTGTATCTGTTTTTCAGGATGAATCTCATTTTCTTAAGAATAACAAGACAGCAAGAACACAGTCAGCATTTCCACTACTTAAAGTATGTTCATTTTATGATTTATTTGTAAATGTCTTCTCCATGCTGTTTATAGATAAAACTCTGAATATATCCTGTTAATTAAAGTTTGATGATGGCACATCATGTAATGTTAGCTTAAAGAAACAGTTCACCCTCAGATAGTATGATTTAAATGTGTAATGCTTATAAAGATAACCCAAAATCCCTCTATAATAATGCTATCTGATATCACCGAAATAAGGAAATAAGCTGAATTACTTGAGGGTAGCCATTATGGCTTCCTCGAATGCTAGATTGTATGGCGAGAAGGAAAACAAATCACATGTTCTGACCTCAGATGACACAAGGATGATGTGGTCACCTACCTGGATCCCGATCAAGTCAGGTCAGAGATGCTCTGGCTTAGTTATCCTCATCACCTTACCCGCCCTCCTGCTCAACCTAACTACCACTCACTGATACCGTCATTGGTTCACTGACATAAATCTGACAGCTCAGTTGATGCTTCTTGTTACAAGATTATAAAACAATCGTCTTAAGTAATTTAACTTTATAGTTTTCTTTAACCATTCCATTAACATGTTAGGCTGTTTGGAGAAATTATACTGTAATATCCATAAACACACTTTTGTTCCAAAAATACATATTCAGCTGACCCCTATTTACATTTTTTTGACAGGATAATACAAACAGTTTGTGGTAAGTGACATCAGATTTCAAGAGCATCCAGTCTGGCTTCAAAATGGCGGCACCCACAGACCATTAATAGTCGATTAATCAGCATGATTATTTAATATGTGGTTGATCATGTTCATATTTTCACATCATTTATAATTTGTGTGGGCATATTTGTATTAGTCCTGAAAAAAATGAAATGAAGGTGAACTGTCTCTTTAACAGCCTTTGTTACAGTAAGTACTCATTCATAGCTCATTGTGTTTCTTTTTTTTAATCGAACAGAAAGCGAAACGTGTCCTGTTACTGTCAGGGACGCCGGCTTTGTCTCGTCCTTCAGAACTGTTTATGCAGCTCTCAGCTGTTGACAACCAGCTATTCCCTCGCTTTCATCAGTTTGGCTTACGATACTGCAATGGAAAAAAGGCAAGTACCTGTAAATCGTTGCCTCCCTGATATTTGACCATAGTTTACATGCAGGATGTCTGCTGTAAAGGCATCAAGGGAAACATGCTGAATAATAACCGACTACAGTGTTTTATCAGATTTGTTATGAAAAATACTGTTGTGTGCAACATGTTGGCAGGAATGTGATATTTTAGTTCCATTTTTTGCCAAGTCAGATCTGAATGCTATATTATAAACCTTACCACACACTTTATTACACCTAGAAATATTTCTGGATTTAAATATTGTTTTGTTTATTATTTTTATTCATTTTGGAGGGGGCTCCTGTCACATCCCTGATTGGTTATGATTTAGCAACTCTTTTGATGGTATTATTTTCATAGTCATGGTAACCCCATTGATAGCTGAGTTATGAAAGTTGCTCTAGACATTGATCTAGAGATTCCGGATTAAATCTTGTTGCTATCATTAGAAGCAATTTTGACCTGGACACACTACTCTCCACTCTGTTGTATGTGACACTTATATAGCGTCTTAATCGGCTAGATAGCTGTTATAATATAAAGCACTTTACAGTATTATTATCTCTGACTCAGACCTGTTCCAATCCAGCACATAGTTCAACTCCCAATGGAGCATACAACGCATGCTGCCATTATAGGCGCAAAGCGTTACCCCATAATCACTTTTAATTTTTTCCATTGCCCGGGTTTCCCAGTTTCCCCCCCTTCCTATTTTTATTATGGAATGGAAAGTAGGACTTAGGTAGTGAAAAAAATGACAGGAAATGAAAGCCCTCGCGAATTGTTTGGGGGGGTTCTGTGAACAGGATGGACCCACTGAGAAAGTCTTGAGATGTTACCATAATAAAAACAGAGAATGTTAGTGTGCTTACAGAATGACTTAAAATGTCGGTTTATGGTCAGTCATGCTTGTGGACATGTTAAAGGATTCCATATATATATATATATATATATATATATATATATATATATTATCCTTGTGGCATACAGTGTGTAGCATCAAATTGCTAAAGGTTGAATGAGCATGACTACAGCTGTGTCTGTAGCTGTGTTTTGTCAACCGGATATGGTAAATCTGATCGCACAAACAAGACAAGAAACTACTGGGGATTAAAGAAATGTCCGAATAGTACCATATTGAAGAATGCTGCTGATGCAGCATTAAACTTGGCTCAGTGTTGTTAGATGAAAGAGAATTATGATGGCCCATTAATTAATAGTAGAGGGTTGATCTTTTGTTGTTGTTTGCAAAAGCATTGGTCATCTTAGTCAGGAAGTGAAGTAAGTTGCACAGCGTTACATATACATATAATTGCACAAAATACCACTTCAAATCCACATATCATTTACTCTATCTTATGCATTATATATATATATATATATATATATATATATATATATATAGGATATTAATTTATATGGGCCATGCAGTCAGTTAAGATTAATGAGATGAAAATGAGAGAAAAAACACTATTTCAGACATAGACGCACTAGGATTTGTTAAATGGGCTAAAAATACATATTAGATAATTAAAGGTGGGCTTAAATTTCCTCTTATGAAAAATACAATTGCATTGCATCTAATAACCCATAAATCGCTTTAAAATGGGCAACAGTGAATTAATTTAATAGCATTTAAAGTCATTTTCCCCAAAATTATTTATTAATTGGTTTGTTAATTAGCAATGACCATATCAAACAAAACTTTATATAAAAATCACCTGAGCCCAGTACCTTCTGATAGTTCTCCACACACAATCTCTATTACATACTTTGCATTGAAATAATCTTGTTGTTGACATCTTACTGGCATTTGACAGCCTGTTTACTCTGAAACCATATCATGGGAGTTATTATTAATTACCGATAAAAATATTAAACAAAATTGCATCTGAACATTCTTGTGTGAAACATGGGCTGCAGCTAGTGTATACATTTATTTTTATTTATTAAAGGCATTTGTAGTGATTGAGTGCAATAGTTAATTCCATTTTCAAACATTTGCTAAAATATTATGTTGGATTCCATACATTTGTCATAAGTGCATTTTGGTAACATCCTCTCCAGTACCTTATATTCTCATCTATGAGATGAGGAAATAGTCCTAGAAGCTGGAAGTCCAACAAAAATTGATTAAATTGATCGGCAAATGAACAGAACGGACAGTAATGGGAGAAATTACATCAGACTCAGAGGCTGTCTGAACAATAATATATCATGTTTCACAGATGATTACCAGCAACACAGTCACGTGACATGGGGATAATTTTTCCACTCTAAGTGATGGTGGGCTACTGAAATGAAACAAGAGTTTGAGCCAATTTGCTTTGAGATAATGATAAATATAGTTCAGATAATATACGAGATTGTCTTACAGATCAGCACATATAGTATATAGCATCCACATTACACATCCAGAAATGTAAAAATAAATCCCCTATCAAGTTATATTATAACATGATCCATTTTTTTAAAATAAAAAACAACACCTATGATATTCAAGCCAAGCCATCCTTACCAATATGCCTTATATAGTGGGTATACCAGAGGGTTTTATGGTTTCGTGTGGTTTCATCCCTAGTAATTTTCACTTTCAGATGCAGTGGGGTTGGGATTTCACAGGATCTTCTAATCTGGCTGAGCTTCAGTTAGTTCTTGAAGAAAATATCATGATTAGGTAAGCTTAAATGTCTCTGAACATTCATCAACGGTTAGCAGGTACATGTGTCAGAATTAATATTGACCGGCAATTATTTTAAAAGGCTGTACAGTATGTGTGTGTGTGTGTGTGTTGTGTGTGTGTGTGTGTGTGTGTGTGTGTGTCTAAGAGAGGGAGAGATCGGGAAAGCTGGTACCACGTGATAAATTCAAACTTGTAAACTCTTTATTTAAACAAAAGTAAAATAATACTTAGTGATCGTTTAAAATAAAAGGATCAAGCTAGAACTGATAATAAAACAATTTCTGCAGTAATGGCAACCAGAATGTGTATGCTTACATGCATCCATTCTTGGGTGTTTGCTGGTATGGACGTCCTATCAGATGTACACACAGCAAACGTTTGTCTTTATACGTTGTTTAGAAACATAAACAAATACTTTACATTTTCAGACGCCTAAAACAAGATGTTCTGGATGAGCTGCCATCTAAGATCAGACAGATGGTAGTTTTGGATCCAAGTTCAGTGAAAATTGGACGAGAGATGAAGATCTCCCATAAATTTATTGACAAAGCTAAGGTCAGTAATAGTTCAATCTGTGCATGTTAAGCATTTGTTGTTCTTGATAATTTCTTATCCTAGCTTAAGTTAGAATTAGAATATCAAAGATTATTTTCTGTTATTGCTTTGTAGTCATGACTAACAAATAACATACTCTCATTTTACATTGTCATAAGGCACAGGATCATCCTAGAAACATACCGTTTTGTTGTATCCACAAATTATCTGAAGAATGGAGCACATTTTCATAACATTGCTCAATAATTTGTAGTATGCTTTAGTTATCTGTATCATTTGCCATAATAATATATTTCATTATTCTCTGAGCTCTTGCGAAAGAAAACAATCACGTAATAAAAATAACAGGACCTGTGAGACCACCTCACCAAACATATAACTCATAACACACACAAATAGTTTGCCACAATTTCAATAAGTGTTCATGTCGTGTTTAATAATAAAAAGGTGGAGTAAATTTAATGGCTTACTTTGAAACAACCTGAACTAACCTAATTATTAAGATAAGGGCTAAAGGTCATTATTGTAACCTTCAGTGACAGTTATAATTACAGGTTTAGGACAATAAATAGCAAATCCAGAAGTTGATGACAATGATTCATTCTCTTCCCGTTATTTCTTGGAGGTTTTCCTAAATATTATATCTAGTCTTTGCTACTTAATTCCTTAACTTCCTTAATTCATAAAGAAATGAGAGCACCTCTAGTCTAACTGGTAGTGCATTGGATCACAGATCACTACCACCTGAGTTCGAATCTCGGCTTGGGCATATCTGAAGGGTGTTTCATCTTTTACTTCGCTTCATTCCCTTTGGAGGTCGCTCTGTCCATTTAGCCTTCTTTGTGCACAAAAGTGGCTGTAAAACATCAATCATCATTATCTCCATAAAGCAATGGTTACCATTATAAAATCAAAGACCTCATTTCTTAACTTATTTAGTTATTATTGTATTGCATTGTTATTATCATCTTCTCAAAGTTGCAACTGGTATTATATTTTCTCTGTGAACTGTGATGCATTAATCTCTTTAAGGGCATTCCAGCAATGCGGTAGTTAAAGCACCAGACCCCTCCAAGTTGTGGGTTTGATTCTGGTTCGCATTTGCTCTTGTTTCCCTCGGCAGACATCCCTCGGCATACATCCCTCATTTGTATATCCCAGATGCGACCAGTGCTCATGCTAAACACCTCAACTCTTCTTCTCTTTATTAGCTTGTTGACTACACGTCGAGGCAACCAGTAACTATGAACACTACTCTTCTCTGTAGATCACTCCTTGTGCTGCACAGCTTCTTTTAGAGAGTTGTTGTAGCTGTCCGGGTAGTCTCCCTCAGCTGTTGTAGGTTTATGTAGTCTTGGATGACATGTTCAGTCATCTGTTCTGCGACAACCCATAAGTTCTGTAAGGTCCACTTCACTTCATTTATCCTCTTCGTCCCCAGTGGGACATAAGGCCACAACAATGTTTTGCCACAAGGTCCTGTCTTTAGCTGAGGCCTGAGCCTCACCCCATGACAGCCCCTTCTCTTTCGGCTCGGCCATTACTGTCTATCGCCATGTCATCTTTGGCCACCCTCGCTTCCTTTCCAGGCGGTGTCCATCTCAGTGCCACTTTGGGGATGCTGTCTTTGGTCATTCTCAGAACGTGTCCTAGCCATCTCAGTCGTCGGCAGTTTGATTTCGAGGACAGCACTGTTGCAACCCGTCTTCTTATAGAATTCCACGTTGGAAATTTATTTGGCCAGAATATTGGCAGATCTTTCTCAAACATCCATTGTGGAACGCATTGATCTTTGCCATGTCCCCTTTAACCACTCGCCAGCACTCTGAGCCATACAGTAGGATGGACTTCACATTACTGTTGTAAAGTCTTATCTTTGTTTTGGTGGTGTATTGGTTAGACTTCCAAATGTTCTGCAGTTTGGCGAAAGGTCCACTTAACTGTGATATTTAATGCTCAGCAATATTTGACATATACATCATTAGAAATATACAATATGTAGTTAAGCATGAAATTAGGGATCTAAGAGTCCACAAATATTTTTTTAATAATTTAATTTAATATGCCAACACCTATACGTTTAAGTTTGTATTTTACAAATAATGTTCACATTATAGCTAATCACTTTAGCGAATCATGTGTAATAGTAGAAATGACTATGCGTCTTTGTATAATATATTGCGATAAGTAACTGTCCTATGCGAACGAACGTTTTGAGTCACGCATTTGAGCACCCTCTCCTGGTATGTTTGTCACTGTTAGTTATCAGTTAATATTGATAGTGTTTAGAAAATATTGTTAGTGCCTAATATTTTGTTACTCATTTCTTTGAGATTCTTAACACAACATTTAATGAAATGTTTTCTTTCAAATATTAAACCTTCAGTAAAATGTAATAAAAAAGAAAGCTACTTGCTATGACAGTGTCAGTTCTCTATCTCGTCCATATTTAAAGCATTTGTCTTAGTAATGCATGAATTTAGTTCCAGAGAGTTGTTGATGTTTCCTCATCTTATTCATGTGTGTGTCTCTTGTGATTTTCCAGGGATCAGACAGACGCAGTGCACTTCTGGAGTATTTTCACGAAACTGGAACAGCAAAGAAACAAGCTGTCAAGTAAGATGACCAACTGTTATTATAAACATCGATTATCAATTTATTTTAACTTTTCTTGTTGAATTGTTCGGGTAGCTGTAATTTGAAACAATGATCGTTGCGCATATCTTTGTTCTAAGTATAATCCTAATTAAATAAGTCAAGCATAAATAAGACATTTAGAGTCTGGCTATAGCGGGGTGTGAAATATGCACCCATATGGTGCCTGCCTTGGGTAAAGGCTTTCCCGGATGTGTAACTATGACCTAAAACAAGTCCAATGGGCTGGTATTCATTTTGGGCAATTTTGCTTATAAATATATTACTTGTGGTTTGACAGTTTAACCAAAACTATCTATGTTTTGACATCTTATCTGAGTTACAAGGTTAGTTGTGTTAATAAACAATGAACTGTTGTTGACAACTTGTAGATATGACAGCAGAATATATGAAGATGGGACAGTTAAATCCTATAAAAATCCATTGAGTAATGTAACAATGAGGTGCTAGCTGGGGTTATGAGCAGGAGAGCTGATGATACTGTAGATGAGGATTCGCATAAGATGATGTTTGATGATAATAATAAAGAATGACAGCATTGATGAGACTGAGTGAGTGACTGCTTTATTTAGCATCAGTGCTAGGGTTACCCATAATTAGTGGTTTTGTTAGAAGCTGGGACCTGCGTCGTTTGACCACCATACTCTCAAGTAGAGACCCAGCTAGTTTCATTTCCAATGTCAACAAGACGCTGCCTTGTGCCATCGTAGGCCCTACCAATATCTGACCCTGGTATTTTTGTTGGCTCACCTCCTATTTTATTTCTTAACAAAACCGCTGTTGATATATTTGATTAAACTGAAAGGGATATTTCTCAGAGAAATTAGATGATCAAAAGAAACGGATGGACACAGGTAATATCTGAGGTAAGCAATGAAAAACTTTGACCACTGTACAACAAATGAAGTCAGAGATGTTTACAAATATCTTGCCTGCCAATGCTCTTGCCAGACTGGTATAATTCAGTCCTGCTGATTGGTAAATACTGTGAACTTATTTCATGCCCTGCTATAGTGTTATATGTTGTGGTTTAATGAGAATAGAGGAAATGTAATTGTCAGTGAAGTCTGCACACCTTTTTGACTCACACACACACACACACATATATATATATATATATATATATATATGTGTGTTGTTTATCCTGAATGCCTTATTATGTTTGTGTGTTTATATATATATATATATATATATATATATATATATATATATGTTGTTTATATATGATGATTTCATGTTTGTGTGTGTGTATGTGTGTGTGTGTGTGTGTGTTATATATATATATATATATATATATATATATATATATATATATTTCTAGAGAGTATATAATGGATCATTTGGAAGCTGGTAACAAAATACTTTTCTTTGCTCATCACCAAGAAGTGCTGGATACTATTGAAGAAGCTGTTGCCAAGGTAAATATTAAGGAATTTTCTTAAATCTGTATTTCCAGGAATTACGACAACAAAAACACAGTCAGTAATCACCCTCACCTACCTCAAGAATCAACAATCCCTCTTAATAATTAGCAAATATTTATTCCACCAACGTACAAGATCCAGAATTACCTTAAATGGAACATCCCAAATAATCCTGAGATTAGCTAATAAGACTGATAAAAAAGACAGAATATTGATCTATATCATGTGTATAATCATTAAACAACCTCGTAACTAAATATGTAATAAAATCATTTCTTTGACTTGATCATTATTGTTATGTTTAGTTTTCTAATTTCCTGAACAGAAATACAAGTATATTCGTATTGATGGACGGACAGCTGCTGAACAGCGCAATGTACTCTGTGACCGTTTTCAGAAGAAGAGTGAGGTCAGGATCGCCATATTGTCAATATGCGCTGCCAATGCTGGACTTAACCTGATGGCTGCTTCTTTGGTTATTTTTGGCGAACTCTTCTGGAATCCAGGGGTATGAAGTACTGTATTTAAATGTGGTCAGCATACTGTGTGATCTGAATGTTATAAAACAATGGTTTGGCTGTCGTTCTGCTAGTCTTAACAATAAACCAGTGAATCACTTAAAAATTGTTCATGCTTGAATTTTGGTTGTTCTGACCTGGTGTTCTTCAAGGCTTTGAAAGTCTGTGAAAAATAAAGTCACATAAAGTCTGAAGACTTCTTAAAATTCTTTGCCTGTCAAAACATTTGCTAAATTAATTTTTTCTAAATAATTTAGTTTTTTGTGCTTGGTTATCCATTAGATCTTAGTGCAAGCTGAAGATAGAGCGCATCGCATTGGACAACAAGATTCGGTGAACGTGCACTACCTTGTCGCTTCAGGCACAGCTGATGATTTCATTTGGTAAGTCTGTGACGGGTTAATGATACAACCGAGGAGAGATACCATAGTCGGATGAGATGAGGTTCTTGTCGCTTTTACAGATCCAGCTGTAAGTTTGTGCGATAATATTATGATTGGTAGGTTTGGGAAGAAAATATTATCAAACTCATCTACCTTTTATCCGGCATACGGATTGAAAATACACTGGATTTGTATCAAACTTTTGTGAAACGCTAACCATAAATGTAGGTTCGGCGGGGGGATCTTTTTGAAATTAGGTCTGATCCAATTTAAGCAATACTAGTTCAGCTGTACCATCTGTGAGGGATCATTTGCTGTAAATTTCCCTTCTCGGTTGACTTTGTTTAGTAACTACTTAAAAGGTGATGTGTAATGTTTGTTATATAATTTGTATATTTACTTATATTGAATGCAGTTATATAATACATTTTGTAAGACAACAACTAACGCAACAGTTTTGACCATCGCTGACTTGGAAAGATGAAACCTCCACGTTTTTGTCGCAATTATATAAAATGACATTTAGGATAAGAGATTTCCTATCAGTGATCAGTATTTTGTTGATTTATTGAGCTGGCTGTGTTACACATACAGGTGCATGTGTTGTAACTGATTTTGGTAGTCAGCTGCACACACTGAACTGGGTTAGTGCTAGACCTAAATTCTCTTGGGCCAGTTTGGCTAAAAGGAGTCATTTTGTTTTAGCCAAATACAATATTGTTTAGTCCTGTTATGTAGGTGTGATCTAGTTATAAATGAAATGAGCACAAAGATGTGCAAAGATAATCAGCTTATTACACGTTGATGATTTTTCATTATTAGCCACCATGTACTTTTCACTGTACCTATAATCACAACTGATAATCGTTCTTTCTTAGATTATTCCGCTCCAAGAGTGTACAATGTTTTTTAAATTCCATGAATTCACATAAAATTCTTAAAATCAATACATTATCGTGATTAGTAATTGGCTCACGTCGAATAATTTATTCACGCAAAACATTCTCAGCCAATGGGATATCAGGGTGCAGAATTATGCTAGCTGCAATTTCATAAAGCCGTTCCTTGGATATTTTCATGTCGGAGAAAGGAAGCACGTGGATTTATTTGACTTTTGAAGCATCAAAAGACAGTTTTAAGTCTTTTCTTAACATTTATTTTGAAAACTGCAGACAGTGGAAGCTTCTTATCTTGATGTAAGTAGCTGTCCTATCAAATAATTTGGTGTGTTGATGTCAAGATGTTGGCTTGATTGACGGATTGTCTCACACGGCCACAAGAATACATGCAAATAACGGCACACAGGATATACAATAATAATAATTTACATGACAAAATACAGCATATCAAAACTTACCTAATCATATTCATACGCAATCGTACAAAGCTCACAGTTCTGATTACAGTTCTGACACTGACTGACACGAAACTCGACTTGAACTTTGATATGACAACTCCGACAACAGATATTCTGATGACCGATATTCCGACGACTGACGTTCCGACGACTGACTATGATGCAGCTACTGACATATTGATACACACACAGTTCTAATTACTGAGATTCTAGACATACATTAACTCATACGACAGCTACAGCCCGACGTCGACTAATTGTACACGACCATGACTAACGGGACACATTAACTGACGTCGCAGGGACAGAGTAACTGACTCACACTACGCTATAGTTAACAGAGGTATGCTGTCAATTCTAGTATCAACACGAACATTTTCCAACCAGCTACAAATACACATAGAATATTCTACAAATTTCACAATCATATGTGAACATACTACTCGCTGGCTTCCTTGGATAAATGCTGGCGTGTAATCGAAATCAACTCTTTATAAATCTTTACTAGGATGGAGGTGTACACAGAGAAATACAGGATGCCAAATTTAACAATGGCTTACCCCAGTGAAACCATAGACCACCGCGCCACAACAGTGATGACAGTTTGGGTGTGCTGTGAATCACGCAAAAATATCTTGCCGGGCAAAAGAATGCAACCCAACACAACATAAATTGGAACCTTGTGACAATTGACAGCTAAATATCATAATAAACTGATGCATAACCATGCTTGAATCTGACCTGAAGCAGACATACATTGTTGTCCATGATTAAAGTTTGTGCTTATATGTATCAGTGAGCTGGTGTGCCATCTGGCTGATTAACTGTGTTAGGATATGCATGCATACTCGGTACAGGTACATCGATTAGCGTAGCGGTGACCACTATGCTAATCGGTGTACCTGGACCGAGCATGACATATGCTGTGCTCCTGGTGGAAAGTGTATCAAGAAAACTACTGCAGTAGAATGCGTGTTTTTGGCAAGGTAAATCTCTCCAGTTTAATTCAGATAGTGCTTGATATAAATTGCAGGTTTCTGTATTATGAACACTTCATAGATCATAAGATTTGTATTAGTATATATGTGCCAAAAATAATAAATTCAACTTCCAAGTGTTTTGCTTCTTCACATTATTACCATATATTATGATTTAGATTTCTAAATACATGTTTTGATTTTGATGGATAATTTAAAAGTAGTTCTAAGAGTGGTCATGTTTACATTTCAATCTCATGCCAATCTGCCGCTTACCTGCTCACTGAACAACATTTGACTGGTACTGACCTAAACAAATTGAGATTCTTTTTCTATACATAATATAACATTAATTCATACCTAAGATGTACAGTGAGTTAGAGTTCCAGTACAACATACTTCCCTGTCCCAGTTACTGAATTATGCAATTGGGTGTGTGTGATTTAAACGTGTACATGAATTAGTCTTATAATATATACATCTTGCAATTTGACTTTTAACAGGCCTCTTGTGCAAGCTAAGCTTGATGTACTTAGTAAAGCTGGCCTATCCAAGGAAAACTTCACCGAGGCTCACACCACACATTTCAAGGTGAGCACATTTTTCTTTTATATATATACGTTTAGATGTCTATGTATTTTTTATCTGAATTTAACGTTAAACAGTAATTCTCTATGATATATTTTAAAAGATTTGGCCAGCAATTTCTTATTGTGGAAATACATATGATGTCTTAAGGTTTTGTCCTTAGATTTGTTGTATTATGAATCTACCATATACTGTTTGTGTAGTAAACCAAACCTGTACCATACAAAGGTATTTGATTCGTTGTGCGTTTGAATTAACAATGTTATGCTCTAACGCTTCATATTTCACGCATTCTTTACAATGACGTTTTCAGTCACAAGAATAATCAGCTTACTAGGTTGGTGTAATTAGCTAGTTAGCATCACCCAGTTCCTTAATAGATCAGTATCAACAAATATGCACATAAAATCATTAAAGCCTTATGTGATATTAGGATCAAAGAGCAATGGACTGTTGTCACTGGAAAAACCCCAGAGATTTTCATGTCTTGGAATGCCCTCAATGCCTTCCCGGTGTATATGGTAACCAGTATCGGGCAGATAACAGGAAAAATAAAGAACGAATGTTAAAATTTTAAAACGAAATAAAATAATTGAAAATAAATTGAGAAAAATGACAATGATAAAATTAATCAGAATGAAAAGTTATCAAGTTAGTGATCAATCACTGTAATAGTTTATTCCAGTAATAATTACAGCTCATCCTATTCATGCTTAATTAATAACTGATACATTTTGATATTCAGAGCTGGAAATAAGGTTGTTACTAAATGGGGAATGCCTCAGATTACCCTAAAAATGCGCAAAACACATTTTTTGTTCTTGGGGGGGGGGGCTAAACTCTGGGGTGGGCGCTAAACTCAGGTCGTTTAGTGTTGCAGCCCCCACTTTGTGGAATAGGTTGCGGGCAAATATTAAAAATGCGTCGTCTCTTGAAAATTTTAAATCTCTTCTAAAAACACACCTATTTAAGGTTGCTTTCACAGATAAATAATTATTGTCTTTTAAATCATTACAGGGTTTTTACAGACATATTATTTGGGGTATTATTATATTACATATTATTTGTACAGCGCCTTTGAATGGCTTGTGCTAGTAAGGGCACTTTATTAAATATACAATATTATCATTAAACCGTACCCCTCACAGCCCCAGTTGCTTGTGGATCATTTTGCTCTATGATTTCCTTTTCCGCTTTTCAGGGTATTTTTTTCAAAGACCACTCTCATGCCTGTCATTTAGCAGATTTGTTCAAGAATAAGCCACTATCATACATTACATTTAGGTAGATTTGACTATAAGGGGTCTGGTTGTGACCTATGTGATTAGGTGCTTGCTCTGGTTTTGATAGAAACTGTCATGTTATATGTTTATGACTGGTGTCTTGTTATAGTAGCCATCTCATTGTGTATTTACTAAAAATCAACTAACTGCAAATGAGTCGTGTTCACTTCACAGCACCTGTAACTGAACTCACTAAACATTAATGGGCTATCCTGTATTACCAAAGCAGAGAATATCCTGTGTAATGTTGGCTTAAATACTGCAATATATGACGTCAACGAGTATGATTTGTTACAACTATTAATCTTCTGTTAGTATCCGGCAGCCACCCAACAAGCCATTGAGGTGGGTAACACAACCACCCAATAAGAATTCATTATCAATAATGAAATATAAAATCTTTAATTAGTGCCAACCAATGTTAAACACCATTATATATATATATATATATATATATATATATATAAACAAACAGCATTTAAGAAAAACTGTTGCCAGATTTGCTCGCTTGAATAATGGATCATCACATCTATCGCTATGTGTTAATATCCCTAATTAAATAGTAAACAAAATGTTGTGTGTTTTATACATGTCTGTGTAAGAAGGGATCTGTATAATATATCCAGGACTTCTGATCTAAGATATTAACAATCCTAGATGACGATGTTCAGGTATACTCCGTTATTTGATTTTAATATTTTCCTCTCTATTTAGGATCCAAAACAGAAAGATATCCTCAGCTATTTTGATGAATCATTCTTTGAAGATGATATGATATTACTCGAAGAAGACGTGGCAAATGACAGTGAAAGGGATAATCAAACAGGTACATTGTGTGGGTGTGGTTGTAAATTTTGCTGTTTTACAGCGACTTTTGTGCACAAAGTCACTAGTGATCTCCAAAGGTAAGGCATTTGTGTGTGTGTGTGTGTGTGTGTGTGTGTGCGTTTGAAGTCATTTTTGATTACCAAAATAATGCCATATACTAATAATAAAAAACAATAAAAAACTGCACTGACCCCCCCCCCCCTGAGAATCCTACATTTTGATTCTTCACAATTTAAGAAACAGTTCTCTCTCAGATACTATGACATAAATGTGTAAAGCTCATAAAGTTTACCTGAAATTCGACAATAATATTCGTTAAACTATACATGACATCATAGATAAAATAAAATTAGTTCCCTCTTGTCTTATACATAGGTTTGAGACGGTGACCGTAAATACAATTTACACTAAAACTGTTTGTGAATTAAATTATTCTTCCTTTAACAATAGGTTATGAAAATCAATTAAATGTCTCGAAATCTGATCAGGCCGCTGGGGAAGGCTCATCTCGGATGAAGGAGGATGTTTCAAACACTAGTATAACTGCCAGCTCAGACCAGCCACAAAATGATGAAGAAGAGGAGTCAGATTGGCTAGATGACGAATGCTTTAAGGATGTCCCTGAAATGGAAGAGGATCCTGGAGATCCACCTGCCAAGAAAGCCAGAACTGGATAAACTAACAAATGTGTGTGTGTGTGTGTTAAATCTTAACTACCTATTACTGCTGTCGTTTTGAATAAGTAATATTTGAACCTTTGATCTGAATGTATGTTATGCAACATGTCAGTTACTTCACTATCACATAAATCATTATGTCATTACAGCAGATTTTCTCTGATATATATATATATATATATATATATATATATATCATACAAAAATAATTTTCAGTACCTTCAAATAATGTGTCTGTGTTATGAAGACTTAGTGTTTATTCTAGGATGTAGGATTCATGCGAAATTTAGATGAGCGACGTCAAAAAAAGAATGGCGTTCGGCTTGGTCACTTTACGGCCCACTTCACCAACAAACAGGGGCCCAGGGCCCACTTCATAGCAATTCTAGAATGAAAGTTGAGACTGGATGTGGGTAATATTAAATTTAAGGGATTTTATAGTTCAGTATTTGGACCATGGCACTTATTCAACATCGAATTGAATCAGTAGAACATTTTCACCAAATAGTCTATAATTATTTCGCTATCAAAGAATAGTTTATTTCTTGACAGAGACAGTGAAAAAGAAATATTAGTTTAAATATTACTGACCTAGGACCATAATATAATGCTTTGGCCTAAAATGTTCTCGCTGCATATTGCAATATTCAGCATAAGCTTCCACAGCCATTATGATTATTGCTCATTCATTCACTGTTTAAGTTCAAATTTTCCAGATAACTATATTAACTCTTGGCATGCTTCTGGACTTACTGAATTGACGCAACCTTTTTACTGGCTACGGTAGAAAAAATAATAAAATGTTGTCATTAATTGTCTATTAGGAGGAGGATGATAATGATGATTGGTGTTTTACGGCCACTTTTGTGCACATAGTAGGCTAAATGGGCCGAGCGACCTCCGAAGGTAACGAAGCGAAGTCAAAGATGAAACAACCTTCAGATATGCCCACGCCGAGATTCGAACACGGGTGGTAGTAATCATGAATGTTTGGATTGATACATGCAAGTGTGTTTATTATACATCGTAGTCTAGTGGGATCGATGCTGCAGAAACTATAGCATATGTGATAATCAGGTCCTCTGATAAAGCACTGGTAAGTCTACGAAGGCGTTGGAAATTATTTTCCGCATTAACATTCACCAAACTGCACTAAAAAGTCCTGACGTTTCGAAAGAAACTTTGTAGCTAGGCTGTAGTCTTCACTGCACTTGTTCATGAAAGTCAATCCAACATAGAATAGTGTTTTTATCATTTTACTGCATCGAGCTGGCGACACGAAAAGAATCTATACTTTGGGTTGCCTAGCGGGCTTGAATATTACAGAGAATGACTTGACCATGATCCAGATTAACATAACGTTTATGTGTTATGGAGGAACCGGAGGGGGATGTTTGTTTTGGCTATGTGACGAGCCTTCCGAAACAAAAGCCGGGTGTCTATTCTCCACCAACTGTACTAACGGTGACGAATACAATGTTGTGTGGAATGTCTTTCAAACGAATGCCGGTTAGGCGTCGTTACGATGGCCGTACGTGGTATATGTGAAACAGCCCGCTGCAGAGCTTGTACCATCCAATGGTATGCATATATGCGTACCCCCGAGTACTTGTCGGTGAATGTGCTAGTAAATACATAGACTACCGCCGACTGGAACAAAATCAGAGAACATCTTTGGTGGAAGGAGGATTTGACAATTTGTTTCTGTTTGCTCACAAACGATATGATAAACATTGAAAATTCCAAAATTGATAAACTGATGAAATTTGTGTTGTCCACGTGAATTTCTTTGATCTAGCATCCACCATACCATAGACCGTCCATATATCTAATTCGTTCTTGTTTGCGAATACAAACTATCTGTTTCGAATCGCTACATATATTTTGTAGGCCTTTTGCTTCATCTCAGTAGATGCATTTTGGTGTCCCTGTGTGCACTTTCAACAGCGTGTTCATTTCATAGGCAGTCGTCCTGGTTATATGTACCTGGCCCACCAACTAGACCATTATGATTAATACTTTATATGCATATTCCTGAATAGTTACGTATTGTGTTTAATGTCTAAAGAGCCAGAAGCACATGATACCTGAACATTTTCTATTGTCAACTTTATATTGCCGAGCCAGCCCTAGCCTTGCTAGAAGAATCTGAAAGAACGAACCAGTTTCAATGTATTAGTCGATACCTTTTCTTAACAAATTCCACTTGATTATTTTACAAATATAGCAATCTAGCATCAACTCGTGTCTGTACACTTAACTCTATGCATTGGATTGATGTTGATTCTTGATCCTGAACCAACCACAGACTATCAACTAAAACATGGAGACAATATATCTCTTGAGAGAATTGTCGCTCTTTGGATGATAATAGATTGTATTTAGTCGCATTAAAGTCACCCACCTTAATATACAATATATAAGACACGGAATATGTTACTGTTCAGTTCCCCGAGGCGCGTCACTGGCCTTACTGGTAGCACATTTGGCCACAGATCAATAGTACTTGGGTTCAAGGCCTGGTCGAACTATATTAGAAGGGTGTTTCATCTTTCACTTGTCCTCATTACCTTTGCATGTCGTCTCGCGGCCAATATATCCTACGATATACACATAGGTGGCCGAACACCAACAACATTTAGTATTCTTCGTTGGAGGACTCAGACGTCCCACAAATCGTACTCAGTGATTCTTTATTGCAATCACATTTATTAAATGTATTGGATAAGGCTGTGTATATTTGCAACAATAGCTATGCATGTCATCAAATTATATATATTCTGTGGGTTTCTTTATTCGGTTTAAGAAGATATACACTTTCTACGTAAATTGTGTATACAGCAATCCCTCCGCTTTATCGTGCATTTATGAACGCCACCAAAGCGCGGTGCCAATTAATGACTGTCTCTTCTACCGTTGTTGGCTGGGTTTTTTTTGGTTACTTGTGTTAGAATATCTGTTCAGTGAAGCACCGCATCAGGGAACTTAACACCGTGGCAGATCTCGGCACTGAGTGATCATGTCTAACACTCTACAATCAATCTTCAAGAAGAGACCTCGTGTGCCCAGTAGTCCCGACACACCTTTGTCATACAAGAAGCATAAATCTCATGATGATCTGGTAGGGTCCACAGGTTAGTCAGTATACATGAACCTACAGACGAGGAGCTCAACATAGATGATACTTATACATTTCCTGAAATTGGCACAGGAAACACCAATATACTAACCGGGATTTATAATATCCAGACTGTAGTCAGGTCAACTGGTGTGAAGCTGGAGAGTCTCAGTGTGTCATGTGATGTTACCTGTCATCGCATTAGTGAGCTGGAAGCAGAATAGTTTGTGTTGAGACTGGAAATGATCCAGAATGCCAAACTCCGTCTCCAGTTCATTAACTTACCTGAGATCAATAATGAGAATTTAGCAGATTGTGTGAGGCTGATACTTACCAGTATCGGTGTTAAGGCAAATGAACGTACACTAACTGAGGTGTGCAGGATGGGTAAATATACAACTGGCAACACTCGTACCGTGATGATGAAATTTCACCACTTCCTGGATCGTGAAGCAACTTAGAAAATACGTGCAGCTTTGCCCCAACCACAACACCTGCGACAAGTTGTTTCCTGAAAAGGTACAAGCCAAACGTAAGTTACTCCAGCTAATAGTGAACTTAACTATGTCCTGTGATCAGTATAAAGGAAAAGGCTATTTGAAGAACAATAACATCGTGATGAATGGTTTAACTTCACCTCCAACCTCTATGAATTACTTCATGATCTGAAGGGTACTATTGGATGTATAGTTATTGGAAGACCATGTATATTACTATGGTTCCCAGTCGCCAATGTCTAATCATTGGCTGTCTGATATTAAATTAGAAGGATTGGTATGTAACTGTGTGGACAAGGCAAACTTGTATACCAAAGCTATGCATTACGAGAAGTTGAATACGGCTGCTCAAATTTGTGCTGAGATGATGACTGGCTAACAACAACAAAACTAGGCGAATCATTTGGGGAGATGAGGAAATAGCCGCGACTTCTCTCAGATCCATTTTACTTGCCAAATTCCAACTGAACGCCTATCTCCATGAAATATTCATGTGAACTGGTGAAAAGACGTAAAGGCCAATCGCCGGTAGGTTCAGGGGTCTAAAGGTTTTCTTGGGGTTCAGTGTTACGATGGAGGATAGAGTGACATTGGAACACGTCAGCACCCTTGCTAAATACGATCTACAAAGAATATATTTAGGTGATTTATCTGAAGATGAATTAATTGAAACACCATTCATTCAAAATAACAATAACTCTTTATTATCAACCCGGCGAAATAGTACCATTATTGTCTGACAATGGTGAATTATTATTGTTCTCTATAAATGTACACTGTCTAAACGCACAATGGGGCACATTTCAAAATTTGATTGATGAGATGGTTAAGCAAATATGCTTTAGTATTATAGGTGTAACTGAACTGTTCTCCTTATTTAATGGTGAAAGTCTTTTAGAAGGTTATCAACTCCTTGAATATGTTACAAGAAACGAGACTAATCAGTCTAGAGGTGGAATTGGGATGGATGTATGTTAGAGACGACCTGCACTACACTAAACGTCATGATCTATCGGTTTTTATCGAAGGCAAAATTGAAAGTTATGTTCAACGAAAATCATAATATAATTACCGGAACAGTTTATCGGCCAAATTCCGGATCAAATAAGGATAGCGATAATCCTGATGCAGCTACTCAAAAACAAAGGGATCTTTATTTAAACATGCATACAATGCATGAGCTCCATCAGTTGTTAATGGCTGAAAATAAAGAAACATATATCACGGGATACATGAACATTGATTTATTACAAATTGATAATCATAAAAAAATAAAGACTAGCTAGATGATATTCTAACCTATGGTTTCATGCCTTATATTACTAAACCAACTTGGGTAATTGTTACTAAACCAACTTGGGTAATTGATCATTCGACAACTCCTTTTGGTCATATCTATGAGAATAAGTGAAACAGAAACACTACATCTGGAATCCTAATTGCAGATGTTGCCGATCATTGGGGACTTGTTTTCAGTAATCAAACATGTACTTTTGACGACGGGCAATTTAACAAACAAAAGTATTGATAATTTTCTGAAAGAAACTACATGTTTTTAGTGATCATGTCAAAAACACCGATTTTTCAGGTCTATATGAAGCTGATGATGTTAATATTGCTTATGAGCGTTTGATGAAATGTATTAACCGTGCCTTCATTAGTGTTTTTTCCTCTCACTACTAAACAAATTCATAGTACATTTGTGAAAAAATATCCATGGGTGACAAGGGGACTTGTTGTATCAAGTAATGGAAAGCCTCGCCTCTTGATAGAAAAGTTAAATCGCCCCTCGCCAGTAAATATAAACACCTACAAAGGTTACAACCAAATATACAGGAAAATGGTAAGAGCTGCAAAAGCTAAATATTATGAATACGAACTAAACGGAGCTCGATATGATGTCAGGAAAACGTGATCATTTCTGAAATCAACAATTAAAAAACAGAACTACAAAACCCGCTGATATATTTCAAACAATTAGAAATATGAAATCCAAACCTGGATTTTGATGGCCTATCTTTCAAACTGATTAAGAATGTTGATGAAGACATATCTATACCTTCGACTGATGTTGTAAACCTGTCGTTACTATATAGCACTGTACCAAATGCCATGAAAGTTGCTAAGGTTATACTAATTTTTAAAAGTGGAAATGAGAATATCTTTTGTAATTACCAGCCAATAAGCAAACTGCCTGTAATCTATAAAATCCTCGAACAGGCGATTAATGTTATAATCAGATATGCCATATAACAGGAGTTACTATAGTCTATACGAGATGTAACAAAGGCATGGACTACAGTTACAAGTGCTTCTTGTGTCAAGAATGCTTTTAAACAGTGGATGTTCTTATGATGGTAATAGGCAGCTCGGCATACTGATGTGACATGTTCATACATGTTAATACATTGGTCAAAAATAACCCCTAGATTTTTTACTGACCCATTAGGAGTAATGGAAGATGCACCCATCTGTAATGCTGGTGTCTTTAGGGATTTAACACAATGTGGTGATGCTAAATATATAATATTTGTTTTATTATCATTTAGTTTTAGAAGATTTTGAGTCATCCATAGCCGAATATGAGCAATTCAATGTTCTAAATTCTTCCAGGAAGAGAAGAAATTTAACTCATTGTCAGGATCCAGTGATATATACATATGATGTGACATATTAAAACACATTTGTCAAAAATAACCCCTGGATTTTTTTACGATTTATTATTAGGAGTAATGAAAGATAGTATACTATTTATTTTACTATCATTTAATTTTGGAAGATGGCCTTGGTCTAACTGGTAGCGCGATTGGCCACATATCTATAGCACCTGAGTTAAACTCCGGCCGAGCTGTATCAGAAGAGTGTTTCATCTTTCTCTTCACATCATTGCCTTTGGAAGTCGCTCGGCCCATTTAGATTACCTCGTGAATAACATTCCAATAGTCTTCCCCAACTTCTTTGGTGTCTTAGGCAAATACATCATCATCAGCTTGGAATAGCTTCCACTCGTCTTGCACACTGGGTGCATTTAGCTCAGCTTGAAATTCGCAGGCAATGACAGTAACTATTATTTTCTGTTCGCTTGTTGTGGGGTTGAGACAACCAAGGTCTATCAAGAGTATGTTGCTCAGGGACAACATTGTCTGCATACGTGTGACTATGGATCGAAAGAACGATATATTACAAAGAAGAGCAAACTTTTGTTTCTCCAACTTTAGTTGTCCTAGTGCCTTGAACAGTGTTCAGTTCACTATTAGAAAGCTGTATTTTGACGTCTTGATATGGAATGATAGTAAGTTCTTTCTCAAACTTGCCATCCAAAGAACTGGCTTTTATGAACCTTCTCGTGACTTTTATATGGTTATGGCAGATGCTGTCATGGACCATGTGGATAGTTGGAAAACAAATCTGGAATAGGGTGAGGAATCCTTTAAATATGGGGATAACATTGTTCAAAAGTATTCCAACGTGGCTTTTGACACATCCGTTTCTACTGCAATAAGCATGACACTCACTTCCTTATAGATGTTGCTTTTAGAAGCTTTCTTGTCATCTTTTGCCACATCTTGGATGAACTCACATATTGCGTCTCACTGCTCGAGAATACAACTGATAGCTGGTCAAATTCTCAGCCAATGAACCTCTGTGTGCTGATGGAATGTACGCATTTCGATATCCATGCTTAATTGGAGTTCTGTGTAATCTTTCCTTCTTGCAGCTCTGTACTTGAAAAGAGAATGAAGATCCAGACAGAGTTGATGATTTTCTCGAGACCTTTTCAGAAAGCATTGTGTAGTATGTAGGACATACTTGTTGAACTGGCTGAGAATAACAACTTGCTTTGTATATCACCCTGAAGGTATTTGATGCCTTGCTTTTGAATACTTTTTTTCTCATGTTGCAATAGTTTGTGTTAACCAGCGTCGTCACACTTTATTTCAGTATCACAGAATCTGCAGTACGCATGAAAATCATCATGTACTCTCCTGATCCACCCATGCTAACATTGGGCATTAGCATCAACATGAGTAAGCCATGATACGCTGAATTTGGTAGGCCCTTGAGATAATGCAAATGTTAATATACTACAAGATCACCAGCACAATAAAGCACACTATGACACACTACTAAGCTCAGCAAATATGGAATTAAACTTCTACGCTAATAAGAAAGTATTAACTGGTTAAGACAAGTCTAAGATAGATCAACTCTCATCCATTAGCATTGGTATTGCCTTTTGATCAGAGTTTAAACTCATAATTAACAAAAAGGAAGTAAGCGATTTAATTTATCACAATTGTGTCTCAGATATATAGCAAATTGAGTCATAAACTTGATTCATGCAATATTAAAAGTCATTTATATAATCAGTTACTGCTACAGCAACGTTTAAAGATCTCAGCTTCTAAGCAAAGTTAAGGTTAGCTCAGATCAAGTGAGTTAGAAACTATGTTACATATAAATATGTGCATGCGAGCACTGATCGGTCACTTTTTTATGCTGACAACATTAGTTTAGCCTGCAAAAACAGCACATCCCTAAATAAATAGGAAAAATAGGAATATTTCTGGAAAATAGGAACTGGTTTGAAAAATATGGATAAATAGGAACTTGACGCCCTGCGCTGATGCAATGGGAATGGGCACAGGCCTGGCATGCGCACATTCTTTAGTTTTCTATTCTCCATTTGGACTACAAAATGTAATTTTTCAAACGTAGATATTATACTTGAAATCATATTCACTGATAGACTTTATTTTTGTAATCAAGTTTAAGCCCATTTGAAGTGATAATATTTGATCATATCGAATGTTTCATGCGATAATGCCACAGCTAATGCTCTTCGATTTGATATCACGCACTATTTGATTGCAACAGGCTTCAGCACCTAAAGTAGGAAGTATTGTTTTATTTGTGAATTTATCTTCGTGGGTTGCAATAATAACATTAATGAACAGTATAATTAGATTATTGTTGATCTAGTAAGGTTATATTTTTATTCCACTTCAAAGCAGAATTGAGCATAATTATGGGACCAAAGTAATCGATTAGAATTGTTTTGCTATATAGCAATTGTGAACACTATTATATGAACAACAGTTGTAATCGAATGCGATTTCATTGTAAAGTAATCATGATTGTAATCATGATTACTTTACAATGTATATATCGCCCACATATGAATGTGATGTGCCATTATTAACTCAATCACGTACATGTATTGAACCGATATCCTTATTGAAGTAAATACCAACATTGATGAAGTGTGTCAGTAGCAGATATAGTAGTTCAGGATAGTGAACAATCAGAGAACACAGTGAGTTCATTACATTTGAAAAGTAATAGCAGGGAGGGAAAAAGAGAAAAGAGGCGACATCGTCAGTGTTTGTGGAGAACGCGATGGCTGGACGTACACACCAGCCAAGCCAAGTTAGTCAAGCGAGCCAACACGAAGACCAAGTGTTGAGTGCCCTCAGTAGAATAGAACACCGGCTGGACACAATCGAAACAACCTATTATTCCTCAACGTTCCAGAAGCAGGTCTCGATGACACACTAACAGAGTCCATGATAATGATCCGTGATAAGCTCAAATCACTGAACAACATGTCGATTTAGAGGCTAAAAAAGCATGTAAACCGCGATCGATTATGCGTTACCCAGCAGAATAGTAGTTTTGAGGAACGCTAAATTCCAAAAAGATACGAATATAGCAATGGCCGATGATTATCCCAAAGAAATGCAAGTTATAAGAAATAAACTGTTTCCTGTCTTGGCTAACAAGCGGCGTGAAGCACTGTTGTCTTAACGCATGGGCCCAATGGACACTTGCCAGGGGGTCCAACAAGCATAGGGTCCCCACAAGCATAGGGGCCCAAGCTAATTTGTGTATGTTAAACACACTTAAGTAATCCTACTGGGCCGTCTTAACGCATGGGCATGCTGGGCAGTTGCCAGGGGCCCCACGAGCATAGGGGCCCGCAAGCTAATCTATGTATGTTATAAGTTGCTATGAGTGGTTGCGTAGATAGAGACCCCGTTGCACTGCTTTCTCCTGGGGCTTATAATGTTGTTAAGGCGTCACTAGCGTGAAGGCAGTACGCGATGCTATATCCGAGCCCGGGGTACTGAATGGTATATCAACGGCCAACCATACATGACGGCCTCTCATCTGGATTAAGACAGTGACGAAGCCGGGAACCCGAGAGAACCGTACAGCAACCGGAACAAACAGGAACCCCAAGATCAAGGAGTGTATAGACGGAAGATCTATGTTTAGACCTACCAGCGTGAACATATTGATAGACCACGTCTCTTACCAGTATCGCCAATCCCAAATTACAACGATGACGACAGCCGAAACAATGACGACGACAGCAGAGACGAGGAACCAAAACATAACCAAACATTGATGTCACTTGTACAGGAACACAACGTACCGTACAAGTTAGAGCCCGTAACATGGTTTGACGCCACAAAAGCGATATTTTATAATGGCATCAACGGAATAGACTATTTTGTAATACACGACACACGGGATAACCAGTTAATCGTGCAACATATTTAATATCGCATTAAAATCATGCATACATACCAAAGTTACAGTAATAGGAATCACCCATTGAATTATAATCTATGTGAACATTGATTAAATCCATTCATATCGTCATGTCACATGGCAATGGTTCTACAAAAAACATTGTTTGAACTACACAGGCCAGACCATGACAGCCATGCAAATCAGGCTGAACGTTATTTAGTTTAGTGGCATTTATCTTTTGGATGCAGTCTAGGCCATCCCTATTAAATACAAAATTATTATTTGGAGATCACATACCCTTAATGGACTATAAATAAATCCAAATATAGCTGGCAAATAGCCTATATACAGCTTTTTAGTAAGATATTTATTGGCCACTACACGGGTAAATCCCCAATGCCACACAGTGATTCTTAGACTTTTAACCCGAGACCGTAGTGTGAAATTCAGCCGCAAGATGACGCCAGGGGTAATTGAATCGTCTATTAACCTGTCCAGGATATGTGATCTGCTACTAAAATTGACAGCTGGCGATCTCATGTGCTTAATACGAGATGAGTTAAATAAATATGTTCAATATTAGATTATGAAAATAATTAAAGAGTGTGGTTAAAACTCTACGCGGATTATTTACAATTCGCCTCATCTGTATTTTTAGTGTATACTTTCACCAAGTAACTTTACCACAGATCACTACCACCCGTGTTCGAATCTCTGCGTGGTCATATCTGAAGGGTGTTTCATCTTTGACTTCGTTTCATTACCTTTGGAGGTCGCTCGGCCCATTTAGCCTACCATATGCACAAAAGTGGCCGTAAAACACCAATCATCATCATCTACCAGGCATGTAATGCCAAATAATGACATACACCTAACGTTGAAAGGTCAAATAGACCGACCACCAGTCAAGCGAGGGGAATACATGCGTTGCATGTGTGGCGACTTTAACGGCAGAATAGGTGAATTGATTGAGTACATCGAAGATGTTCTAAATTAAATATATATATAAAATAATATATATATATATATATATATATATATATATATATATATATATATATTATATATATATTATATAAGAACATATCGTATCGCAAAAGGCCATAATGTTGTAGATTATGTATTGTTAGATAAATTAGTATCAGACGGGCTACTAACTAGTTTCGAGGTAATCGACATGTTAATATTGTTGATTCAATGTTGTTTGAGTTAAACATACCACGTCAATCACCGATTGTACAAAGCCTGTCCCAAAATCGTGATTACAAATGTGTATGGTCCAATAAAAATAAGGATAAATACTTACTAAATTTACAATGGTGCGTTGGAGAATTGTCTAGTGTTAACGCCATTCTTGCCCGCAGAACGGACACGACCGATATCGACTCGGAGGGTCAAATCTTTCAGCCGTACTCTGGAAGAGGCCACAAAACCACTTTTGCGTGTGTTTAGACCACATATAGGCAAGCATATCCTCATTCCGAACAAATAACCATGGTGGAACGATGAAAGCCGGCATAAGAAAGGTGAATTTGAGCGCGTCGGATCTGAACAGATATCAACCTTCAGTCATATCGGGCAGCCAAACGTCACTACCGTAACACATGTAGGCACCACACATCAGTGAGTTGTTTTCACTGACGTCACCCGTTTGGCTACACCTACCCAGACTACTTTGCGCGCCGCCATCTTTCTTCCCAGATGCCTTAGAGTTAGATCGATCTCTGTGCTTGCTTATTGCGAGTCCTAGCCCCTAGATGTACGTTTGCGGTACGACCGCAAAATAGATAGAATTAATTGCGATACGTACAATGTGCCGGCAGCTGAATTTGAAATCAACGTGTCCAAATGGCCGGAGGTAACGTACACCCATGTTGTGAACTATTCTGCCTGTTATTCAGCCAGTTGCCCTTCACCAAGCAAGAACTACAAGTCGCTAGCAGGGTACAAGCTCTTCCAGGATGGATGTATATAACAGATCCCCCACAGAGTTATTGGAGACCTTCTGTTTCGTGCAAAGGTATGTAAATCGTTAATGTTTTTTTTAAAATTATTTTATTTATGACTCTCTCACAAGTCTATGATATTTAGTATCATGATCTCTCTGACAACATGATCTCAAAAGTATTTATGTTTGCAGACAACACAAAGGTGTTAGAACAGCTTGCCTGATAAAGTAGTGGAGACTCCTAGTAATAGTATACAATCGTTTGAGAGGAGACAAACATTTAAGGGATCAGGATCTGGTTTATAATTATGAGACACCACTGAGATTATGTCACAAAGCCAATTATGAACAAATACACCTAAATGTCTCTAATCGGATGAGGATCTGGCAGGGTTGCTCAATTTCATCCACTCCCCGGTTAAAGTCGGCAGTTTTAACCGGCTTGAGCCGGCCTGGATTTTACTATCCAAGTGGCCGATACTGGCTAATCGAAAATTTGATTAATTGATTACAATGATTGGGATACCAAGAAGAGAAGAACAGTTTTGTATATATTTATTCTTAATCTCATTGGAACCTCACCAGTTAATTTCATCTTTGCCTCTCAGAAATTGATAGCATGTTACTAATTTAGCTGCTTTAGATAGTCCAGATCTATTTATCAATTTGGTCTGTATGGCACCAAAGTTTGAGAACACACATTCAATAGCTGCTGATATGGCTGCCATAGACACAAGTTGACAGTCAATTTTACACAACCCACTCTAGCTGTATTGAAGCCACCCATGATGCTAACCATGTGTATCCATGTGTAACTATAATTTCATGTGAAATATTAGCAGATATCTTGCTACAGTGTAATTAGAAACACCAAAAACAACTAGAACTGGAGGATTAAGCAAAGCCATTCTCACTGTGTGAGTGTGTGCTTGGACAGCTCGGCCTAAGTGACAACTGGGTCCATACAGCTCGGCCCTCGGCCGAGTTGTCTTGGACAGCTCGGTCCGCGTGGCCGAGTTGTCCAAGATAACTCGACCCTGGGAAAAACAACTAGAGATGGAGTATTAAGCGAAATCGTTGTCCCAGCATGTACATGCAAGCAATGTTATGCGTTATTAACTCATCACACAATACCAGATACCTGACATAATATTTATTAACAAGATGGTTTAAAAGTCCAAATGGCACACACTTGATGACAAGAAAACAACTGTAACAGATAAACAATAATGTATATGACTATTATTAACTTATAAGTATTCACTAATAAAATGAACACAACACAAATCTTGTTTGGAACAAGCTGTGTAATTTATTGAGTAGAAGTGTTGATTGTAAATACGGTTGAAGGCATACAAGGGTACACGGCAAAAACATACTGTTTTAGAAGATGAGTACCATTTTATATGTGAAAGTCCTGTTGATAACGAAATCCGCTTGAGTTATATACCTGCATATTACAGAAATAGACAATGCATGTATAAATTTATTGCACTTAGTAATTCGTCAGATACAAATACCTTACATAATCTGTCAAAATTTGTATTTAAGGCTTTTAAATTGTATGCAAGAACCTTTGTATAATTGTGTTGTATAACACGAGGGGCTATGGCATAATCTGGAAATTGTATAAATTATTTACTTTAAGCAATATGGCAAGTTGACAACAAAATGCCACGAAATACTGGGTTTCTACTTACAGGTAACTGTGGCCCAGGGTAAAATAATTAGAGATGCCATTACAATAGGCCGAATATAAGACTAAAACTCTGGGAAACTATATTAATAAACCAAAATTTACTGGTTTTTCGAAGTTAATTACTGACAAAGCTGTAGCATCAATGCAAGTCATGCATATATGTTACAGCGTCTACATACCTGGCAATGACGTTGTGCGAAACATTGCAATTTCGCAAATGAGTACAAAACAATGATATCCCAATATAACAAACTAAGGGGCAACGACGCTCTTTCGTAAGATATTATAAAATCATAAAATTTCTTAAACTATGAGGAGTATTTCTTAATAGTAGCGGTACTTCTTAACGCCATTAACCATCTGGACATGTCTTGGACCAGACCAAGCCACCCCATACCTTTTGCTTGTGACTTGGCCTTGCTCATCAAAACTCTGTTTAGGTGTTTTGGTATGTCCACAACGAAAAAGCAAAGTATCCATGAACATTTTCATAATGACTTACAATGCTAGATTTCATCTTAAATCCAATAATATTGCCGCAATATCAAAATGATATTTCATGCATGCAAATACCCTGTTCCGTCCCCTGTCTGACAGAATACTATCTGTACACGAAACCATTTCATATTCTGAAATAGAATCAACATTTTCTCCTTTGAGGAATAGACAGGCCAAAAAAGGCGCTGATCTCCAAACAGACACAGCAAGAACACCTTTAGCCCTGTCCTTGTTGAATTTCTTTAAAACAGCATTTATTATTCCGGTGGATGAACAATACAGTTGTTTTCTCCTGACCAGATGTGGGGTCAAATACCCTGAAATGCATTTGATTACAAATACTTTAGAGGGAGTCAAATACCTTTAAATGCAAAAATATTTAAAGACACTGGAAAGTATTTCAATTACTTTTCACTTTCAGGATACATTACTAGGTAAAAGCAACAAAATGATATATCAAGAGTTCGAGCAGGGTTGGCATTGATTAAATCAAACTGATTAAATCACTGATTAAATCATTGATTTAATCAATTTTTTCAGATTATCTTAAATTTATACTTACCTGATTACTCACTTTATTTTTCTGCACATTTATTAGCAGATTGTTTTTTTGTTTAGTTTTTGTTGCACGCTTCTGCCGGTTGATTTAACTGTATGTATTTTAAAATAAAGTTTAAATTTGTATATAACAGCTTTGCTTTAATTCTTTAGAAATGCTAAGAATGGAATGTTCAGCCTATGAGATTGTCGAGAATGTTGAAAAAATCTAATTAATCGATTTGATCGAAAAAATCTGATTTAATAAAAAAAAATCATAATGTTTTCCAACTCTGAGTTCGAGACATTTAATCGTCATTGTCACCATTCAAAAGGGTCCAGTATCTAATTACGTTTGATGTGGGCATATGGCTATTGTTCACCGCAGAAACATCAGCTGCTGGAAGGTGTTTTCAGTTAGGTGTACGAAACACCTTCCCAACGAAGCTGAACAATCTTTCAATTGTAGCTGAGGATGCAAACAAAGGTAGGGCTAACTTGGCTAGTGATGGGTATTTAATTTTCAAACCCTTAGCGAGTCTGTGTCTGCTGTCATGCATGAGCTTGAAAGGTAATCATCTACGTCTGACATTGTGCTAGTGGTGGTGTTACGCACCATCTTGACAACCGGGGCCGTTTCAAAACGGGACCGTCCCGTTTCGCAACCGGTATGGTTTAAAGAATGCCTGCCCGTTTAGTAACCAGGTGGCAATGAAAAGTGGCGTTGTTGTTAACTGTATTGCCGTAGAGATAATAATATAAGTAGTATATGCTATTTGTTAGATCTATACTATTAATAAAATATTTATCTACAAACCATTAAGGAAATGCCTTAAAGTTGAACACACCAACGTTTGGTCCCATTTCGCTTCAGATGTGTTCAGTCAAAATACCTTGTTTTCTTAGAGCCGCTTTCCATAACCTAAGTAGTCGTTCTTCACTTAGTTCGCGAGTAGATTTACCTTGATTGTATATACTTTTAGGTGTCTTATGAAACGATATATTATCCCATTTTGATTTTTCTGGACGATTCGCACAGCCGATCAAGCCACAAATTAGCATCGTTGCAATGGAAGAAAGATGGTAGCGCATCCCACAAGTCATTGCGCGAAAACGTCATAAAATCACATGATATTTGTTGTTGCCGCCATGTTGGGCAAGCTATCCCTGGATACACTGACCTGGTACACTGGGGGCCAGGGCACGTTCATGTGTTACTGTAAGTTATAACAGGCGTGCGGGAAGAGTCAAGACTATACCTTTTTATAGATTTCCAGCGAATCCGGACACTTACGGACACTAGTGCCAGCCACTTCAGTCACAATGTGAAGCATAAAGGGTTTTAATTAATGGTGGATGGATGGATGGATGTTGTTTAACGACACATCGGCACAATTTAGGCCATTCAGTGGGCTTTAATTAATGATTTAACCATAAACTAAACAACTTTTATTGAGAATGATGATAAGGTTAAACTATATACACGGCTGCCATCTTATGATATTCTCATTTGTGCCTATAGATTTTTATTACCTAACATAAAAACAACATGCTTACTCTCTACATTTAAACGATACATGATGACCCTTATGTGACTGAGGTTGGGGTCATTGGTGTTGTTAGACAAAAGTACAGAAAGTTACAAAGTACAATACCTATAACTTTGCTCCGAAATTATCCAACTGTTCAGTTAACAACATTAGATAAAATGGTTCGTGTCGCTTGTGCCGTCAGAATCAATTATACCACCTGATTAATACACGTGTCGGAGGTAAAATAATCAATATGTCTAGCTACACCAATCACTCTATCAATAATAAACTGTTGAAAAACATAATTAACCTGAATATAATGATCTCTTAAAACTAACACCATTTTGTTATAATTATTTATATACATGTATCGTATATATATATATATATATATATATATATATATATATATATATACAGTGCTCCACTTATTCCCACCCCTATATATATCCAACCCCGCCTATCGCCAACATTTACCTCAGAATGGATTTCCTACCATGCTAATTCCCCCGATAAAGCGCCCTCCTCCCCCCACTTCCTCAGGATACTGCCACATCATTTTAGTCCCCAAAGCAATAATTTCCCCCCATATATCGCCAAAAAAGGCATTTTACGCGTGGGTTTATCAATCTCAATAACTGCAAACACAAACAGAATACTTAATCCTATTTTCCGTTGTTCTACATGTAATTTAGTCATTATACGTGTATATCATGTTTGTAATTATTTTTCTTGTTTTTAAATGTAATGTTGCTTCCCAATATGTACAAAAGTTTACTCAGTATTTTCGCCACTTTGTGGAGGCATAAATAAAATAAATAAATATTAAAATAAAAGTAGACTGTCTACTGACTGTCTACTGTCTGCAGGTGTTCAAACCAAGTTGGTGTCAAGTGCAGAAATATGGTAGTATATGCAGGTCAAAACATACGTATATGTGTATGTGTGCTGGGATGAGGCTCTTGGTTGATTGTGATTTTAAGATTGGCTGTCAGCAGCAAATGTGGGTGGTGTTAATTGATTGGTATATGTGGCATGCAGACAACAGGGCCTTGTTACTATGGTTGTGTGATTGAGTGTAGGACATTAATCAACATTCATCACATCTTAAATTCTAATCATGGCAGCAGTATCTCGCCAATGTAAATGCACAGCTCTGGATATTCATCAAAAGCAGGATATTATCTCCTATTATGACAGATAACCATACAATAGATGCTTAAATTAAAAATATTTGAGGTAAATAAACCAACTTAATTGAATATTATAATATGTAAGTGAATCTAAACACAATTTTGATGACACAATCATAAATATAAAGACAACAACAGGCATTTAAATGTTGTGGCGGAATACCCCCCCCCCTTATTTTGGCGGATTATATCCCCATTCACCACCCCCATATAATGCCACCCCTTTATAATGCCAACTTTTATCAAATCCCCAAGTTGGCATTATATCGAGGGAGCACTGTATATATATATATATATATATATATATATATATATATATATATATATAATATATATATATATATATGAGTTATGCATAAACATATTTTTCATCATGTCAATTTATCACCAATTATCACACACAACAATCATGGGTCATGCCATGGTCATTGTTGGTGATTTATTTGGTGATGATGATGATGATGATTGATGTTTTACAGCCACTTTTGTGCACAAGGTAGGCTAAATGGGCCGAGCGACTTCCAAAGGTAATGAGACGATGTAAAAGATGAAACAACCTTCAGATATGCCCACGCCGGGATTCGAACACGGGTGATAGTGATCTGTGGTCCAACACGCTACCGCTAGACCATGGAAGGCCCCCCATTTTATTTATTTGGATATATATATATATATATATATATATATATATATATATATATATATATATAACGCAACCATAACTCAATTCATTACAAACTTTGCACCATATATTGATCAAGTCTGTTTACCGGGTATTAACTATGAAAATCAACAATCTTGACAAAATGCTCTTCAAAACCATAACATTTATTTGAAACACTCATTCCACCCATTCAAGAAAATTGGAAACATTTGGAAAGGTGCATACAAAGTAACAAAAGCTGTCTTTTCCTTGTGTTTATACACATCATTGCTGGTGTCTGTCAATATAAGCACTTGGTTTGAAGCATAAAGATTCTGAGAAAATACCCAGAGATGTAAGACGTAACATTGACTACTGTGACAGATAACTGTTTTTTTAAAAATAAATTTAATTAATTTAAAAAAAAATTGTATTATGTTTAATGGACCTTTAATATTTCTAAATATTAATTACCATCACAGCTGGCCCTGTCTCCTGAATAGATCTCCTATCTGTTGATACCTTCCTCTTTGATTTCAGTGAATGTGTTTGGTACATCAAAAATAGTTCGAATAGCATTCCAGACAAGTTCATTCCTTGTCTGGTTCATGAATTCCGTTTCAATGAAATGCATATTACACATTCTACAATTACTAGTCAAGTAATTTACATCCATCCTCAAGTAATAACTGGTTATGTTTAAAAATAAATATGGATATAGATGATCATGTAAACACTCAGCTACTTACTATAATTAGGAATCTGATTTTAGTAATTTTATAAGTCTAATTATATTATTAACCATAACAAAATACAATCCCCCTCCCCCAGATAACATCTTCATTGGGTATAGTACATGTAACTGTAAGCCTATGTATATCTTACATACTCATTTTGCGATTAATAGGTTGATATTGCTTACTAAAATTAGATAGTTCTTGCTTCTACCTACTGCTTGGGGACGTGTCTACTTCAAATTGTCATGCTTATTTTAAACATATCCTTTATTTTAAAAAGCCAGATCATATCTCATTTTACGCTAGCTTTCTTTTTCTTTCGGGAAACGAAGGAAATGTCTTTATTTATGTATACTTTTTCTCTTACTGCAGCCGAAAACGGTGCGGAATGAACCACTCCCATTAGGCGCCATGTAAACAAAGGCAGCTGTCCGTGACCAGGTTAATTCAAAATGTCGCCCTATGTTAAAACGTGAAGTAGCACGTCTTGTTATGAACAGTCTTTTCTATATACAAACAACAGAACGTTAGCTACCTGAGCGGTAAACACAAACCCAAAACCCTTATTGACACTGCTCTGAATATAAATACTGCCTTTAACACAGTGATTCTCGACATCATACAGCGAAAGTACAACAGCCTTGAAGACGACATGATATTGGACTATGTGATAGCACAAGAAGAAGGTACGACCTCGCTAGCACAGATTAAGTCAAGGAAATCTGCCAGAATTGATAAGTTATTCCGTGAACTCTTGATACTTAATTAACACCTTACTTAATTGATCTACTTAATATTATATTTGAACCCCCCACACACTCTATGGGCAGAAGGTATTGTGCATTTAATATATAAAAATGGTGATGCGAACAATCAGGCAAACTACCAACATTTTTCATCTTTGTCTGAGAAGCGTTTGGAAGGTGTATTATATAATATAATTGAAATATGAGAAACGGGAAAGCATGTCCTAAATGAAGATTAAGCCGGATTTCGGAGAGGATATTCAAATGATGATAATATCTTGGTATTACTGTCACTGATCTTTAAAACAGATTACCATGAACAACTTCTTTACTGTGCGTTTATTGACCCCAAGAAGGCCTATAATTCTATCTACAGAGAAGGTGTACGGCATAAGGTGATACTATATGGTTTAAAGTGTAAGCTTTTAATAATTGTACATGATATGTATGACAAAGTCAAATGTTGCGTGATGGATCACGGAGGGATGAAGGGCTTATTTCAGGCCATGTTTGGCATACATCAGGGAGCTGTACTTTCATTTGGTCTATTTGAGTTCTACCTGAACGATTTGCCGGATATTTGTAAACAACAAATTACTGCCAGTGGCGTACTGGTATGCATCATATAGTAATGTTCTCAGATATATCTGTAGGTTTGCAAAACCCCGTTTGGAATTATTTTACGATTATTCTTGCAGTTGTGAATTAATTGTAAATATGAAACAAATCACAAGTGTTGGTAAGTAAACGACTAGGACAGGTATTGACGTCTGAGGTGTGGCTTTATGGTGACCAACGTTTAGACTTATGCGACGAATATAGGTATTGAGGAATCACGTTTACACCTGAGGGTATCACAAGTAAATCAATAAATACACTAACATGCCAAGCTAAGAAAGCACTAGCTTCAGTGTACCGTCATATGCAAAATCTAGGGATAGTTCCCCCTTCAGTAGTTTTACAATGTTTCCACACATCTATTAGTCCGTATTACTCTGCTAGGGCTTAGGGATATATGGAGGCACAAAATATGCAAATTGTACTGATGTCTTAGGGGTGAAGTTGGTAAAATCAAACTACGCTGTTGCATCAATGCTGAATCCATTTCCTCTAACCTTTCTTCGAAAAGCATCTATTATAAAATTTGTTTAACAGTTGTTACATGCCCCAAGGAAAGGTATGGATACACATTGTATATATACTTGAAGAGTATCCCAGAAAGGATGTACCCTATAAATTGGGCAACAGAAGTGGAAGGGTTGATATATGGGACCCAGAATTTGTCAATCTAGAACACATAATCTTCTGAACCAAATGCAGGTAACTTTAGTTGATCTATGCGTACAAGACTAGAAAACAGATATTCACGGGCAGGATGAAATGTAAAAAAAATACTTTTAAACAGGTCTTTAGCCATAAATTATACTTATGCAATGTTAGCGTTGCCAAATCTAGAATTGCATTGTGTCAGCTAGTGTTACGTCTGTCATCACATAGTCTTGCAATATAACTAGGTAGATAGATATGTGCCTAGGGTCCCATAAGAATGGAAATATTGTGTTTATAGTAAATTAACCTTGTTAGATGACGAATTCCATTTCGTCTTTATATGTAATTATCAGTATATACTGCGACGCACACGCGCGCGCGCACACACACACACACACACACACATGTCATGGAGTGAAAGTAGAAGTGAAACAAGTTGATAATAATGATACATTAACACGTTCTGTTCATTGCGACAGGAGTTATTAAGTTCGTACGTAATGTCGAACATAGACGAGCAGAGTCGTTTTTACTAATACAAATGGACTGATAAAATGATGTAAATCTTGCTAACAGTTCATATTCTATGCTACAACTTCCATGTAAACGTTCCAGCAGTCGACAGTGGGTTCTAGGTGGCACACGACAGATTGTTCGAATACAAGTCATCCATGTTGCGTAAAACCTATTTACTGCTGACGAATTTAATTGCCAGAAGGGGGAGCCATAAAATTAGTGCAGTAAGTGCGAAACGTGAATGATCCCATATCTGAATTACAAAAACCAAATTTACTCAGTATAATTTATTCTCCATACAATATATGTAGTGGCTTTACAAACAGCAATGTATATATACCAAATTATTACCATATCAGACCAAATGTCAAGATAATGAGTACAGAAGTTGTAAACTTGAAGGTAAATTTGGCAAAATTTGTCCATTTCTCCTTTAAAGAGTGGCAATGATTGGCCAAAAAAGAAATGTTGTTAAACTAAAATTTGCCATTGCTAATGTGCCCTTCGTGTATTCAGATGATTTAAGGATTGGGGCCTTGTACCGATATCTGAATAAATATATTTATCGTTAAACAAAGTATGTTCCTCAATCAGTGAAACGTTTTTGTTTAATGTACATCAGCTGCTCTAAAGCACAATCTTCTAAACACTGTTGATCGTAATATTAATTTCAGATTAACCCGAGCTTAATCACGTAGCCTAATTAAGTTGATCATGTTTGCTATGACTTCATCCTATGGTTTGCACCATTGATTTGTTTCTCATGATATTTCCGGGTAAATTACATAATGATATCTACCCACATCCCACAGACATACAGTACACTTTGTCAAACCAATGCTCAGCCGTGATTTACTACCCGAACCAGTAGTGTGCGAAACTGCCAGTAGGGGTCGCTAGTAGTAAACTGCCAGGAACATCGTACGGAAAACCATAATCTGATGAATCACTGCTGGTTTAAGAAGATTGCATGGCGTATTATTTTCCAGCATTTATTACAGTAATTCATATACTTTAAAAATTACATACTACTGTTACTACTACTACTAATAATTATAATAACAAACTTTTATGCGTCTCTGTGGTCTAACTGGTAGCGCATTAAACCACAGATCACTAACACCTGAGTTCGAATCTCGGCGTGCGCATACCTGAAGGGTGTTTCATCTTTGACTTTGCTTTATTACCATTGGGGAACGCTCGGCCCATTTAGCCTATCATGTGCACAGAAGTGGCCGTAACACATCAATCATCTATCGAAATAACAACGCTTCTTAACACCATATCTAACATCATAATGTGCTTCTAATTTTACATTCATATAACAACTGACCGCATTCCATTAAGGTGACATAAAGCCAAGTCAATGGTATACTTTATGTGATTGACTCACTGTCACTCACTTGTATCTAAATATATACTAAATTAAAGAGTCGAATAAAAAGACTTAAATTGACCAAAACCTTCATTGGTGGATACAGGTCTATTTGTGAAGTTTAGCCAAATAATGTGACCAGGATATTTACATTATCATAACAGAAACCCTTATGCTCTGGTGCAGACATGGAGCCAACCATCTCAAATTGCACAGTGGTTAGAGCATTGCAGTGCAAACCTCCAGGTTGTAGGTTCGAATCCAATTCATAGCTGCATTTGCGGGATGTATCCCTAGGCAGTCTTTCGCAGACTGTTAAGTCCACGTGCGAGCAGCATAGAGGCTAAATAACTCTTCTTAGCTCAAACCTCATTTAACACAAATAATCCTGATAGAAAACTTAGGAGGGATAAGCAAGTCTGAATAGGTGAGTTTTCAAATGGTGATGGAAAGCAACTATGCTATTTGACGACTTACCAGGCAATGACTGGCCACATTGAAACCCTACGCAACACACCGTTAAAACCATTTACTGGTAGATAATACAGTATTCATTGTTTCCAGTTGACCTCTCTATTTAACTGGTCTTCTAACAAGACCTAAATTAGCCATTAACCATTCATGAGTGGCTAGAGTTACCTGTAGTACATTTTATACGAGTAATGTAGCCAGGTAATTTAATATATTATAATAGAAAACTTTCTACATCGACGAATACACACATTCAGCCAGTTCAAATGAACATAAACCTCTCGACCGAAACAATAGGAAAATAGAATATTTGTAGGAAGTAGCTATACTTAGCGCTATTTTAAAAACAATGATGTTTAGGTCATTTCACAACCTATTTTCTTTTGTGTGTGGAAGTTATTTTAATGAAAACAATTATATATATATATATATATATATATATATATATATATATACGAGGTATATGTATAAACAGAGTTTTCATTTTGTCAACTTATCATCAATTATCACAGCTATTATAACGCAATCATGACACAATTCATTACAAACTTTCCACCATTTATTCATCATGTCCGTTTATAATGTATAGACCAATATAGGCCAGCCCAGCTGAGAACAAAGAAGATACATGTGAATATTCATATGAATAGTTGCGAGAAATATTCTGTCCATCCTTTATTACGCAAATAGTATAAATAATATCACGGTGCATGTTAAATTAAAATGTCTGCAACATAATTGCGTATCATTTATGAAACACATATGAAAACAAATTATGGAAGTAATGAATGATACAGAGATAACATTCATAACACAAATAACATTTAATAAGATTTTGTCTCAATCAAATATATATCTAGATAGATTTAGATAGATCTTATTGATCAGCGGTCATCACACTAATTCCAATTACACGATCATTTAGTTTTGATCAGACCCTTTTTTTGCGGTAAGTTAAGCTTAAGAATATCGATTTTCTTGAGGTCATGTAAGCACAGGTGGGCGTTGCCAGGGTCATGTCAGGTGGGAGCGTGTATACTTCAAATTGTTATGCTTATTTTAACAATCTCCTTTATTTTAAAAAGCCAGATCATATCTCATTATACACTGGTCTTCTTTTTCATTCGGGAAACGAAAGAAAAGGTCTTTCTTGGTGTACACCTTTCCTGTTACTCCAGCCGAAATCGGAGCAGAATGAACCACTGTCATTAGACGCCGTGTAAACAAAGGCAGCTGTCCGTGACTTGGCGCCCCTAACCGCTAGGATCGCTGCGCTCCTTGTATACAAAATGACGCGCCATGCTAAGGCGTCAAGTAACACGTCTTGTTATAAAGAGTCTTTGTTTAGATCGTTAATAAACTTATCGTGATTTAAAGGACTCAGACATAATTGGGTGGCACATATTAACCTGACAACGAAAGAACAAGATACCCTTTTGGTACTGAATTATTTTGAAGAGTCTATAGCCAGGCCCTTTTTTTCAAATAGTGTTCAATATCAGAATATTTGACTAAATAACTCTTTTGGAAAAGAAAAAATTTAACTCCGTTGACATGCTTCTGATGTTCAATAAAAATCATCTAATTGCCAGCGCATGTTTTACAATAACACATTTATTATATTTAATAGGTTTGAGAAAAGCATCCAGGGAAAAACCATTTAACAGCTGATTAGACTCATTTGCGCCATGTACGCGTAGCTAGTCCATGTACGTGTACATAGTCAACCGCCTTTGGCCTTTGGCAACATAGGTAGAGCGTGAGACTATTTACCTATAGCTATGGCCATTCTGTGCGCGAGGTCGCTGATTCGCGCCTCGGCCGTGGCATTATAGTAGAAGGAATTTGTCATCCAACTAGGCAACCGAACATGCCATTTATTCTAAATTCTAAATTTATTTAGAATTAATAACCTTGTGGAAGCTGTAGATTACAGACCATTTCAGGTTGCCAGCCACGTAAAAAACTGTCATTGCGGCCATTATTATTATTATTATAGTCCACTGTTCCTTGTTTACCATTTGCACAGTTCCTTGTTTACCAGTACCATCTCCAAACAAGACAACTGAGAAAGACGTTTCACGATTTTATTTGCCAAGTGCACACACGCTCGCGCGCGCACACACACACACACACACATACGCGCACATACATACGCACCAATACACACATAGATATATATTCTTTTTCCGTTAGATATATTTATTCGTTGCCGGATTGTTTTCTATTCCACTTCATTCGTTGTCGTAAACCATCTTCGAATCACCATTTCCACGCCGTTATGTCGCGATATATTCAAAACTATACTATCCCGTATATGGCCCATAGCTGCGTTTGTTGGATCTGCATCCAGAGGCTGTCATCCCGCTTGGAGATGTCCCAGCTGTGACCAGTTCTGAGGCTAAATAACTCATTCACTACCAGGGCTACCAATTTCCCTGAGATTATTTAATTTATGTCGCACAGTTTCTGACTCATCGTCGGTTAATAAAAGGCTTCTTGTTACTTTTCGCTTCAAACATGCTTACGGCGATTTGTATGTATTCCAAAAAAGAAATAATATTATACATAAATACAGAGAATTGACCATACGACCGCAGAATTCCAGCTCGTATCATTTTCCTATCGCCGCCATTCTGCTGTCGCCTCATCTCTGCCGTACACTCCGTTGAGGTTAAACCAAACAGAAGCCTCTCGCCGCACCGTTTTATGCACATCGACCGCGACCTGCCGACCCTTCGCCGACGAAGAGCCGCCATCAGCTGCCGCGCTTGTTATAACAGGTGGCCCGTTACTAAATTACACGGCAACATATTGTCGGAGCGTCCGTATGGCGGTCGATGTTGGACGGCATGCTGTATCACAGTCTGTATCGAATGCGTCTCGCTTTGGTTTACGCGTACACCTGACACGACCTCGCCAATTACCGCTTTCCGTACGATGTCGGTTAAATGGTTTTGAATATCGGATTAGATTATGTCAATGGGCGTTGAATGGTACCGCTTGAAAGTCGTTTGCCGCGCGAGTTACAACCCGTACGCTTTGAACATTCGCCTCCTCGCAGGTTTTGCGGATTGTTCATCGGAGAGGTGTGCACTTCCGAGCATTGTTACGAACGAGGCTGCCAACGCAAAAACGAAGATGTCGGTCACCACCTTCATGCGTCGGCATATCGCAGCGTACAGAACAATGAGTACGTTATATAGCACACGGCCTTTTGGCAGAGTTCTTGTTGTTTGTGTTTTGTTCTTCGATGAGACCTACACTAGCGCCGTGTGATGATAGTCGGCGCGATATTTGTTGACGACATCGGACTTTTAGCAAAGCTTTTCCTTTTCAGACACTTCCTATCCTTTACTATTTGGGACTGGTACAATCTAGAATGACGTCTACCAGTTTTCTGATCCGATCGAGATATTCCCAAAACATTTTCGTCTAGTTTTCGTCGCGTCCTGCTACCCGGATGTGTTTAGTTCCGGATAGGAATTTATTAGAAATTGGTCATCGTGCAGTTATCGAGGTGAATTTATACAGCAAGAGAAATGCGAACCTGCAGCCTGGACAGCCTTAATATGCGATTGCTGAGCGACGAGGTTTACCATACATACACCCACCCGCAAGGAAATACATCCACACACGACATCCGGATGTTATTCGGGATGAGATCTTCAATCGATCGTTTTGGACGGAAGTCGCTATTACGGAGAAGCTGGATTAAAAACCGGAAGCTCGCTTCGCGTCATCTATCAGCGTGTGTTGGGCGTGTGGCCGCTTAAATGTTGTTTACCGAACGGTAGCAAATTCCGGATACGTCGAACTTTACGGGGTGCTCGGTTCCAGGTAGGCAAGGTGTTCAGTCCACAGCTGGCGACCGATCCAGGAAACGGTACCCGTTGAGTTGTCGGTCGAAATTGGCGCTGGACCCACAGCGGGATTCTTGTTTACAAGGTTCGTCCATCGAATAGCTGTCTCATGGTGGACATCTATACTTCGTTCACTCGTTTATTGGCCAACCTTTAACCAGCAGCTGGACGGCGGCCAATGCTTACAGATGAATGAGCGGCACCACATCGCGCCGAGTTCAACGGAAGTCGTCAACAAGACTCCGAAAAATCAATGCCTCTGTTGATAGTCTGATGACGCCAAACTTAGCCAAACAAGATGGCGAAGCTTATGCGGACTGGAAGGGCGTCGACGAGGTGGAAGAGTTATTCGACGATTTCTATCATTAACCCCGCCATCTTTCGCCCACCGGGCTGGCTTGTCGAGTTATGATCACTGCGGTTTGTTCGAATCGAACTGTGCGCCGAATCCTGTTTGCCGCGAGTGTGTTGAGCCGTCAAGCGAACGACACCAGCGAAGGCATTATGCCTGGCTTTCGTTACTTCAGGAAGGACTTACAAATATTGTTTTTTGTTTGGTCGCTGAGTGGCTTAATCAGTCTGGCTTTTTGGGATAGCCCAATAGAAGCGTCGCATACCGAGCTGATATCCAGGTAAGACTATCACTGGCTTAGCTTAGCTATTGGCATCTTATAAATGACTAGCACTCAACAAACACAACTACGACTGTGTGTGTGTGTGTGTGTGTGTATATATATATATATATATATATATATATATTATAGTGCGCGCACACATGTACACACACAATTATTTATATAAATGATTACATACACACCTAAGGGAATTAACAAACAAAAAACAAAAACAAACCTTTATCTAATGTTGTTATTGGTGTATCTTCCATGAGTAAGGTATATAATGGGTAATATAGTGACACATTACACGATGGTAAATCCATGTTTTCTACCTTCCGCCAGCATCAAGGACTACGCCAGCAACACGTGGCAGTGGCTTGAAAAACCCAGGTTCTATACATCCAATTTCACGTGCTTCGAGCCGAACTGCAACAACTTCACCTTCGAGTACATCATTCGTAATCCGGACGCCTGCGCCGCCGACGACAAAATATTCTTGCTGTTTCTCGTCACGACGACACACAATAAGACTCGCGCCAGACAGGCGATCCGCAAGACGTGGGCCGGCAGGAGGCGCTACCGGGGACAAACGATCCGAACGATGTTCGTCCTGGGCGAGGGAAAGGACGAAGAACGGGAAGGAGAACTGCTCGCGGAGAACGAACTCCACGGAGACATAATCCAGGGAAGGTTCGTCGACACGTATAGGACACTCACAGAGAAAGTGGTCTTCTCCCTAGGGTGGGTTCGCCGATACTGCCCACAGGCACGCCACGTGATTAAGACGGACGACGACGTATTTCACGTGCCGCAGAGATACGTCGACTATTTGATGGATAACTGGATACCGGATAGATACGTGGGCGGCTGGTGCGTCACTGCGAGGCCGTTTCGCGACGAGAGTAACAAGAAATACGTCCCGTACGGCGTCTATCCCCACCAGTACATGCCTTTCTACTGTAACGGCGGCGGCTACGTCATGACGCAGAAGGCGGTGCGCGACATCGTCGCCGTCGCGCCGCACGTCAGATATACCAACATGGAGGATCACTTCGTAACCGGGATCTGCCGCTACTCAATGGCCATACCGTTCAGTCAAATCAGCGGCGTTCTCGTGAAGACTGCTCAGCCACAGCCGTGTACCCTGCGGTCATGGGTTAAGAGTACGCAAGACAATATCAGCCCGGATCAGATGAAGGAATACTGGCAGCAACTGACAGCGAAGGACATAGAGTGTACTAGTCATTTTGATAACAGACTATTTTTGCTGTTAGTGGCATTCTTGATACTGTGGGCGGGAATCGTATTCGCGATATTTAGGCACAATTTAAATGAAGGGTTCCAAATTGCCTTCGAACCTTCGTGATGTCCATATTAAGTAGCTTCTCCCAAAAAGAATAAATATTTTTCTCAGGTGCAAACAGCAGAATATTCGGGTTATGACAGTTTGTAAGTCATTGTTTATGTTGACGTGTATAGATACAAACAATTAGCTATTAAGGTAGACCGTTTCGTGATAATACAATACACCCCCATATTTGACGACAAGGTAAACGATGCTCACTTAGGCGGTGTTATTAAGATGTTGAAGTCCCCCATTACGAGTGATATGCTCTTACGCAGCGGGTTACTCGATCAATGCCTAAGCGATCCAGCAAACTTGTCTTCATATAGGTTGAATCATTGGCTTAGACAAGTACTAAATAGGTTCAATCCAAGACAGGACGGCGTGCGCACCACTTCTCATTTAATACAGAATTAAAGCCTTTAATTGTCAAACTGTAGCAGCTTGGCTGAGCAACTCATAACAGCGAATAATAAAAATATATATGTTTATCTTAAACGTTCATAGCATAGACAGGGTTGATCACCAATTAATTGATGCTTGTTTTGTTTTGTTTATATGATATTAATACTTCTAAAGAAAACACTGTGATCTGAAAAGCTATACATGATGCTAACTGCAGAGTTCTTTATTTCTTCATGTATTCGTGATATTTAGTGGTTTCTAATCATTGTCTTACTATCTAATTCTGTATTCGTTTTCTTATATTATCAGGGTTTTTTTTACAATATCGTTGCACAGGTGCTGATCGATAAAAACACGCGCGTTCAAATACATTAGTGTATATGAACTATATGTGAGGACAATAGATTTCTATTTTTGTGCACATAACCAATGGCGATAGTATACCTGAGCAGTAGAATAAATTTTCGATAAATTATGCTGGCTGTATCAGTGAGCAGAACGATGTTTATGACCATAAATACAAACCGTTTGAATTCACTATACTTCCTATTAATATAAATACAAATTACGTCCATTGGCTTGTGAGTAATAAAAGTATTGGATACATATAATATGTACACATATGTATGTTCTGTTTTTGTTATTGTATGATGTGCTGGTAGTTGTATAAATATGTATTCATTATGTGTATACGGGTGTTTGGTTCATTGTTTTGTGGAATAATCGCGAGATTTTCTGAAGACTATATATATATATATATATATATATATAATGATAAATTTCGTTCGCGTGAAAGAATAAAATGATAGGTAAACATCGCTGCTATAATACATTATATTCGTGACTAATACGAATACCTAACAATGCAAAACATTAAGTCTTGCGGATTATGTTGTTTTGTTTACGTTTCAACTCATTTGCACTATTCTACATGTGCTGGTCACGTTCTTGTCTCCCAGATAGTGCAGTCATTGTTAATCAGAAGAGCCAGAATATTCCGGAACCGGCAGGCTATAAATATACACATCTACGGACGATTTTTGTTCTAGTGGTTTTAAATAGCTTCGTTGACTCTAGCGATTAAGTTATGATAGCCGTGCTAAACAAATCCCATAATTGAATAGTTAGAATCGTGGAAAAACGTTTTTTTAGATTAGAAATAACAATTCGCTTTCAAGTCTAATTTTGGTTGATTCATGCATTCTAGGCTGTAGTGCAGTTCCGAAAATTGATTTTGATGGATTTGTTTATTTCCATGCCATGACAATATATAATAGTATTTATTTTTCTAATAATTTGTATTTTTTGCTATTTTTGTTTAGTGAAGTATCTAAATAAGTAATACTGGTCTTATTTGTATTGTCAAAATCAGCATAATCCTATTTAAACCAAGTTTCTTACGTAAAATAATCTAGAATTCTTTAATAAAATTGCTTGAAGAAACGTATTATTTACCTCATCGAAACCTTCGCCGTGACTATTACTGACTATTATAAGATCCCATTTGATTCAAGTTTAAGTGTAGAAACTGGAAGGATGAAGACAACCAGTAGCTTCCAAACCCAAAAGAAGATAGCTATCGCTAATCGTACGTAAATCTCTGTACATAATATTAATTATTGGATACCTCATCACCCAAAATGTTGATGACAAGAAGTGATAATTTGTCATTATCAATACCGAGCTATGCCTTTCTAATAGATATGATGAATATATGTTTTCACTTGCAGCTAATGTAACTGAAAATGTATCCTATCTAGATAGATTCCGATTAATCATGTTTCCGTAATATAGAACCCCCTGTTTGTGCCTCATCTGTGTTTAATATTTGAAAGCTTCCACTAAAAAATGGCCGCCTACCTGTCGATTAATATTTTACTATTATAGATATTCTCGTCACCAAAAGCAACTAAAATATGCTCGTCACCATTAACAACAAAAACAACAACAACAACAACTATGACATCGTCGTTACCAATAACAACTGGGTATGGCGAAGTAAAACAATAGATAATACATCCGGAATATGTAGGGCACTCTCTCATTGGATTGATGCTGGTCTGAAATTGCGTTGGATTGTTTGAATTCTGAATTCCTCAAACTTGATCGTTAAGCCTGTACGTCCTCCGGCGCCTTCATTCGGCAATATTTATATTCACCGCCAACGGATTTAAGCAAAGGTTTTGTAAGTGTTTTTGCTCAGAAGAATCGGCAGTTCAGTTATATCTGATTAAACACGTATCAGAATAGCATAACTTTGGTTTGAATTCGATTCGATGCGGTCTGTGTTAGTTCTTGATCAATACTGGAAATGTGTTATATCCAGAAGAGAGTTTAGAGCCTTTCCTAAACTGGAGCCACGTCTGAACCAGATGAGAACTTGTTACTACTTGAACACTGTAACAATAACAATTCCGACCTGCAAAGACAACACCCTTCTTATCGTGATAACGGAAACACCCTCGTGTTACAATATCAGAAGAGTAGACAGTAGGCAATTGTGTAAGATAATTTTCATATTTAATCTATAGCATCCTTCATCGATTGGCCACAGACCTTTAGATCCGGGGATCATAGTCAGTTTTTTATTTAAGGATGTTTCATTTCACATCATTTCTTACATTTTTGTTTAACCAATTTATTTACCTTATCAGTTACCGTGACATCTTGTTCAATACGTAATCCTCGTCAACCGTTGCCGTGGCCACACTGTGGAAAGTGCTTCTGCTTCGACCAAATATCGGAAAGCAGGGACGTCATATCTGGGTGAGGTCACGCACTCTGATAAGAAACACAGTAGCGACGCACCAAATGAAGTCGATTTTCTTCTTGTGCAGACAGGCAGTTAGACTCTGTAAACAACGTTAATAGCTATAACCTTGTTGATCCAAAAGACATGCAACATGGACACAGCTGTGTACACAGATATTAGTTTCACACATTCTCGATGCGTTTTGTATCATTTGTAGAAAAGGATCGGATTTTGTGACCACGTTAGGCCCGTTGTATATGAATAATTGTTAAACATATAAGCAGTGAAATTACATAATCATATGATTATATATATATATATATATATATATATATATATATATATATATATATATATATATATATATATATATATAACTGAGATCAAGGTTCTACACATGGGAATGATGGTCAGATGTTAGAGCTGGAGAGGAAGTCTCAGAAACGTTCAGTGTTACAAATGGTGTCAAGCAAGGCTGTGAGCTGACCCCCACGCCATTCATATCCTCAATGCTCAATGAGGCTTTTCGACGCATGGGGATGGCGTCTATATACAGTCTAGACTGAGCGCTGACCTATTTAAGAGCGAAGGCCAAGACTACTCAGATAGTTGTGAGAGAGATGCTATGCGCAGATAATAGTGCACTGGTTGCCCACTCTGCTGAGGAGATCCAGAAAATAGTGGATACTTTCTCCAATGTGTCAAAGCAGTTCGGCTTGAAGATTAACATCAAGAAGACTGAAGTGCTGTACGAATCAGACATGGGGTCAATTAATTTCCAGAATTAGAATTAACGGTCAATTCCGATTCCGGAATTGGAATTGATTATTTAAAAAAATGGAATTGGAATTGAGAAATTTTTAATTAGAATTGAACATTGAAATTTCCTACAAAAATAAAATGCATAAATTAACATTGGAATATAAACACATCTTTGACAAAATACACTATTACATGGGGATGAAGCGAAGACTATGATCCACCACTCGATATTATCAAATATCTCTTTAGCTAAAAACGCCTTGTAGTTAGGCTTTTGCAATTTGTTACCACGTTAACACTTACGTGTGGTGTTACCAATATACTAGAACGGAATCGATCCAGGACTTTGGTTCCTTATATATATATATATATATACATACATTTAACCAATTAAAATGGTATACATACAGTGGGCTCCGCACACAATACTGAGACACCACCACATAGCATGTCTGTATTCTATATAAAGATATTGCAATTTAGTAATATATACTCCCGTTCAATGTTTAGAACGGGAAAACAATTTAAATTCGGAATTTAATTTACCATTGAATGTTTTAATTCACAAATATTTCTTCCATGATAATCCTACTTAGAATATAAACTAATCGGAGTAGCTATTCCAAGTAGGTATTCGTAACCTACTCATGGTAAAACGGTTTAGGCAAAAAGAGTCAGAAAAAAACGGAATTTGAATCGATAAATTTGATGTGGAATTGGAATTGAAAAAATAGAATTGAATGGAATTGGAATTGACGAAATGGAATTGACCCCATGTTTGGTGCCAACTGAACTTGTCAAGAATGAGAGAAGAGGATATCACGGTTGATGGAAAGATGATGAAACCTGTTCCGGAATTCACCTACCTCGAAAGCAATATATCAAGTGATGGACGGATTCGTGCTGAAATACAGAGGATGATGGCCAAAGCTAGCGCATCATTTCTCCGACTAGGCCAGAGACCTTGGAATAGCCACCAAGTGTCCTTGCGAGTCAAAGGCAAGATCTACCGTGCAATTGTGCTAGCCTCCCGACCATACGGAGCCGAGGCCTGGAGAGTGTGCAGACGACAGGTGAAAAGCTCAATGCCTTCATGGTGCGACATCTACGTTCGATTGCGAGCTTAACCTGGAAGGAACAAGTGACAAACAAGGAAATACTTGATAGGACAAAGCTATCTTCTGTGGACTGTAGACTGGAGTGTCAAAAAACAGACTTCCAAAGCATATCCTCTACTCTAAATTGTCTTCTGGTCACTGTAAGAGTGGATGCCCTGGTCTCCGGTTCAAGAACCGCATCAAGAGAAACTGTTATATTGAATTCCAATTTAATATCACTGGTAATATACAATACATACTTCTATACGTCATGTTATATAGATATTAGTATTTTATCAAAGCAAAAATAAGTTTTTATCCATATTCTAGAGATAAATTAAAAATACAATACATGAAAAGGCTTCCTACCACTTAATTGATTAGATTAGCTCCTATAATATGACCATGAAGAATTCTTTAATGCAAACATATTGCTATAATAATACATATATAAAGTTAGGATGTTGAAGAACCTAATACGCATTCCTTGAATATAAACTGACAGATAACATTCAACATTTAAATATATCATATTGTATATGTTCACGGCTATTTATGAAATCGATTACGGAATTGCTTGATTAACTTTATATCTAATAACAATATTTCGAGTTGTAAACTGTATAAATGACAATATCAACAACTAACCAATAGAGTTTACAATTAACGGGAAAAGTGGATTAAGAAAATATGATTGCATTGACTGTGACAAACATCGTGACGTCATATTTATTTTATTAACAAGACTGACAATTTTCCAAATGATTTAGCTGCTACCGCGTAAGTTGGAGGTCATAGAATAATAATTATATATATTATATATATATATATATATATATATATATATATATATATATATATATATATATATATATATATATATATATAGGTCATTCTATGAAACTGGTGCCAGCATTATAATCATCTATTAGAAAGGTGATCGAATGACGCACACTTCAAAGCTAAGACCAAAATTACTCGGATATTGATGAGAGAGCTGCTATTCGCAGATGACAGTACGCTGGTTGCACAGAAAATAGTGGATGCTTTCTCAGATGCGTCAAAGGAGTTTGGTCTGAAGATTAACATCAAGAATACTAAAGTGCTGTACCAAGCCAATTCTACAAGAACTAGAGAGGGGGATATCACGGTTAATAGAAACAAGCTGAACTGAACAATTGTGCTGTCCACCCTCCCATACGGAGCCGAAGCCTGGACATTGCACAGACGACAGGTGAAAAAGCTGCATGCCTTCATGATCCGACATCTGCATTCGATCGTGAGGATAACGTGGGTGGAAAGGTGACAAACAAGGAAATACTCGAACGGACAGGGCTGCCATCTGTGGAAGATCTTCTGATCAGAAGGAATCTCCGGTGGACTGGACAACTCATGAGAATATCACCAGACGGGCTACCAAAGCAGGTTCTCTACTCTCAACTGTCTTCTGCTCACATAAAGAGAGGGCGACCTCGTCTCCAGTTCAAGTGATATCATCAAGAGACACTTGAAGCTGAGAGACATAAAGAGCGACTCATGGACATCACTCTTACAGCAGAGAGATAAATGGAGAGCAATAGTCAAGTGATGGAAGCAGTCTTTGTCGCATCACGACCGACAGCATGATGATAATGATGATGATGATGATGATGATGATGATGTCTGGATAGATAAGTCGAAAATATTTGATATTAATATTCCTCTTGTTTATAGATCTTAGTAAAGGCATAGTTAGAGATATATTTTAGTTCTTTTTTGCATCCAGTTTGGTAACGATATTACATTCGGATGTTTAGACCAGATTAAAAGTGTTTTATCTTTAAAAAACTCAATATACAAAGAAAATCACTAAAGACAAGGGAATTACTATATTTTAAATTCTTATACACCAGTTTCATAATTATATATATTATGTATTTATGGAATACTGGTTGCAAAAATAGGGTTCCCTGTTGTGTACTCTGCTCAATATTCTGACAGGCCAGTGCTCCTGAAGATCTCCGTGCAGCGGGGATAATTTTCAATAAATAAAAGGACATACCCAAAGAAGAAGTTGAAATTCCTTCAGCAGTGCATAGTTATGCTGATATTTCTAATTATAATGGCGAAATGTTTTGTTCAATGGAAATTTTATTTATTCTTCTAATTAAATGCTAAATTAAACTGTATAAATTTGTATATTTTACTAAAATGCCTAAGCTCCACTTTGTTGAATCATATTGCTCTAAAAGGATATAGTGTTAAATCTGACATCGCACTATTATAACAGACCAAAGTTAAGACGTTGGCCTTTATCCAGTTATCGAAGTTTCCGATGCATCGTGGGAAAGTGTCACTAAATACGTCTAAATATTCAAGGTTTTCGTTTGGAACATAAATTTAGGACGTGAAAATTTGTTATCCGCTGAAAACAAAAGTAAAAATGATACGAAAAACTTTTTACCTTATAATATAATAATGCATAATAATGTATATTTATAAAGCGCCAAAACCAGGTAACCCTGTTCTGAGACGCCGTACTAAAAGAAAGAGGAATGTTTTAACATGTTTTTTAAAAACATTTAGTGACTTAGAATTTCTAATATGACTAGGCAATGTTAGCGCAGCAACACTAAAAGCATTCAGTCCATAAGTTTGGAGTTTGTATTTAGGAACAGCGAGATCAGTTCACCAGATGATCATACTGCGACAAAAACTCACTTGGCCTATCACCTTCTTCCCACAAAAAACGCCAGTGGATAAAAACGGAATGCTCGAGTGCAGCTTGAAGATGTAACCTGATGACATATTGTGAGTCACTCTTACTGTTCTACATTGACACATTCATCAGTATTGGACGTTTAATTCAAGTTATCCGAATGCTAGTTTTTTTTATAGACAAAATAGTTTTACATTTTCTATACAGTTCACGAAATGCCAATGTGGGAGATTTATAGGTAAATCGGAGGGTCTCGGAAAAAGTAGGTTTTCTAAGTAAATAAGAGCATTTCAGGGTGGTCTAAGGTAACAAAATACCTTCCATGACTGTAAATGCCAAATTTATTATCACTGAACGCAACCCGTTTGCATAAAATATATAAAAAGAGCGCACACACATCACACCGGAAAAGCGTTCATGTTGCCATCACCCACATTCACCTGACCTGACACACAGCTTCACTTGTGTTCCTTCACGTAGTCCAGTGTCGCTGCTACGTTGGCTGTATTGAGAATATCCTTGTCTGGCACAAACGCATCGCAAGGATCATCTGTGTTTATTTTACATGACAGCAACGTACTTTCACTTGGGTTTCGTTGAAAATGCAGGAGAGTGGGAGATTTGATGAAATCACGAAACGTGTATCCCTTTTGATATGGAATGCGTAAAGCTGCTAGTTCTATTTCACATTTCAGCGTGTTATGCACATAAATCAAGATGACCACCAATGAAAAGGTCTCCAGTAACTGCTATAAACCTTTCTTTTTCGTTATACTATAATTATAATACGGCGTCAATCTCCGCACTTTATCAGAGCGCATTTGCAACTCGGACATTTTATCCCAAAGTGATTATTCTTCACCGGTAAGAGTTGGAACTACACTAGTTAGAGTAGTCGATCCAGAATCCGGTTAGACATTACTTGTTTCCGTGATATCAACATGATGGACCGGAAGTGAAATTGGTTATTTAACAAGGGTGTTTTATTCCTTTAATTTCCGATCTTTTCTTCATAAGATTTGATAGGCTTTTGTTGTCTGACAGTTTATTATTAACCGACTATCCCAGAATATAAATATCCTCAGCGAGGAATTACACCTTTCGGCATTTGTACATTGGAGCTGTTGATAAGCAGGTAGTAGTGGCATCAACTTGTCATACAACGACATTATGGATGCAACGAACATGTCACCTTCATTAATGTTACCCATAACATACAATACTTGCCTCAAGACTGTCGCCGATAATCTTTCGAAGAGATCCTCTGACGAGTTGGATCCAAATCGATTTTAGGTGTTATTCCAAGCATTGTCGTTATCATTATACACATACGGCATATTCCTATCAGCAGGCAGAGGTACGGATTAGTTTCTCACTTCATACATTGATTGCATATAGGACTCGCATCAAACCCGGATTCCATATACGCGGATGGCGTCTCCGTGGTCTAACAGGTAGCATGTTGGATCACAGATCACTACCACCTGTGTTCGAATCTCGGGGTGAGCGTATCTGACGGGTATTTCATCTCTAACTTCGCTTCATTACCTTTGGAGGTCGCTCGACCCATTTAGCCTACCATGTGCGCAAAGGTGGCCATAAAACATCCATCATCATCATAATCCATATACGCGGTATGGGTAATTCGCTATGCTAATGCTAATGAATATGTGACATTGCCGTATACGATTTTTGTACTTCCATTTAATGGGATATCCATGCGTTTTCGGACACCTTCTGACCTATTTTCCTTGAGAAAGCCTGTCTGGGTCGTAACATTCAGGATCCAACCGTTCGATTTGTGCTCAGATTCGCATTCGCAAATCGCATACGCAGTCGCACATGTTGAAACATCCTCGTAGGTTTGCATGTTTTCATTTTTTGTCACATTCGCATAACGCATGGAATCTGCGCTTTAATCTAATTTGTAGAATCGTTTCGTAATAATTATCACAAAATTCATTTACTTGTTGTTTGAAAATACCTCAGTTTTTTCAGTTTTCCAGCAAATTCACAGATTAACTGTGACATATATATCTCAAATCGATTTCTTACCGGTAATTGATAGCCCCTCAGCCATATCAACCAGTGTGACTAGCATCGACACTTAAAATTTGCTAATTAAAATGTTAAGCATCCTTTTACATTTCAGGTGAAAATATATATTTTTGAAAATAATGAACGTCATTAAACACTTTAATATGTTGAAACAGGACCTTACGTAATGACGAACGGCATTAGATTCTTTGCTGAGTTGTATTTGGCGCCAAAATATCTAGGTCAAAGGCAAGTAGGTTAGATCATTCGATGTGACAGAGATGCATATCATTAGTGTTGTTAGTAGCTGCCGGCGCCATATTGGATTTGGATCCCTCTTTGTTCCTGATTTCTTCGACTGTTCGTTGGATTGTTCGGATTATAGACGTCTGTAAGTGAAGATCTTTAGGTTGTTAGATAACTTGAAACATGGCTGAGACTGTCTTTGTAATTATATTACGTAATTGGTCAAGAATTGTGGTGCGTTTACACGGATTTCTAGCTGATTGCATACGATTCTAGCAAATGCTACAAACACCCTCATAAAATAGGATTCATTCGAAATCGATAGCTTAGAGGTTAAAGAATTTCTTCCACTTGGACTTTCGAAAATAAAATGGATTATGCCGTAAATCCTTGGTACAATGTTATTTCATCTAATAACGTTAATCTGATAAGAACCTGCCAGTAAATAGACTCTCTGACAAAAGACATCTTATTGTTTATTATCTCTTTTAGAAAAATGCGTGATTGTTGTTTGTATTATCACGTACTGCGGCTGGCTCTGAACGTGATATGTACCTGGATGGCTACAGTTAATGCTAAAGGTAAATAGAAATACATTTATCACAAACAGAGTAGTAGTAGGAGCTTAGTTAATTAGTTCGTTAGTTACCTTGTTTGGTTGGTTGGTTGGTTTTGCGTGTGCGCATATTTGTGTGTCTATATGCATGCGTGTATTCATGTGTTTTATATGGATGAATATATGAGCGCAGATTTCGTAGTATTAATGCAGCTTATCGAATCAATATATATATATATATATATATATATATATATATATATATTTATTTATTTATTTAAAGGTGCAGTTTAATTTAACATTCTTCATCTTCTCATTATTATATTTTGCTAATATAAATCAAGTGTATTTTCTAAGTACTTATTATATTCATATAATCGATGATTTTAAAAACCGAATTTTGTGATATATTTATATTTCGTAGTAACGACTGATGTATGTATTGGAAGCGATTTCACTGCCACATGTCAACCAGATGAAGTCATAGTAATGGATACATCGGAATTAGGAAGAATGGAGTCAGGAAGGTGTATCCCGGCAGACAGAGGCCACTTTGGGTGTAAGGATGACGTGTTATATTTGACCGACAGGTGGTGTTCTGGTCGCCAGAGTTGTGAATTCTATGTTCCAAACAAGGAACTGATAGAAGCGAACACAAACTGCGTCGATTTGAGGATCTATTTTAGAGCATCATATTCATGCATGCAAGGTATATACGGCTATCAGTTATTATTGCTATGATTTATGATGATGATTATTATTATTAATATTATTATTATTATTTTTATTATCATCATCATTATTTCGTACCGAAATGACACGAAAATTATTGTTACTTTAATAAACGTTTCCCTAGAAAAGATAGCTAACTTGTGCCATTCACTTTTAGTCTCTCCTCACAGTGGAATATCGTGTCAAAAAAACATACTGAGAAACGAACTAGGCATCATATCCAGCCACGCGGTAACTACTTCTGGCTGTGATGCATTAAAGTCACCTTGGATAATACAAGCCAAAGCTGGACAGACAGCAGAAATTGTGCTTCTCGATTTCAAGGCGTTATATCGTCAGAAAACTCATAGTCTAGCTATATGTTCGGATATGTATGGCTTCATCGTGGAACGGACATTAAATATCAACGAGACTATATGCGGTCAGAATACACGGGAGACTACTATTTATAGGTCGAAGACCAATAATGTAGAAGTATATCTGACAAAAACGATGAGCGACAACTTCCTACTAAAGTATAAAGGTGATTGAAATTTGTTGTTTCTTTACTTTAGAACAAATAAAGATATTCTATAATTAAATTCGTTTTATAAATAATACTTAAAAAATATGAAAACTTTGTATTCAAATCTTTGTTCACATAGCTGCCGGATGTAGTGATCCAGAACCACCAGAACAGGGATGGTATAAAAGAAATGGAAATGAGGCTGTGATTGGTTGCGACTCTAATGACAAGGAATGGCGTCTGACCTGCTCCGGAACAACGTGGGAGGGAGGGATAGGGACCTGCTCATTAATGCGTAATTAAAATTAGAACTGATATCCCAAAGATGAGAACATGGAAGATCATTTGATCGATAACGTTCTATATGAATCCTATTTCGTGACATTTATTTCTCGTTGGTCTTTTTTATTGATGAATAATGCGGTTTTGTGTTATTTGTTAGTGAATAAGTAAATGAAAATAATCACAAAATATTTATTTTAGCTTTACCTGGCGACGAAGAAAAGGCAACCAATCGGATCAGTATCGATTTTTCTACCATTGTCATAGTAGCTGGTATTATTGGAGGCACGATTGTCCTAGCTGTGGCTGTCATTGTCTGTGGGGTTGTCTATATACAGAAATACAAGTAAGCCACTTGTATTTAAATACTCCATATAGTTAATAGGGCATAGACATTCAGAAAAGGGTCGTGTTTATAAAGTTATAAATTGACCGATTTACTTTTCAGGAGTCGACAAGAAAAGAAAGTAAATGCGGGTAATCACGATCAGCGAAGTAATCAATGTATACCTGAACAATACCATCCAGTTTCATCAAATTTCGCTGAAGGACAAGACGACTATCTCGAACCAAAGAGTGATAATAATACACCGAATCCAACAATCAAACAGGAAGAGCCTTTGATACACATTTGGGAGACTCCACTTCCCGATCCAACAAAGCCACAAACAGATCAGTCATCGAGAACGTGTACGATTCACCGAACGATGCAGCCTGGTGAAAAACATTTACGTACTTTAACTGGTGGAGAAATGACTTCAAGTGGGAAACCAGTAGTTGGCAGTTACTACAGCCCACAGACAGGACATAAATATTATGTCTTGGGTCGTGACGGTCAGAAGTAATAGTTTAAATGGAACATCAGCAATTAACAATGACTTGATTTAATACAAAATACTAATTTGTTTCAAGCTTGATGTTGTATAGATATTTGAAAGCTATTGATTTACAGCACTTTCTTAATTTATGTAATTGAATGCGGAGTGTTCATAATTCCTATCGAGGTAGAGCTGACTTACACTTTTATTTTCCCGCCGCAACATTTGTGTCAGAGTTTAGTAGGCCAGTTCATCTAGTCTCGCTTTGTGCGTCATCAGCATATCATTAACGGAATCGGTAGCTGCTGACGCCATATTGGATTTGATGCTCGCCTTTGTCTGATTTGATCTTCTTCACCCGCGAATTCGATTCATCTCGTACTGTAAGTGATACCAATTTGTCAGTATAACTTCCGAATTATTTCTTTATTCCGCTGCTTCTGTACAGGATGTTATCTTCACAATTAATCAAGGTTATAGAGGTATCTTTTCCCCTACATTTTAAGAGGCAATTAATTAGTGTTGTAAACGCATTTGAGTGCACTATACAATGGGGAAAAAAGTAATTAGTTGTATTTAATCAAATTTTCACTAATTATTTATCAGATACTCATTACATTGTAATAATATCCGGATCTTCAGATTAATTGTAATCGTATGTATATAGTAGAGCAACATCGGGACCATATCAAATATAAGATTAAAAATGATTGATGATCGTTGTTAAACGCGTGATAAAAATGTTGTTCCATGTGTATATCCATATACTTATTATTATTAAATATCTCCTATGTTATGGTACTTTAGTTCACATTTTTACTGCAGCATCATGAAACCGACTCGAGGAATGTACTTTTATTCATGGTTGATTCAACTGCTGGTTATAATTACTTTGGTGAATAAAGTCAATTCTGCTGGTAAATATTAATATAATATTTGTGCTTAGAATAACAGGACTCTCTGATATGTGTGTTATAGTCACATCAAGGACTTGCATGTATATTTTTTAAACTTGTGTTTTTATATATATATATATATATATATATATATATATATATTATATATATATAATTTAAAATTATTTTATAAGAATTATATTATCCCTACATTAAATATGTTTAACTTACAGTTGTATCAAAAGAGGTGTGTAATGGAAACGATTTCACTGCGTCCTGTAGGCAAAATGAAGTAATTGTAATGGAAACATCCGAGTTAGGAAGGATGGAGCCAGGAATATGTATCCCATCAGAAAGAGGCAACTTTGGATGCAAGAATGACGTGTTATATTTGATCGACAAATGGTGTTCTGGACGCGAGAGTTGTGAATTTTATGTTTTAAACAAAGATTTGGTCGAAGCTACCACTAATTGTCTTGATTTAATCGTCTACTTCCATGCATCTTATAACTGCGTTGAAGGCAAGCTTGTAAAGCATTATTCATCAGGTTTATTGTCTATCTCCATGAAGTAGTTTCTTTGCCTGTTCGTTTGTTGAATCGTTTTGTTCTTTAAGAATAATGTGTAAGTGTTAAATCCGACAAAGTTGCCGTTTAGTAACTAACACACCGTACTTTTTTTGCAGTTTCCAAACACCACTCAAACATATGTATGATATATACACTCACTAACAGCCAAGGCACCATACTCAGCCATACAAATGGCGTGTGTGGATCGTTAAAGTCGCCATGGATTATTCAGACTGACGCAGGACAGACAATAGAACTATTTCTGTTCGATTTTATGGCCTTGGACCGAGCCAGGCGCAATGCTGTAGGTGCTTGTTCGGATATTTATGGCTTCATCGTGGAAAAAACACTGAACATCAATGAAACAATCTGTGGTCAGAACAGACGAGAAACAGTAATTTACACATCAAAAACAAACGAATTGGAAATATACCTCATCAAAACGACTAGTGCTTATTACCTCCTTAAGCACCGAGGTAATACTAGTAGTAGTAGTAGGTAGTAAGTAATAACAGTAGTAGTAGTAGTAGCAGTAGTAGCAATAGTAGGTATTGTTATAGTAGTTGTTGTTGTAGTATTAAAGGTAGTAAAAGTAATAATAATAATAATAATATTTTTGTGGTATTTATTTAGATGATAATTGGAAAAAATTACCTTTATATGCAAATCTAATAATTACATTTCAGAAAAGTAAAAAGCTATCTATTATTACTGTTATCAATAAATATATATATATATATATATATATATATATATATATATATAGCTACGGGATGCGGTGATCCAGAGCCACCACTACATGGTTGGTATAAACGAAATGGCAACGAAGCCGTGATTGGATGTGAGTCTAGCGACAATGAATGGCGTCTGACGTGTGTCGGGTCTAAATGGGAAGGAGAAATCGGAAGCTGCCAATTTACGGGTAAGTGAAACTCGAATCTTATCTAGTTGTCGAACCTATTCGGTAGCTTAAACCATAACCGTTCAATACTGGACGTGTCTATTTCTCCATAGCTCATTCCACTGACGAAAAGATCAACAACGAGCGGGCCAGATTCGATTTTTCTACCATGATCATAGTAGCTGGTATCATCGGTGGTACCATAGTACTGGCTGTTGCAGTCATTGTATGTGGAGTGGTCTACGTACAGAAATATAAGTAAGTTATTGGTTTCGTTAACACGTAGACAGTTGAGATGAGGGGTTAATCGCTGGAGTATATTGTTGCCTCTTTCTGAAATAGCATCTTATTCTCGTGATTAAGTATAATAGACGTCACTCAATTACAGAAGAAAGTTTCTGCGAAAGCACCAACGGATGCAATTACAAACTTAACTATTTATGCAATGTTTAGAAGCCGACAAGAGAAAAAGGCAAGCGAAGTCAGTCGGTGTCATCAAGATATTCGTATCACAGATGAACAATATCATCCCGTTTCTTCGAATATTGTTGAAGGACAAGACGACTATCTCGAGCCAAAGAGTGATACTAATTCACCGAATCCAACAATCAAACAAGAAGAGCCGTTGATACACATTTGGGAGACTCCACTTCCCGATCCAACAAAGCCACAAACAGATCAGTCATCGAGAACGTGTACCATTCACCGAACGATGCAGCCTGATGAAAAACATTTACGTACTTTAACTGGTGGAGAAATGACTTCAAGTGGGAAACCAGTAGTTGGTAGTTACTATAGCCCACAGACAGGACATAAATATTATGTCTTGGGTCGTGATGGTGGAAAGTAACTGAAATTCAGGGATCGCCGTTCAAAAACATTTAAGTGTGGATTACATCCAGTAACTATTCTGGAATAGTCGTAATTTTATATGTAAGCTATTAATATTTTTTATATTTTTATGTGTAAGCTATTAATATTTTTCATTCTTTAATTTATTGATCTTGATATTTAAGATGTGCTTAAACACAGACACTCACGCACGTGCACACACACAAACATATACTCACAGACATACGGAACATACATTTTTCGCGATGCCGGCTATTAAATTCAATCATTTCAAATAAAAGCTTTGTTGGTGTTTAGACCTGTTAAAGTTAAGTATTTCTTTCGCTACTGGTTCACTTAACAAGGCGTCACAAATGAAATATAGTTCATTAAGTGTATGCCATACGTTTATACAAACATTGATCTCGTGATATTGATATAACCTGATGGAAGAATCAATTTCTATTGCAGTTCCTTTGTGGTTTAATACCAGTTTCGCTATGCTTGTGCGATGTTTCATCCGTCAATTTACTCTTATTTCTCTATAGAGTAAGCTGTCGGCTGTATGCTCCAATTACAACCGTTGTCTTCTACTACAGTAAAACAATCATTCACTCATCACTGAGTTCTTGGAGTTAATGAGGACATATTCAAGCCCATGTCTGTTAATAACGAAAACCTATCCACTGAGATTTATACATTAATCAGTTGATCATTTCCATGTCATACATTTTCAGAACATTCCTTAAATGCAGCAGCACCTGGTAATATTTTCTGTGACGTATAACGTAATTACAATCAAGCCATCGTCCAGATCAAGTCGAATTTCCCCGCCAGTTAATCTATGTCAAAGGTCATCAGGTCAAGGCAGCTCGACGTCTCACTTGGCAGTATTTAGTAGCGTCACAAAGAGCCAGTGTAGCCGCCATATTGTATTAGACATCATTCTTTGTTGTGACCGCCTTTATAAAGCTCTCAATATCACGAGGAATTGCTCTTTCCAAGTAAGAGTAAGTACTGCTTCAAGAATATAAACGTTTATTTGGCATGTTATTATTACATCACAGCTACATCAACACTTATAACTTAATGTCTTTTACAGTAATTTTTGTCTGCATACATTATTTCGTCACTAACACTGAAACAGGAGAGAGCACACAGGAAGCAATAGGCAGGAATATTATATTAATCTTTTCCATACCTAAAGATTAATATAAAATATTTCCACACGTTGAAACTCAGTTATTTAATATGTACGTGATTTCAGGATCATGAATAACCGAATAATCGGACATTTCTTCTGGATTATCCTACCATTGGCACTTCATATGTTCATTTTCGTGAATGTTGGTAAGTTTACATCATGTAGTCAAACCTGGATGAAGAACAGCACACGTACCTTTATAGTACAGTTAGAGATACTAACTAAATTATTTAAATTAACTTGGATTACATTATGTATGAGCTTTACTATTGCTTCCTTAAAGAATATCATGTGTGTGTGTGTGTGTGTGGGCGCGCGCACGCGCGAGTATGTGTGTATGTGCAGTATGCCTGTTTTCCCTGCCTTCTAATTGTGCCTTAGCATACATCTAGTTTTTTCTGTGTCATTCTATATTTGAACCTATACTATTACTAATTGCCAACTGTGTGCATGTTAATGTTTAGGTTCGCTGTATGTTATTTTCAGCAAATGGTCCTGCCCGTTACGTGTCTACTTTATAAAAGTCTGTTTTACATCAGCAATTTAAATCCATTGTGTTTATTGATGAATAGCGAAAGCTATGTCTGTAAAATACAACGATGTGTTCGTCCCATACTTATTCCAGATTTTTGGGGTTGTTTATTACCGTTATTATTATTATTATTATTATTATCTGTTGTATTCGGGGCAGCAGCACTAGTAGTAGTAACGGTGGTAATAGTAGTAGTAGTAGTACACTAAAACTTGTATTATTATCATTTATTTAGATACGTGTGGTAGTAGTATTAGTATTAGTAAGTAGTAATAATACAAGAACAGCATTTGTATTATTATTAATTGTAGTAATAGTAAAAACATAGTAGTAGTAGTAATTGTGGTAGTAGTAATTGTAGTAGTAGTAGTAGTAGTAGTAGTAATGTCACTAGTAGTACATATAGTACTAGCATTAACAACCAGTGTATTATTATTATTATTATTTGCATTATTATTAGTGGCAATATTAAAATAATAATAATTATTATAAGTACTAGTAGTAGAAGTAATAGGAGTAATAGTAGTACTATTAGTAGTAGTAGTAGTAGTAGTAGTAGTACAAGTAATGACATATTCATTATTTCATCATTACCATCATCATCAATAAATCATCTATCACATTCCCAACAGAGACAAAAGATATTTGCGGTGGTCACAACTTTAACGCCACCTGTCGACCAAATGAAGTCATCGTAATGGAAACATCGATACTGGGAAGGATGGAGCCAGGAAAGTGTATCCCAGCAGATAGAGGCAACTTTGGATGTGAAGATGATGTACTTTATTTGACCGACAGATGGTGTTCTGGTCGCCGAAGTTGTGAATTCTATGTTCTGAATAAGGAATTGATGGATGCAAATATTAATTGCATCGGGTGGCTGGTTTATCTGAGAGCAACTTACTTTTGTGTACAAGGTAAGTATCGAAGGTGATATATTTTGATAAGTGAACTTTCTGGGTTATATATTTTAAAGCATAACATTGTTTTTATAAAGAAGGAAGATGGATGGATGGATGGATGGATGGATGGATCTCTCTTATTTTGTGTATAATTCTGAGTGAGTATGTTTATTCGTAATTGCATACTTATCCGTTTGAGTGTGTTATTGTTAGTGACTGTGTAAAGGATTAGGATCACGTATCGATGTATATTACGAAATTTGTAAAAATAATTACTTTTGCAAAAGGTTTACTCTTATAACTGAAATGTTTCTTCACAGTCACTGGCTTGGAAAACGGTAACTGCTTACCAAACGAAGGCAGACCTCTTACCAACGAGCAGGGCGTTATTTCTAGTTTTCTGTCAAGAAATATTTACTGCGGCACAGACTCCTCTCCCTGGAAAATAGAAGCCAAAGCTGGACAGACTGTCGAGATATCGCTTCTGGATTTCAAAGCTTTGAGCCGTTCGAGGAGCCAAAGTATCGCTACATGTTCAGACACGTATGGCTATATTGTGGAAAAAACTTTAAATATCAACCACACAATATGTGGACAGCAGAAGAGAGAACATGTTATCTACAGGTCTAAGACAAACAAGGTTGAAATTTATGTGACCTCAAAAAAACAAGCAAATTTCATCTTGAAATACAAAGGTAACATATATTATTTAATTATTTCAAAAGGCCAATAATAGTAGTACTGATTTTATTTCGAACACCGAGTCAAAGTATCAAGGTAGTATATATTAACCAGTTTCACAATAATAAGTATTGTGCATGATACCATTTATTTATCATTCAACAACTCAAAATAGGTATAAATAATTTTAAAACGGGTCATGAATATTTTAACACTTCCTTTCTATCTTTTAATTACGTAATTAATTATCATAATATTTATTAGCCATCACACAATTGTCATCAAATAAACCCATACCTGCATATCAATATACAGATACGTCAGAGTTGTTATATAAAACACCTGCACATCAAGAGGTAATATCAAACGTGCCACTTCTTCGTGAAAACATATCTGTGATTAACATTTTACCATTCAGCTAGTGGATGTAGTGATCCTGAACCACCGAAGCATGGATGGTATAAAAGGAATGGAAACGAGGCTGTGATCGGTTGTGACTCCGGTGATAAAGAATGGCGTCTGACTTGTTCCGGAACCAATTGGGAAGGAAAGATGGGTACCTGTTTATTACCAGGTATATTCCATGTTATTGTTGAATCTCGTAAGAAATAAATATGAAGTATAGCTGATGAATGGCAAAATATGATTTTATTAGTTAGCCGGGAAAATATTCTTTATTTTAGCAACTTTCGATAATGAAGAGACTCCAAGTAGTAGGACAAGCTTGGATTTTTCTACTATGGTCATAGTAGCTGGTATTATCGGAGGTACTATTGTCCTTGCTGTGGCTGTCGTTGTCTGTGGAGTGGTCTATATACAGAAATATAAGTAAGTTGTGCAGAATGATCCATAAATAAACCAAACCTACACACACGAATCTGCACACGTGTGTGTGTGTGTGTGTGTCTGTGTCTGTCTGTCTGTATGTGTGTGTGTGTGTCTGTCTGTCTGTGTGTGTGCGTGTGTGTGTGTGTGTGTGTGTGTGTTCATTTGGTTGTTATTCGAAGATTAAAACAGTTCTCGCCTAATACGAATTATAATTCAGTTTAAAGTGTTTTAACACTTCATTTTCCAGAAGTCGACAGGAAAAGAAAGCAAATGAAGATATTCAAAATCAGCAAAATAACCAGATAACAAATGAACAGTATCATCCAGTCGCATCAAATGTCGCTGAAGGACAAGACGACTATCTCGAACCAAAGAGTGATAATAATTCACCGAATCCAACAATCAAACAGGAAGAGCCTTTGATACACATTTGGGAGACTCCACTTCCCGATCCAACAAAGCCACAAACAGATCAGTCATCGAGAACGTGTACGATTCACCGAACGATGCAGCCTGGTGAAAAACATTTACGTACTTTAACTGGTGGAGAAATGACTTCAAGTGGGAAACCAGTAGTTGGCAGTTACTATAGCCCACAGACAGGACATAAATATTATGTCTTGGGTCGTGACGGTCAGAAGTAACCTGTGTTCCATGTTAATATATTAGACATGATAATGCCGTTTTCAGTTATTGGTCAAGGATTCTTGTAGCGTGATATTTCATCAGCAACATCAGTATTTTGGTTCGAAGATTCAGTTATATTCTCACTGTAAATAATATCCCAATGGCACGTTTTCATCAGGCTTTATCGGTAATCTATGTGTAAGTATAATTTGGTTATTTTGGATTAATTACCGATATATTTATTCCTTTTGGCATTTTTATTGTCACCGCAGTGATCCAAAATACATAACACATGGAAATTAAACCGAATGAAAGAAAATCTGTGAATTCAAGAACGTCGTGCTTTGGCTGATATGTAGTACAAATGTTTCACAAAAAAATAGAACATGTTCGTTCGATCATTGTTCTAGTATTAATTAATCTTAAATTTTCCTTTTTTTTAAAACTCGTAACCCGTTGCAATTCGGCAGTATTAAACATTTAACTACTGCTAATGGTTGAATGTGGTGTATTTGTATGTATTCTGTGTTCACTGTTGACCTTTTCAGAATAACAAAGAAAATTAACGATGATCGGCCCCATCTTCAATCTTTTAATTTATGTGATGTTGAAGCACGCGTACGCCACCTGGTATTCATATGTGAATTATCACCTCTATTGATTACCGACAATTCTCACAATTTTGAACATATTCGAAAGTTTAGACCAAGATGAACAACGCCTTTATACAGCGTCATGTAGTAGGTAATGTCTGATCTGGGGATTTATTTCTTACAAACTTATTTTTAGCAACAATTTATTATTCTGTAAGAGGGTATGCAAATAATTTCAATCAGTATAATAGACAGCAATATGCTTCCTGTAAACAAAAATAGCTTTAAAATTATACAACTATTATAGGTAATTCGTATTTTCCCGCCAGTTAAACTGTACCATAGGTTATTAGGTCAAGGCGGCTCAGCCCGGCACTAAGCAGTCCTATTTAGTAGCGTCATCGGCATTCAACGTAGCCGCCATATTGTATTAGCCGACGTCCTTTGTTATATCTCAAAAACAATATATCAAAAACTCCCGGAACTGCAGTTTTCAAAAAGTGTAAGTACTGAGTTTTGTCATAAAGACTCTTTTATTTTATGGTGATGAAGCATGATCTTCAAGCGATAACTGATTCTTGCGGTATTATGCATTCATTTCGACATGTTTATGCATACATTATGCCTTTGTCTGCGTAATAAGATTGTTTAGGAAACTGAAATACGACGTCTTATTTGTTTTCGCTATCTGTTGATCCAGTCACTGGCATCTCATTTCAAATAACATTGCTGTTTTTATGACATAAAATTCGATTGTAGTAGGTTAATAAGTGCATTGGGATTTCAGTCCAGTTCCATTTTAGTAAAAGGGAATTGCATCACTGAAATGTATTGATGAACATTGACTATTACTGTTTTCTGAAAATTCCATATCTGTGGTGTTATGACACTTAACACAATAATTTAAATTGTTCCAGAAATCCGAATGATTCAACTATGTTCCGCTACGTTTGGATATCAGTTGTGCTTGCATTACACATATTTACCACTGTTAATACAGGTATGGCCTTATATATATATATATATATATATATATATATATATATATATATATATGTGTGTGTTATATATATATATATATATATATATATATATATATATATATATATATATATATATATATATATATATATATTGTGTGTGTGTGTGTGTGTGTTTATATATTATATATATATTATATATATATATATATATATATATATATATATATATATATATAATGAATACTAGACATTAATTACATTTGAGACATTTTATATGTACAGTTTGTTCCTTAATGTGTTTAAGCTATAAATAATTGATTTATCGGTACCCTAATTTGTATATAGGTACATGTAATTCTTTGTTCCTAAAACGTATCCCTTTGACACACCAAAACGAATGTACACGTGAGTTCGATTGATGAGACATGACTTTATCCAGATTAATACCTTTTTCTTGATGCCAAAGGATAGCTTTCACATTTTTCAATACCATTGGGTGGGTCATTATATCAAAGGCACCACAGTCGCCTAGCAATAATAATGCACGAGTTTCAGCTGAATAACCTCTACGGGTTCATTGTGTTGCAATCGTTTTACGTACGCTTTAATCGCTACGACATGTTCAATACATTCGAGATAAGAGCAAGGTTAGATAGCGTGGGATAACTCTTTTCATCGTCCTTATCTAACCCATCTCTCTTGATCAACAGAGTAAGTAACAATATAATGCTATGGAAAGAGTGCTATATAAATGTGGTATAATAACAATATAGTTAGTTCGTTTGAGCACAACGATGTCATCTACTACGCTATTGATCTATTTACAATGACTGTTCTCAGTTGGTAGAAATCGATCCGCATATTTCGCATGAATTGTTCGAAGACGTATCTTATCATTATCGTCACCACTATCGTCACTATCATCACCATTATGTATTAACAGTCTAACAACCTGCTATAGACATCACTCTTCATTTCGGAGTTTAGATTATTGCGTATGGTAAAAAGACAGGACACTAGAATACGGTGTGTCCTTTCGTCTTACTGATGAAGTCGAACTGACTCGTTCACTCACACGCTCTCTCCTACAGATACAAAAGACGTCTGCAGCGGTCACACCTTCAGCGCCTCCTGTCGTCCAGCTGAAGTCATCGTTATGGAACATTCCGAACTGGGAAGGATGGAACCCGGGAAGTGTATCCCGGTTAACAGAGGCCACTTCGGATGTAAAGATGACGTACTGCATCTGACCGACGGGTGGTGTTCTGGTCGCCAAAGTTGTGAATTCTATGTTCCGAATAAGGAACTGATTGAGGCGAAGATTAACTGTATTGATATGGACGTTTATTTTAAAGCTGTTTATTCTTGCGTAGAAGGTAAGTAGCACAGAACTGAGTGGCTCTTATTGGTATATAAATGTTCGCGCGCTCTCAGTTGTGTGTGTGTGTGTGTGTGTGTGTGTTTGTGTTTGTGTATGTGTGTGTGTGTGTGTACGTCTATCTGTGTGCATGTATGTGCTCCATTCAATGAATATGAAGACATAATATCGCCTCACCTACTTCTAATCCGTCTGTTTAGGTGTATGTCTTCATAAATTACCTTTGTATCGTCAACTGTATTTTCAGCGTCTGGAGTAAATAGTGGGAGATGTTCCACAAACGAAGCCCGATCCCTTACCAGCGAGAAGGGTGTCATCACAAGTTTATTATCAAAGAAGATCCGCTGTGGCGCCAACAGCTCTCCCTGGATAATAGAAGCCAAAGCCGGACAGACGGTTGAGATATCACTTCTGGATTTTACAGCTTTGAGCCGCCAGGGGAGTCATAGTCTGGTCACGTGTTCCGATACGTATGGGTATATTGTAGAGAGAACGTTAAACATTAACCACACGATATGTGGACAGCAAGAAAGAAGGCATGTTGTCTACAAGTCTAAGACAAACAAAGTTGAAGTTTATGTGTCGACACGAAATGGAGCCAATTTCATCCTCGAATACAAAGGTAATGTAACATAATAACGTTGAGAGTTGTCAGTAATAATAATAACGATTTAAGTATTAATTCCAAGTCAATTCTCTTGTTATAAAGATAAACCTTTCGACTAAAAGTGTATACCAACATTATATGGTATTTAGTTTTTAAACTTGAGCTTCTCCTGAGAGGGAAATTTATATAATCATTTTTAATATGTTCCTGAGTTTCGGTTCTTAGTAATTACAGGCAGGTAAAAGTAAGGTATTAGATATCTAATATTCCAGATGTTAAACTTAGTACGCCAAGTTTTTTGCCTTTGTCTCCAAGTTTAATTGATAAACTAGTAAGTGCATTTAATGTGTGTTTTGTATATACATATATTCATTTATATAATTATTTATATGTGATATATATATATATATATATATATATATATATATATATATATATATATATATATATATTAATTAAATATATTATCCGATTAAGGCTGGTTCAACTTAACTTGGTAATTTGTCACTTTAGTGAAGCGAAATATTAATCTTAACAAATGTGTAAGATTCTAACAAACAATATTTATTATGGGGAGTATGTCTAGTTGCAAACTTCAAATTGTCAAGTGTAGACTGGTATGTATTTATCATCTGCTAGTGGAACGTTGTTATTATTTGTGTTTACGTAACGGAGCAAAATATAGCGTTATGGTACACGATCCTAGAATATGTTATAACCAAGAATAAAATAAACCAATGGGAATTTAATTAACGCCGTGTGCATCTGGTGTAAATCGAATGGTGTAAATAAAGTGGAATACATCAACAAGGGGTTTAATATAGACGAACAAGTAAAGAAGGATTACTCCATAAAATGATCGAACTACCTACCAATGCTGATGTCTGCTTTAGTTAACATGTATAAGCAAAATATATCAATCACTTAGACTCAGTTTCAGTTTTGTTGATTTTGCTATACACAAATAACAAGTGGAATTTACAAAATAACAATAACATTTGAGACACCACTGAATTGAAACATCAGTTACTTGTTTAGGTGTTTTCATATATTAACGTGTTTTCAATGGACGGTATGATGATATTTATAGGCAAAATCCTTTATTGACATTTGACGACAAATATAAGCATATTTTCTTATATTCATAGTAACTTCATGTGCATGCAAAATATATATATATATATATATATATATATATATATATATATATATATATATATAACATTCAGCTAGTGGATGTAGTGATCCAGAACCGCCGAAGCATGGATGGTATAAAAGGAATGGAAACGAGGCTGTTATTGGTTGTGACTCCGGTGATAAAGAATGGCGTCTGACTTGTTCCGGAACCAGTTGGGAAGGAGAGATTGGTACCTGTTTAATGCCAGGTATATTAGGTGTTTTAATGGAGTTCATTTTTAAACAATGTCTTGTTTAATTATGAATTATATCACATATTTCTTCAATTGTTTTCCAGCTGCTTCCGATAATGAAGATATACCAGACAACAGGACGGGATTAGATTTTTCTACTATGGTTGTAGTAGCCGGAATAATAGGTAGTACCATTGTCCTGGCTGTGGCTGTCATTGTCTGTGGAGTGGTTTATATACAGAAATATCGGTAAGTTTTACTCAACGCAATAAATTTTATACGCACGCACAATCATACATACATATACAAACACACCCACGTTCACACACACATTCACACAAACACACAGACAGACACACACACAAACATGCACACATATATACATACACAAACATACATACACACAATATATATATATATATATATATATATATATATATATATATACGTACGTACGTACGTACGTATATACACACATATTTTGGTGTATAAAATATTTATACCAAAGTGTAACTTGTTTTTAACAGTAGCCGACAAGAGAAGAAGTCAAATGAAATCCACCATTGTCGACAAGATAATCGGATGACAAATGAACAGTATCATTCAGTCTCATCATCAAATGTCGCTGAAGGACAAGACGACTATCTCGAACCAAAGAGTGATAGTAATACACCGAATCCAACAATCAAACACGAAGAGCCGTTGATACACATTTGGGAGACTCCACTTCCCGATCCAACAAAGCCACAAACAGATCAGTCATCGAGAACGTGTACGATTCACCGAACGATGCAACCTGGTGAAAAACATTTACGTACTTTAACTGGTGGAGAAATGACTTCAAGTGGGAAACCAGTAGTTGGTAGTTACTACAGCCCACAGACAGGACATAAATATTATGTCTTGGGTCCTGACGGGGGAAAGTAACTGGATTTCAGGGATCGATTAGTAATGTTGAAATGTTAAAATGAATATTTGTATGGGACATCACCAAACGAGACTTATAACACAATGTGGAGAATTATTGTGTTTGTCTACTCATAGATCTTTAGAAAGAGAAAAATAGATTAACTCACAGATATTAATGCAAATGGAATTATTACCTCGCGCAATTAGAACACTTGCTGCATATGAGTGAAAAAACTGAAATGGGCATAACTCGATTTCAAGTTTGCCGCCGTGATATCTATGTCAAAGGTCATTAGGGTAGGGCATCCTCTCCCATTGGCGGGCTGAGCTCTCCTCCGGCTTCAGTGGAGCCGCCATATTGGACTGGATTCGACTCTTTGTGTGTTCTTTTCATAAACAACACACCGACAATCAAGGTTTCAGAGTGCAGCGAAAACGTGAGTACGGTGTTAGGTGTTGGCAACTTAATAAGCAATCATATAATGTTAGTAGAGGTATGTCTATGTCCATAGAACACAGATATACCTTTATTGTTCGGTCTTCTAACTCCTGCATACATTATTTTAGACGCTTATACCTATTCACATTGCCTGGAAGTCGTGTTTGTCAGGTGATTGTGAAGCCAATCTATTTTATATTACGAGCATATGTTGCTGAATGTGAACGTCTTGTCTTTGGTAGTTTGTAAAGCTCACACTTATTTCAACACATACATACACACGCACACAGATATACACAAACACACTAATATAAACATGTACGGTAATACTGATAGATCTAGATTGATGATAATAGATGAATTTCTTCTAACACAAATAATTTAGTTACTTGATTACTAAATATGTACATCACAATACATTATATGTTAACTATATGTATGGTATTTTCTACTTAAATAAGTATATGTATGGTTTTCTTTAGATCACTGATAATCCATGGCCTTGACCGGGTTATATACAGCATCCGTTTTGTTGCTCGCAACATTTTGTGGAATACAGACAGGTACCTGTTACATACGAATGAATGCAATTCAGAATTAGTATACAAGTGGAAGAGTTTCGGATGAGAAATATGTTTCAAGAACTCACGCTTTGATGAATCAAATTTGCCAACAAACCTCTAGAAATAGGTGCGAATTTCTTGTCGATCAGCGTTTTCATGAGCACCTGTACTCCAAACCGATGTGTATAGTTTATCACCTTGCACAAACATCAAGTACCTTTGCCAAACATGATGAAAGTCGTATTTTACACACACATATATACACACATACATGCACATACACACACACACACACACACACACACATACATCTAATCTATCTCAACGCAGCATTAGCGCACGCTGTTTCTGTGCATATCGTACACACGTCGGTATAAACGAAAGCGCATCCAACCAGAAGCACTTAACAGACTTCAATTGTAAATAAACCCTGATCGCCAGAAAAAAGAAATTTGATTGTTTGGTGGCAAACTTGACGATGGTTGTCCAAATACATCATATAAATCATAATATACAAATCACAAACTGAACTTTAAAAAAAAGTAAATATAAAATATTCATCGATAATTAATTATTATTAACAGATTACTGGAACTAATTTACATAACTTATTTATACTTGTTAAATATGTTAACGGTGTATAAGTGAAACTAGTATTATAATAAATAACGCCCATTAGTAACCATCGTAAAGTTAAATATATTCTTGCAGTTCAAGTTGATGTTTGCAACGGTTATACCTTTACTGCCGCTTGTGACCAGGGTGAGATTATTATGACCGAATCTGCCGAATTTGGTCGAATGGAAGCTGGCAAGTGTATTGATCCAGATAGCGGCGAATTAGGCTGCACGAACGACATATTGTTCCTCGCCGACAGGTGGTGTTCCGGTAGAAGGGAATGCGAGTTTACGTCTCCCAACAAAGATATAATGGAAGCCAATACGGAATGCGGCAGTCGTGATCTAATGTACCTCCGAGTTACATATTCATGTTATAAAGGTATAACACCTAAAGCCAGTGTTCTCTTATCGGGCTGAATGCCTGTAATCTTGTGTGCAAAATCGTGTACATAATTGTGTGGGCGGGTATGTATGTATATATGTATGTATTTATGTATACATATATGTATATATGTATATATGCATGTATGCATGCATATATACATGTATGTATGTAGGTAGGTAGGTATGTAGGTATGTAGGTAGGTATGTATATATGTAGGTATGTACGATGTATGTAGGTATGTAGATATGTATGTAGATATCCATGTCTGCGTTTCTATGTTTCTATGTATGCATGTATGTATTTATGCATTTTTATTTGATACACTAATTACGATAATGTAATATTTTCATTTTACATTTCTCAGTTTTTGAACAAGACCATCGCTGCTCCGCACATTCTCCTAATATCATAAACATCCCAAATGGTATAATTTCAAGTCATGTTACGGACAAAACAGGATGTGGATCGTTGACTTCTCCTTGGATTATAGAAGCCAAGGCAGGACAAACTGTGGAGATATCGCTTCTTGACTTCAAAGCATTGGATCGCGCAAGAAGACACAGTCTGGTCACATGTTTCGATATCTACGGTTTTATGGTGGAAAAGACGCTTAATATCAACCAGACAATCTGTGGACAAACTACGAGAGAAAGTGTCATCTACAGATCCAAGTCCAATGCCGTAGAGATTTCTCTGAAGAGTAGCAGTTCGTATAATTATATACTAATGTTTTCAGGTTGGTGAATAACTTTCCAGTTGACTGTAGCTTAATATATAAAGGGTTTCGTTAGTTAATCCAAAGGGTTTCAGCCAAGTCCTAATGAAAATCAGTGACTTGGTGATAATCCTCTCAACCTTAATGTTTTATTTTATTTTAATAGTAATCAAATACATTTTTGTTTAAATGGAAATTTCTTAATTTGCATAGATTAATTTTCGTAATTATACAAGCCCACACATAAGTGTGTGTTTATATATACGTGTGTTGTATATATATATGTATATATATATATATATATATATATATATATATAGCTTCAGGCTGTTCGGATCCTATCCCACCAGTGTTTGCATGGTACAAGAGAAATGGCAATGAAGCTGTGATTGGATGCGAAGCCAGTGATCTCCAATGGCGTCTTACGTGTATCGGGACTAAATGGTCCGGTAGAACGGGAAACTGTTCAGCTCCTGGTATGTAAAGGCTGTAATGGCTTGATCGATGAAATATGCTGAAAGCAATATAATTGACTGCACCTTATTTGTTTATTTGTTTACTTTTAGTTATATCTCATAAAGGAGCAAGCGAAGCTGAGAAATCCGAGTTTGAGATATCTACCATTGTCATAGTGGCTGGTATTATCGGTGGCACGATTGTTCTGGCTGTGGCTGTCATTGTCTGTGGGGTTGTCTACATCCAAAAGTATAAGTACGTCTCGTTTAACTTGTCCCAGTTAATGTTTGTTTGCCATAGGGATTATTGTACTTCGTTTCTCCCGCCTTCTCCCTACTTTTTGGAACCTAAACGAAGTGCACCACTCATTTATATTTAATTAGGAACAGGTTAGAGAAAAGGGCGAGTGAATTCCGAATCCCGGGAACTGATGTGTCCGAGCATTTTAAGACCTGCCCCCACTACAAAGCTATGCCGGCTAGTACGACGGAGGGACAAGACGAGTATCTCCAACCGAACACAAATCCGCGACCAGATGAAGAGGTTCTGAACCAGAACGAGCCGTTAGTCCACATCTGGGAAACTCCACTTCCGCAACCTGGTGGGACAGGCGCTACTGAACAGTCGGCTCACTGCACCATTCATCGGATCCCGAAAGATTCGCGCGTTCCAAATGGGCCAAATGTTAAAACCGCAACTAACGATATCATTCGTTCTGGAACCAGTTATTACAGTCCCAACACAGGACACAAATATTATGTCGTCGATAAGAGTACATAAACCTACATAATGAGACCAACGGACAGTTCTAAATTAAGAGTACTTCCCAATAACGTTATGTATGCACCACTTGCGCTTTCGAATAGGAGATTTTAATTTTGGCGCAAAATATCCGTGTCAAAGGTTACCAGGTCGTGTCAGCTGCAGACTGGCTTTGTTTTTGTATTGTTTTTTCGATGTTGAGTGCGTTTGCCATATTGGATTTATAGCGGATCTTTGTTGACTTGAAATCATAGGAATTGTTGGTGTTTGGTGGCTGCTAGGAACCGAAACAAATCGTAAGTAGTGACCTCGAATGTATGACGGCACAATGTAGAATAATAAATCTTAGACAATCTTATTCAATATGTAATATCTAATAATGTGTAACATAGATAACTTGGCATTATTACTCTTTTGCATATATTAGCCAGGACAAGCGATATATGCATCAATCATTTGGCTTCAACTGTTGAAACGTTGATGATTTAAAATTTACAATATACTATTGGTAATTGGGGGTTTATTGTTATCGACTATCATCAACAGAAGCTATGACAGTGACAATGAAATTACAGTTTTAAAATGTTTATCTATTTTCTATAAGGAAATGGTGGTCTTAATACACTTGGTCTGTTGTTAGTTCTACACTGCTCTGTGACGATTAGTGTTAGCAGCTCAGGTAGGAAAGAATATTGACGATGAGGACATATCAGTAGAAAGAAAGATTATGAGAAACTACTGCCAAATATTATTGATCTGCTGATGTCTTCATGTTAATTACATACATTATACTTCGTTTTGCGAATACTAATCATGTCAATAGTAGTATCAGTTTCGCAATATTTCCTTTGATTATTTATCTGGATATTTCAGAAATGGTCGATGTCTGTACCGGATATGAAGTCCGAGCTACCTGTTGGCCGAATGAATAAATTATCGGAGAGACCTCTCGTTTTCGAAGAATGGTGCCAGGTAAATGCATTAGCGCAGAAAGCGGAAATTTGGCTGCCAAAAAAAAAACATATACTATTTCTAACAGATAGATGTTGTAATGGACGCAATATTTGCGCGTTTCAAATGGTGATGTTATTGAAGCACATAAACAAACAGTGTAACATAGGATTTAGAGCCTCCCTTACAGTTCCATATATATAAATGGTAATTAAAGGTAACTTATAGCTTACTGTTTTTTACAACCGCTAGTCAGACCATTCCCCCCCCCCTCTCTCTCTCTCTCTTTGTCAGTCTTGTTAAATAGTTTCATCTCAATTTTACCTATTTGTATGTCAATGTGTTTATGAGTTAGGGTGCACACGCGTATATCTGTATATGTACGTGTTGAAGTACGTAGATATGCTAGTCAATACATGCGAGTATTACCATTTAGTGTACTGATATATATATATATATATATATATATATATATATATATATATATATATATATTAGTATGAATAAACGAACGTTTCCAAACATATTTACTTGAAGACATGATTACATACTAGTCCCGTGTCGTGAATATAAACAAAATAGAAAATATGCCGCATTTTCTCTTACAATACATCATGCGATTTAGAGTCATGAGAAATACGAAGATGGATGGTGGATAGCTAAGGACGACGTGGGTAATGTTAATAGAAGGCAACGCTGGACAGAATGTGGAGATAATACTTTTAAGGCTCTAGATCGAGCCAGAAGTCACAATCTGGTGACCTATTATGATGCCTATGGATTCGTTATTGAAGAAACTTTGAACAGAATCAAACCATTTGTGGGGCAATGAATGTTGCACATATAATTCCAAGACGAAGGTGCTAAATAAACCAGCAGGTCAGCGAATAGGGCAGCATTCCTCTCCAAAATCGGAGGTAAGGCTGAAAGGCCGCGTCGTGTTCACATATTTTAGATATTGTTGCTGGTGATGGATGTTATAAATGTTGCCTAATCTCTCTACATTCGAATCGAATCATGTTATTTATCCCGATAGGATGTTTGCCAAATTATAAGTATTTTCGATGACTGTTTAACTGTATTCTTCAGTTAATAAATCTGACTATGATATAATTGTTGGGGATCAGGTCTTTGAGCTTTCGACAATGCTGACAGTAGCTGGTATTATAGAAGGTACTGTTGTCCTGACTTTAGCTGTTATCGTATGTGGAGTGGTCTATATGCAGAATACAATTAAAAATGATATTAAATAATCTAATATTACCTATTTATTACTGTTTTAACAGTTAAAAACAAATCATTATTGCAAATACACGTACGGGACAAAAAGGTTTAAGCGCCTACTTTCAATATTTCTACCTTAAACATAAACAATAAAATTAAGCTATAACAGACATAGATTTGACAAAATGCAGAACTTAATAATATTTCTTAAACTAAAAGGTGGAACATATTTACGTTTTTCTGTGGATATAAAACTTGCTTTCTGGCCTTCACCAAAACTCGACTCGATAACTTGTGGTTTTGAACAAAAACACTGTTTATATATTCTGCAGGAACCGACTGGAAAGAAAATTCAACCGGACATCGGAAGAAAGACAACCAAAGATAAGAGAATGAAGATCAGAACTGTTATCTGCAACCGAATACCAACAGCCTAACAATGAAACGTCAAGAAAACACAGCGGTCCATTGATCCATATTTGAGAGACACCATAATGGTGTCTTCCAACTTTTTCACGGCTTTCTTCAAAGCTGTGATCAGACCATTGTTCTATCTGGAATTCCGATACGAATAACGAATACGAATACTCCATGTCTGACACCATTTCCAAAACCATCAACGGATCGTGAGAATTCTTCCCGAGGATAAAACATAAGCAATGGCGCTTTAAGTTCTTAAAGAGCCGTGATAGCGCAGTTAGTTAGAGTGTAGGACTCGTTGCCGAACGGTCGCGGGTTCCAGGCTCCGTGAGCTGCAATGCCGTCATGTGGCGACTGGTTCACTCATCCAAACGATGGCAGTGTGTTTGAGTAACGCTTTGCGCCTATAATGGTAGCATGCGTTGAATGCTTCCTTAGGAGTTGAGATATGTGCTGGGTGGAAATAGGTCTGAGTCAGGGGTAATAATACTGTAAAGCGCCTTAGAGCAGCTATCTAGCTAAATAGGGTGTTATATAAATGTCACTTATTATTATTATTATTACTATACACGGTAACATAAGGAAGCCTACTGTGTGACAAATAAATGGAACGATGACAAGTGACAACTTGCGCCAAGGATAAAGCCACTACAGTCGAAACACCGGACATAAATGCTATGCTTTAGATAAAGATTCGTAAGTCAGTGATGGATGGCTGACGATTTTTATCTTAAACAGAAGTAGAAAAACTCATATCTAGTATTATTTTAGAGTCTCCCGAAATGAATATAACAACGTCCTTGCTCAAATTCACCGCATTCAGTTTTCCCGCCTAGATATCTGTGTCAGAGTTCGAGAGGTCGCAGCGGCTGCTGGTTGCTGTTATTCTGCTTCAGCTTTCCCATAATTCAGTGCGGTCGCCATATTGGATTTGGAGAAGCTTTGTTTCGCCGCTTATGGAAAATTACTGGATTTTGTTGAATACTACTACTGTTATCCTCGATGTGTTGCGTATCTGGACGTGCAGTATATTCCAGTGTTGACTAGTGCATCGGATATAGAGGAAAAGGTAACATATATTGGTGTTATTAAAGCCAGGATTTCTATCATGTTTCATGCAGCATTCAACTATGCTTGGTTTTTCCGAACAAGCCAAATCACGATTTGTATGTTGTTATTATTAATATAAATATTTGAAAATAATCGTGACTGCTGTAGCTGCGCATCAGTGTTCACCAAACAACTGGCAACATACATGTAGTAGATGAATAAATTATTAATGTAAGGTATTTACGTAGTTGAATGGATAATCCTGAAAGATATCATGTCGCCGTTATTCTTTAAGTTAAAAAAAATCAGGCAAAGTCATCATGGTCATCATGGTGGGTTAAAGGCTTCTATCCAATTCGCTATGTTAATATCATGTAATAATTCTATTTCTATACCAATTTCACAAATATTTATTCTTTGTTATCATAAAAATATGGATATATTTTTAATTTTGATATATTACAGATAAGTATGATAGATTAGCTTAGTTGTGTGTGTGTGTATGTGTGTGTGTTTAGGTGTGCGTGTGCGTACATGTAATACACGTATTCTGTGAATTATATCACACTAAAATAAAAGACGTTTTTCTTAATGTTAAGGTATACTAATATTACCAATATAATTTAAACTATTCCAGAGGTGTAAGATGGACGTCATGTCTCATTTATTCAGCTGGTTTGCCATATTGTTAGTCATCCTGACCAGCTCTGCCTCTTCTGGTGAGTGGCATTATAATCACCCATGATAATTTCTACAAATGAATATATATATATATATATATATATATATATATATATATATAAACAGTTTTAAAATATGATTTTAAGACATTGCTCTTATAAAATAGGCATATAAAGGATTCAGATAATTATTTTAATTTAATTAGTAATATGTAATATATGGCAATAGAGAAGGATATTTCCCTAAATGCACACTTTCATATCCATGTGTTTATTTATATAGAGATCATTTCTAGTTGGATGAGTGTTCATTACTCTTTATATGTAAATTAATGTGGAATTTATATTTTTCATAAATGATGCTATCCTCGTTCATCTCGAGCAAAAATCATATGCACAAAGTCCAAACATTGTCACAGTGGAAGGCAAAACATACTTATATGTCACTGGGGCAATACTTATATGCCATTGGGGAGACACTCATCGCTTCTTTAATTTAGACTTCTTCTGTTTATTCTTGTTATCATCAGCACTGAAAAAAATTAATAGTTTTATAATAAAGTGACGAAAAAAACACTAAAATACGCACAAAGGAATCCCGAAATCTTAATCGAAAGTAACGGTGAGAGGTTTTCCGTGAGTGACATCATATTTGGCTAATACAGATCAATAAAACAAAACCTATTGTTTCTCGATGTTTTGGTGCCGAATTCTATTGCTTGCAACCGTAGACTTTTGGAACTGTAACTTTGCGGAAAGGCTTAGTACCTTTGAAAACTATGTTGAATCGTAATAATCTATTGTACCAACTCTTCCAGTTACGATAGATGTGTGTAATGGTTATAAGTTTATCGCCACGTGTGGTCCAGATGAGCTGATTGTCATGGAATCGTCAGAATTTGGTCGCATGGAACCAGGAAAATGCATTCGAGCCGAAAGTGGTAGCTTTGGCTGTAGGAATGATGTATTATTCCTCACTGATAGATGGTGTTCTGGTCGGAAGCAGTGTGAATTTACATCACCCAACATAGACATCGTAGAAGCAAATAAGAACTGTGAATCTGATCTGATGGGATACTTACGCGCGTCGTATAGTTGCGTCCAAGGTGATCACATTATAGTATTATAGGGAATCTTTAAATAGTTGTATCAATCGTTTTCATTAGTTGTTGATATTGTAGGACTTCTTTCTTCATAATATGATTTCATCTTACATTTGATTATTTCTTCGTGTTTACAAGTAAGGTGTTAATGTCTGAAATGCATTTTCAGTTATAGGAATTAACGGAGACCGGTGTTCGCCATTATCACCAAATGTGCTCATAAATGGACGAGGATTCTTGTCAAACCACGTCACTGATGAGACCGGTTGCGGATCAACGAGATCGCCTTGGCTTATACAAGCGAAAGCGGGACAGATCGTTGAACTATCTCTTCTCGACTTCAAAGCATTAGATCGTGCCCGAAGTCATAGTTTGGTGGCGTGTTCCGACGTTTATGGATTTATCGTAGAAAGGACACTGAACATTAATGAAACAATTTGTGGGCAAAAGGAACGCGAACACGTGATATACAGATCGAAGACGAACACAGTCGAGATATACATAAAAGAAAATATGAGTACAAATTACCTGATAAAATATGCAGGTTAGTTAGTTTGGCAGCACTAATTAATGATTGATTAATTAAACATAACGAGGAGAGAACTATCACAAAATAGAATTTGTTGTATTCCATTTTAGTGGTGTATTTAGATCGCACTTTGTTTGGGCTTTGTAATTCCAGCCAGCGGCTGTTCGGATCCCAAACCCCCAGCGCATGCGTGGTACAAACGTAACAGCAACGAGGCCGTGATAGGATGTGATGGAAATAGCCAAGAATGGCGTCTTACGTGTTCCAATAACAGGTGGCAAGGCACAGTTGGAAACTGCAGTACAGCCGGTATTGATGCTAATTTATCAATTTTAAACAGTATAATCGATGCTAGTGGTAGTTGGAAAAATATTTCCAACGATCATACCATCATCGATCAAAGTGTTGATGATGATATTGATGATGACAAAAGTGATGATAAACATGATGATTATAATAATGATGATGTTGGAAATCATGATGATTGATGTCTTCATCCATCTATTATATAGTAGAAAGTATTTATCTGTTATCACTTATTATATTATATTTACACATTCGAGCCTCTTTATATCTATATTTTCTCACCTGCAACTTAATATATCAACATCTTAGAAAGTAAATGAGCCACTTGATCATGATGATGATAATTGGTGTTTTACGGCCGCTTTTTGGGCCGAGCAACATCCAAAGGTAATGAAGTGAAATCAAAGATGAAAAACCCATCAGATATCGCCACGCCGAGATTCAAACACGAGTGGTAGTGATCTGGGGTCCAGCACGCTACCGCTAGACCACTGAGGCGCCCATCAAATGAGCCAGTTGATATTAATTTCTCTTTATTGTCGTTGTTTTTCAGCCAAACTTTCTACTCATGAAACTGCAACTGATGGTGTTGGTTTTGAGTTGTCTACAATTGTCATAGTAGCTGGTATTATCGGAGGTACTATTGTCCTGGCTGTGGCTGTCGTTGTCTGTGGAGTGGTCTATATACAGAAATATAAGTAAGCAATATGCCATGATAACGCAAGCCATCTTTCATATTGATTTATTGTATATACTCACATATATTGGAAATCCAAGTATATTTACTACAGCATGTGTGTTTACTGTTTTGTTCCTTTTCCAGAAATAAAAAAGAAAAGAAATACAGCGAAAATGTCCATCATGAGAATCTACCCTCTAGTCTCAATCACTGTAAACATATCTCACCAAAGGTCGTAGATGGACAAGATGATTACCTCGAACCAAACACTAACACAGGTTCTGAGAAATTACAACCGAGCGTCGATGAACCACTGATCCATATTTGGGAGACACCACTTCCTGATCCTTCGAATCCTAATCGTATGCCAACATCACGCGAATGTACTGTACATCGTAAACCGAAAGAAGGTCAAACTCTACCAGGATCAAATCCGACACAATTGAGAAAGGATCACATCCGTACGGGAACTAGTTACTACAGTCCTAATACTGGACACAAATATTATGTTGTCGATCGGGATATTTAGTGTTCGGTACCCTCAAAAATATTGTTTAGTTTATTTACGAACTTACTGAACTTGTTTGATTTCTAGTTTTCTTTCTAAATGTATCGGGCTTAGAAATAGTATTGAAATATCAAGAGTTAGAAAATACGAGCTTTAGCACAATTTGAACCAGCGCAAATTTCCCGCTAAGCCTATCTGTGTCGAAGGTCGTGGGGTCAGCCCGCCGCTTGCTGTGGATCTTTCCACCATTCTCGTCAATATTCAGTGCAGCCGCCATATTGGATTTAGATGCTCAAAGGGCGAATTGGCTTACAGAATATCATGGAAATTGCACGATTATTATATAGGTAAGACAGTTAACGTCGGTATGAGATAATCATTTGGGTAATCTGGTTTCGGATACGATATTTATTAACGTAACGACATCTCAATGTCGAACAACTTCCCTGGTTCTTGGAATGTTTACATCTGCCGTTATTGTAGAACAAAGGCGCGGCCCTTAGTATGTAATAGGCGAAGACACGCAATGACAAGCATTTGCTTTCCACTAAAATCTAGCAATAGAATTATGCTCTCATTATATATATATATATATATATATATATATATATATATATAATATATATATATATATATATATATATATATATATATATATATATATATATATCATGGGTTCGGATATGGCTTTCATTGCAGTTTAAATATTAGATATTTGCTGTGCGTTATGAGACTGGAATGCGGGAACAAGTACGGAACTTACCTAATAGTTGCCTTTCTATTGTCATTGGATACTGTTTGTCCTGGTAAGTTAAACATGTATACTGTTATCGCAAATTGTAATCAATTTCCGTATTTAACGTGTATGTGAATACCAAAAGCAGATTTAATAATGGGCTCATACACATTTAACAGCAATGGCCTTATTTCTATTGCGCGTGTAAGCTGACACCTGAACACATCATTTAGTTCTGATTGCACCCTTTTGCAATACTGTTATCGCTGAACTTTAAAATTTAGTTACAGTAGACGTCTGTAATGGGTACGAATTCATAGCTAACTGCGGAGCAGGTGAACTGATCGTAATGGATGAGGCGAATCTTGGCAGGATGGAACCTGGACAGTGTCTTCCAGATGAAATGGGAAATTTCGGCTGTAAGAACGACATCCTATTTCTCACCGATAGGTGGTGTTCTGGACGTAAACAATGCGAATTCACCTCACCGAATAAGGATATCATGCAGGCAAACACGGAATGTAGACAAGGATTGGCTGTTTATCTCCGGGCAACTTACAGCTGCATCTCAGGTACGAAAGACCATCACCAGTTAATAGTATTACTTTAATCAGAATTTTTACTATTTAGAAGTAATATTTCTTCCAAGGACAATTTTATAATTAATAATTATAATATGTATTCTTGAATTCTTTCAGTGAATGGCTATCAGTGTTCAACAACTTCTCCTAATCTACTTGAGATGAGTAGCGGTATCTTATCCAGTCACATCACAGACGAGATCGGATGTGGTTCTACCAGATCTCCGTGGATTATAAAAGCCAAACATGGACAAACTGTAGAGTTATCTCTACTGGACTTTAAGGCATTAGACCGTGCTAGAAGTCATAGTCTCGTGACGTGTTCTGATATTTATGGCTTCGTGTGGAGAAGACACTTAACATCAATCAAACGATTTGTGGACAAAATACACGAGAAAGTGTTATTTACAGATCAAAGACTAATTCTGTTGAGATATATATTCGGAAAGATAGTGGATCAAACTTTCTGATTAAATATACAGGTAGAAAACCAAGAATAATTTGTAGTTTTATTAGTTGGTTAAAACGTGATGTAGAAGAATAACAGAGATAAGTTATCTATGTTTATTTTGTAGATTATCATATATACCAATAAATAAATAGCACTAATTCACTATTAATACATTGTTGCTTGATCATGTATATTATACGTTTACAGCAAATGGCTGTTCTGATCCTAAACCTCCACCTCGAGCTTGGTACAAACGAAATGGAAATGAGGCAGTAATTGGATGCGAAGCCAGCGATAAGGAATGGCGTCTGACTTGTTCAGGAAATAGGTGGCATGGAAAAATGGGGAATTGCACTACGTCAGGTATCAATTAACGATGTCAATATATCTGTTAATTAATAATTATTTTATACTAAATACTTCACGTTCTAAAGTGTCGAGTTTTATTTTATCAAAACCAGTTGATTCTTCTTGCTGCGAACTGTTTTACCTGTTATTTGTGATGAATTCAAAACATTGTGAAAACGCATAAATTACTATTAGCAAATACGTAAATGTTGCTGTTCCATGGACATCCTCTTGTGTATACTATAAGCTAAATATGCCGAATGACCCCCAAATGTAATGGAAACACTCCTAAGACCAAGCTCGGCTCGGGTTCAAAACCTAGAGGTTAAATGTCCTGATAGCACTTAGGTCATAGATATGTCATTATGCGCGAAAAGGGTGGAACACCTTTTCGTATTAAAGATTCTTGTAAAAGAGACGTTTCCATAACAGATAGTAGATCGTTATGGTGCAGTAATATATGTAATTAGCATCCGTCCAAAACTGTAATAATCGCATTATTTAATCGAGTATTTTAAGTGTGCACCAAACGGAATGATTGGTTTGTTGTTTGTTTAAAGCGAATATATTGACCCAGTTCTACTTTAAGCTCTAGTTGGTATGTCAATGAGTTTTATTCGTGTAGTTCTATACTTTCTGGTTGTTTTGTGGTGTCGTCTTATATAACAGTCAGCCTCCATAATTTAGACTGTCTGACATTTATACATGACCTAGAATTGTAATATGATTATTTATATTTAGATTATGTTCATTTCTCCCTTTCACACCGTTTAATATTGTCATGATTATCAATTACAAGTCGATAGTTGGAGTGGGTTTTCCATTTTGTAATCAGTTATTTGACTGTTAAATCAAATCAGCCATTATATAATATTATTGTATAACAAAGTTAAAATATTGTGATCGCGTTGGTTATGGTCAGATTGCATTCGTTACATTGGTTAACTGATTAATAACGCTATGGTTCCTTCCTATTTAGAATAATCACCTTCAGCATGGCGGTTCCTGACAACACACAGTACTCCTGTTATGTTTAACTATAAATAATTTTTTTTTAAATATAGTTATTGGTTTTAGAGACGATCCCCCAAAGAAGCCAACTGAGTTTCAACTGTCTACTATTGTCATCGTAGCTGGTATTATCGGAGGTACTATTGTCTTGGCTGTTGCGGTCATTGTATGTGGAGTGGTCTATATACAGAAATATAAGTAAGCCAAGTAGTAATAAGTAGGAAAGCTTAAATATCTATTAAACTGTGTCTAATTAAAATAATGTAAAATATAACAAACATAATTTCTCTTGATATGACCCGGTTTTCTGACTTACCTGTTTTAATTATTTCAATAAAATACGTTATTTCCTCACTTTCTATTTCTCATTTAGTCAGATACCTGCTGCTATGTTCGATACACTGTTATATCATATATACATTTCAGAGACAGGAAAGAAAAGAAATATAATGAATCTACGAATCAAGAAAAGTTACTTACAACCCATCCAATGAGTGACCATAATCAATGCAGTAATGATCCACCAAAGAGCTTAGAAGGACAAGATGATTATCTTGAGCCAAACACTACCCAAAGGGCTAAGAAGCTACAACAAAACGTCGATGAACCGCTGATCCATATTTGGGAGACACCACTTCCCGATCCTTCGAATCCCAATCGCATGACAACGTTACGTGAATGTACTGTACATCGTAAACCGAAAGAAGGTCAAACTCTACCAGGATCTAATCCGACCGCATTGAGAAAGGATCACATCCGTACGGGAACTAGTTACTACAGTCCTAATACCGGACACAAATATTATGTGGTCGACCGTGAAAATTAGGATATTTCTTTTATTCGGATGAGCTTTCAAATTATTTCCATTTTTATTAAATCAAACAGGGTGTAAATACATGGATACTCTTAAATGTTTTGTTCCTGCTTACTCTTATCTAAAAATATTTTCTGGGGAAGCCATTTTGTAGTTTTCCAACCAAAGACAAATTTGAATAAATACAAATTCCCGCTAAAACTATCTGTGCCAAGGTTCAAGAGGTCACTTGCCGCTCGCTACGGATATTCCCAGCATTCTTGTCAATATTCAGCACAGACGCCATATTGGATTTAGATAGGTGCCGGAGGATTTGGCTGACGGGGTATCATGGATACTGTTCATGCACTGACCAGGTAACATTATTGAATCATTGACTCGGTGATGAATGAACTAAACTTGGTACATTTTAAATATCATAGCGAATATCTAAGCACAGTTAGAACAGCGTAATAGACGAATAACGCCACTGTGTGTTGTATTATCTGCGGTTGCAGCGAAACAAAGAAAAAAGCGCTCAACTCTCGGAAGGCTAGCATTGTGATTATGGGGCAATGGCGCTAAATGTAACACTGACATATTAGCACTATTGCTTTGCTATATCTGGTTATATCGTGTTTCTGATTATATCATACTTGTTTCTATTTTTTTAATCCAATTAATTTTATATTCCAGGTTTGTTTCTTGTGTTTCTTTGCTGTGCTACCACAATAAATGTGTCAGATTTCTCATCATCGTGATTCTACTGTCGCCAGGAGTTGTTTATTCAGGTGAGTTAACGGTTAGCTTTTCCAATAAATGGTTATTTCTATCACAAATAAACTTATTAATTATCAGTTCTATTCGTCCAACTACTATTTCAATTTTGTTGTACTACAACTGGATTAGTGACTCTTTCATCCCATCATTCCGGTTTTCATGAGATCCTTTATATTGCAGTTACCGTGGACGTATGCAATGGATATGCTTTCCGAGCTACCTGTGGAGTTGACGAATTAATTGTAATGGAAGAGGCAGAGCTTGGCAGGATGGAACCTGGAAAATGTCTACCCGATGAAATGGGTAACTTTGGCTGTAGGAATGACATCCTATTTCTCACCGACAGATGGTGTTCTGGGCGGAAACAATGCGAATTCACATCACCGAATCAAGATATTATGGAGGCCAACACCGAATGTAGACAAGGATTGGCAGTTTATCTTCGGGCCAAATACACCTGCGTTTTAGGTATGAACCATACCTATTGCTAGGAATTAATATTTCGAATAATGTTAGTATATTGGTTTATCCTGAATGTTTATGCGTATAACAGTCATCGAAAGCAAAAACGACTAACAACGCTGTATTATGTTCTGTTATTTTTTATAGTAAATGGCCATCAGTGTTCAACAACTTCGCCAAATGTCCTTGAGATGAGTAGCGGTATCTTATCCAGTCACATCACGGACAAGATCGGATGTGGTTCTACCAGATCTCCGTGGATTATAAAAGCCAAACATGGACAAACTGTAGAGCTATCTCTACTGGACTTTAAGGCATTAGACCGTGCTAGAAGTCATAGTCTCGTTACGTGTTCTGATATTTATGGCTTCGTGGTGGAGAAGACACTTAACATCAATCAAACGATTTGTGGACAAAATACACGAGAAAGTGTTATTTACAGATCAAAGACTAATTCCGTTGAGATATATATCCGGAAAGATAGTGGATCGAAATTCCTGATTAAATATACAGGTAAGACAAAAAGAACTTTTATGATTTGTAAATAAAGAATAAAAAGCCATATTTAAAAGATGTCCAATTTCCACCTAGGATTAAACTAAATATTATAATATTATTGTTGTAATTCACGGCGACAGGAAATGGTTGTTCTGATCCTAAACCTCCACCTCAAGCTTGGTACAAACGAAATGGAAATGAGGCAGTCATCGGATGTGAAGCCAGCGATAAGGAATGGCGTCTGACGTGTTCAGGAAATAGATGGCATGGAAAAATAGGAAATTGTACTACTTCAGGTAATTCAAGATATTATTAATATATATATATATATATATATATATATATATATATATATATATATAATACCCAACTGGTTTTTAGTTCTTCTCTCGAATACTCGCTTAAATTTGTCATAAACTGTGTAATAATAATTTATGCAAATTAGTATCAAATGAGTCTTTTTGCACTCTTAATATTAGTAGTGTTAATTGTAGCGGTAATAGCAGTAGCACCAGAAGAAGAAATAATAATAATAATAATAATAATAAATACGTTTTATTATTCAATCAGTTGAAAAGGTTCAATATGCACACCCAAAGAGTGAACTAAAGTTTGAGCTAACCACAATTGTCATAGTAGCTGGCATCATAGGAGGCACTATTGTCTTAGCTGTGGCTGTCATTGTATGTGGAGTGGTCTATATACAGAAGTATAAGTATGTAACAGATGCATTAATACAATTGTAAAAAGTTACTAAATGTCACTGAAATGATTTCTCCATATTTCGCACACCAAATAATGAAATACTGCTCAGTCAGAACAAGTGTGTTTTTTTTATTGTGTAATCTGATATAATTAAAATATTCATAGAACTGGCCATTACATGTATCATTACTCATATTTCAGAGACAGGAAAGAAAAGAAATATAATGAATCATTGAATCAAGAGAACATGACGATATCCGAGCCACCAAATAGCCTCGCTCATTCCAAACATATCTCATCCAAAATGGTAGAAGGACAAGATGATTACCTCGAACCAAACACTAACACAGGTTCTGAGAAATTACAACCGAACGTCGATGAACCACTGATCCATATTTGGGAAACACCACTTCCCGATCCTACAAATCCCAATCGTATGCCAACGTCACGTGAATGTACTATACATCGTAAACCGAAAGAAGGTCAAACTCTACGGGGATCTAATCCGACAGCATTGAGAAAGGATCACATCCGTACGGGAACTAGTTATTACAGTCCTAATACTGGACACAAATATTATGTTGTCGATCGGGAAAGTTAGAACTTTGTAATGCAATATGAAGGTTTTATCACGTTTTCTTTTGTTTATCATTATTTGGTTTCGAAATAATATTTTGCTTGCTGACAGTTTAAAATATCCTTCATCGGAAGCTGTTTTGCAACTTTGGGATGGTTACAAAATTTGAATGAAATTATATTTCCCGCTAAGCGTATCTGTGCCAAAGGTCAGGAGGTTAGTTGCCGCTTGCTGCGGATATTCCCAGTGTTCTTGTCGATATTCAGTGCTGCCGCCATATTGGATTTAGACCTTCGTAGGAGGATTTAATAGACACCGCATTATGGATATTTCACGTTTATTAGCCGGGTAAGATTATTAAAACATAGATCATGTCATGGATTAAGAACTTTTGTTAAATATTCAATGTTTAACTAAACAATTATTTCATAGTCAATTGAGATAATCACATTCCTTTGTTGTGCTTTGTCCGTGTTTTGTTTATGTCTGTGTTGGTGTAAGACAAACAGTCGCTGTTATTCGGTTATGAGTGCTCCACATATCGCATTGATTCTGTATTCCAGTTTACATCATAGATTCATTTCGTTAAAATGTTCACATAAATATTCATTTCAGATTTCTACCTGTAACCTATATATCAATCTATCAGAATAAACGACTGATATGGCTAACAGCGCTTTACATGTTGTCAGTTGCCGGTGTTTGTCCAGGTGAGCTAAACATTTAATATCAGATTAAATACTAGTATTCACGTGTGCGCGAGTTGATTTATTAATTATCACTTATGTTATATGTGTATGAACTATGTCAGTAATAATGACAATACATTTCCCATTCCTATGTCATGTTAATAGGCTAAAATATAAAGATCATAGAATATTTCACTCTTCCAGTTACTGTGGATGTATGCAGTGGATACGCTTTCCGAGCCACCTGTGGAGCGAGTGAATTAATTGTTATGGAAGCAGCAGAGCTTGGAAGGATGGAACCCGGAAAGTGTCTTCCGGATGAAATTGGAAACTTCGGCTGTAAGAATGACATCCTGTTTCTCACCGACAGGTGGTGTTCTGGACGTAAACAATGCGAATTTAGCTCACCGAATCCAGATATTATGGAGGCTAACACCGAATGTAGCAGAAGTCTGGCAGTCTACCTGCGAGCTACATATAAGTGTGTATCAGGTAAGGTATGCAAATAATAAATATTTGCCAATTATTGCGTAGAAAATTAAGTTTAATATTTAATATAAATATTAATGACGATCATCTGTATACCAAAAATAGAAGCAAATAATATATATCAATAAATATATTTTCTTGTATCATTGTATATCTCACAGTCAACGGAGAGCAATGTAGTACGTCTTCATCTAACATCCTTGATATGAGTAGCGGTATCTTATCCAGTCACATCACAGACGAGATCGGATGTGGTTCTACCAGATCTCCGTGGATTATAAAAGCCAAACATGGACAAACTGTAGAGTTATCTCTACTGGATTTTAAGGCATTAGACCGTGCTAGAAGTCATAGTCTCGTTACGTGTTCTGATATTTATGGCTTCGTTGTGGAGAAGACACTTAACATCAATCAAACGATTTGTGGACAAAATACACGAGAAAGTGTTATTTACAGATCAAAGACTAATTCTGTTGAGATATATATCCGGAAAGATAGTGGATCAAACTTTCTGATTAAATATACAGGTAGAGAACCAAGAATAATTTATATTTTAATTAGTTGGTTAAAACGTGATGTAGAAGAATTACAGAGATAAGTTATCTATGCTTATTTTGTAGATTATCATATATACCAATAAATAAATAGCACTAATTCACTATAAATACATTGTTGCTTGATCATGTATATTATACGTTTACAGCAAATGGCTGTTCTGATCCTAAACCTCCACCTCAAGCTTGGTACAAACGAAATGGAAATGAGGCAGTCATCGGATGTGAAACCAGCGATAAGGAATGGCGTCTGACGTGTTCAGAAAATAGATGGCATGGAAAAATAGGAAATTGTACCATGTCAGGTAGTACGTAAATATCTCATTAAAGCATACAAATTATAAATTATTAACTGATAATTTACAATTATGATGGGGGTCTAAACTGAGGGAGCATTCATTTTTTGGTAATTTTGCCATAAATTCTACAACAAACACGCATACTCGTGCGCGCACACACGCCACCACACACGTAACACAATCAAATATATATATATATATATATATATATATATATATATATATATATATATATATATAATAAAATTGAATCTTTCAGTCATTGATGCTAAGCATGCTCAGCCAAAGAATGAAGTAGAGTTCGAGTTGTCAACAATTGTTATAGTAGCTGGTATCATCGGAGGAACAGTTGTCCTGGCAGTGGCCGTTATTGTCTGTGGAGTGGTATATATACAAAAATACAAGTAAATTGCCAGTTAATATTTATTATATTCCAAAACACATACAAAAATGTGTTATTTCAAACGCACTTCTAAAAAGATTATTATTGAAAATGAAAGAATTTAATTTGTTTTTAATTAATTTCTTTCATAAAAATTATTTTATTAAAATTTTGTGTTTGTTTTGTATATTATATGTAGTTTATTCAGCAATAATCAAAATTATAATTGAACTATCAGAATATATAATATGTATAATTTTATAATTATTTTGGTATGTAAACATAATATTCATTTGTTGTTTTTTGCGTTTATTTTAGAAACAGAAAGGAAAAGAGATACAATGAATCTATTAATCCAGACAAATTTGCTACAACTCACCAATTGGGAAGTCTTACTCCTTGTAAACATATCTCACCAAACTTCGTTGAAAGACAAGATGATTACCTCGAACCAAACACTAATACAGGTTCTGAGAAATTACAACCGAGCGTCGATGAACCACTGATCCATATTTGGGAGACACCACTTCCCGATCCTACAAATCCCAATCGTATGCCAGCATCACGTGAATGTACTATACATCGTAAACCGAAAGAAGGTCAAACTCTACCGGGATCTAATCCGACAGCATTGAGAAAGGATCACATCCGTACGGGAACTAGTTATTACAGTCCTAATACTGGACACAAATATTATGTTGTCGATCGGGAAAGTTAGAACTTTGTAATGCAATATGAAGGTTTTATCACGTTTTCTTTTGTTTATCATTATTTGGTTTCGAAATAATATTTAGCTTGCTGACAGTTTAAAATATCCTTCATCGGAAGCTGTTTTGCAACTTTGGGATGGTTGCAAAATTTGAATGAAATTATATTTCCCGCTAAGCGTATCTGTGCCAAAGGTCAGGAGGTTAGTTGCCGCTTGCTGCGGATATTCCGAGTGTTCTTGTCGATATTCAGTGCTGCCGCCATATTGGATTTAGACCATCGTAGTAGGATTTAGTAGACAGCGCATTATGGATATTTCATGTTTATTAGCCGGGTAAGATTATTAAAACATAGATCATGTCATGGATTAAGAACTTTTATTAAATATTCAATGTTTAACTAAACAATTATTTCATAGTCAATTGAGATAATCACATTCCTTTGTTGTGCTTTGTCCGTGTTTTGTTTATGTCTGTGTTGGTGCAAGACAAAGAGTCGCTGTTATTCGGATATGAGTGCTCCACATATCTCATTGATTCTGTATTACAGTTTACATCATAGATTCATTTCGTTAAAATGTTCACATAAATATTCATTTCAGATTTCTTCCTGATGCTTATGTATCAATCTATCAGAATAAACGACTGATATGGCTAACAGTGCTTTACATATTGTCAGTTGCCGGTGTTTGTCCAGGTGAGCTAAACATTTAATATCAGATTAAATACTAGTATTCACGTATGCGCGAGTCGATTTATTAATTATCACTTATGTTATTATTGTGTGAACCATATCAGCAGTAATGACAATAAATATTCTATTCCTATCTCTCCTATCTCATGCCAACACGCTAAAATATATAGATCATAGAATATTTCACTCTTCCAGTTACTGTGGATGTATGTATTGGATACGCTTTCCGAGCCACCTGTGGAGCGAGTGAATTAATTGTTATGGAAGCTGCAGAGCTTGGAAGGATGGAACCGGGAAAGTGTCTTCCGGATGAAATTGGAAACTTCGGCTGTAAGAATGACATCCTGTTTCTCACCGACAGGTGGTGTTCTGGACGTAAACAATGCGAATTCACCTCACCGAATCAAGATATTATGGAGGCCAATACCGAATGTAGCAGAAGTCTAGCAATCTACCTGCGAGCTACATATACTTGTGTCTCAGGTAAGATGTGAAAATAATAAATATGTGTTAATTATTGCATAGAAAATCAAGTTTAATATTTAATATAAATATTAATGACGATCATTTGTATATAAAAAATTGGAAAAAAATACTACATAGCAATAAATACATGTTTTTGTTTATCTTTGTATATCTCACAGTCAACGGAGAGCAATGTAGCACGTCTTCGCCTAATATCTTTGAGATGAGTAGCGGTATCTTATCCAGTCACATCACAGACGAGATCGGATGTGGTTCTGTCAGATCTCCGTGGATTATAAAAGCCAAACATGGACAAACTGTAGAGATATCTCTACTGGACTTTAAGGCATTAGACCGTGCTAGAAGTCATAGTCTTGTGACGTGTTCTGATATTTATGGCTTCGTGATGGAGAAGACACTTAACATCAATCAAACGATTTGTGGACAAAATACACGAGAAAGTGTTATTTACAGATCAAAGACTAATTCTGTTGAGATATATATCCGGAAAGATAGTGGATCAAACTTTCTGATTAAATATACAGGTAGAGAACCAAGAATAATTTATATTTTAATTAGTTGGTTAAAACGTGATGTAGAAGAATTACAGAGATAAGTTATCTATGCTTATTTTGTAGATTATCATATACACCAATAAATAAATAGCACTAATTCACTATAAATACATTGTTGCTTGATCATGTATATTATACGTTTACAGCAAATGGCTGTTCTGATCCTAAACCTCCACCTCAAGCTTGGTACAAACGAAATGGAAATGAGGCAGTCATCGGATGTGAAACCAGCGATAAGGAATGGCGTCTGACGTGTTCAGAAAATAGATGGCATGGAAAAATAGGAAATTGTACCATGTCAGGTAGTACGTAAATATCTCATTAAAGCATACAAATTATAAATTATTAACTGATAATTTACAATTATGATGGGGGTCTAAACTGAGGGAGCATTCATTTTTTGGTAATTTTGCCATAAATTCTACAACAAACACGCATACTCGTGCGCGCACACACGCCTACGCACGCACGCACACGCGCGCACACACACACACACACACACACATATATATATATATATATATATATATATATATATATATATATATATATATATATATAATAAAATTGAATCTTTCAGTCATTGATGCTAAGCATGCTCAGCCAAAGAATGAAGTAGAGTTCGAGTTGTCAACAATTGTTATAGTAGCTGGTATCATCGGAGGAACAGTTGTCCTGGCAGTGGCCGTTATTGTCTGTGGAGTGGTATATATACAAAAATACAAGTAAATTGCCAGTTCATATTTATTATGTTCCAAAACACATAAAAATGTGTTATTTCAAACACACTTCTAAAAAAGTGATTATTGAAAATGAAATAACTTCATTTAGTTTTACATGTATTTTTTTCTATAGAAATCATTTTATGTAAATGTTGTGTTTGCTTGGTATATAATGTGTAGTTTGTACAGCAATAATTAAAACTATGTTTGAATTATCAGAACATTTTCAGTGAATATTATTTTTTAAATTAATTTGATATGTAAAAACAATATTCGGTTTTTATTGCGTTGATTTTAGAAATAGAAAGGAAAAGAAATACAACAAATCGATTAATCCAGATAACCTTGCTACAACTCACCAATTGGGAAGTCTTACTCCTTGTAAACATATCTCACCAAAAGTCGTAGAAGGACAAGATGATTACCTCGAACCAAACTCTGAGAAATTACAACCGAGCGTCGATGAACCACTGATCCATATTTGGGAGACACCACTTCCCGATCCTACAAATCCCAACCGTATGCCAACGTCACGTGAATGTACTGTACATCGTAAACCGAAAGAAGGTCAAACTCTACGGGGAACTAATCCGACAGCATTGAGAAAGGATCACATCCGTACGGGAACTAGTTACTACAGTCCTAATACCGGACACAAATATTATGTTGTCGATCGGGAAACATAACATTGTTTTGTTTTATCCGAAAAAGGCCAAAACCAGTTCTCATGACTATCGACACTATTTTAATCTTATAACCATATTTGGATTCCGTTGTCTACGAGAGAAAGCTTGCCTTCACGGCCGCCTCATACTAAGACCTACGACAGAACCGTATAAACATAATTTGAACAGTATGACAAATCCCGCCACAACTATCTAGGGCGGAGTTCAAGAGGTCAGATTCAGCTTCCCGGAGTGATTCTCTCGTTTCTTTGTCGATATTCAGTGCAGCCGCCATATTGTATTTATACGTTCCGCACACTGTTTCTACGTAGGATTATCATGGACATTTGTCGCCTCTTACACAGGTAAGACTATACAGATACTTGCACAGCCGGTATTTGGTCACTATTGGGGAAATTATGGTGCATTTGGACAGAGTTTTACATTGAACTTGCTAGAAATTGTTCCATTGTTTACGCGGCGAGGGTGCTGTGTTCACGTGAGCAGCGAATGTCTAGCGATGGAAGGCTATCCTATTTACAAATTGTTTTGTGGGAATGTCTGCCTAAATTAGTTGAAGAGTTAGCATTTTCGGATGCTGCGCATATACTATAAATATGTATCCTATTTCAGACTGATGGCAATGACGATGATCTGCCTAGCAATGTCCTGCCTCGTCATAATTAACACCGCCAATTGTAGTAAGTTCGCACTGCAGATAAACGTTTGACGCTCACTATGGATGTTTGTTATTTATTGTTGCTAATTCATGAATTTATTACTATAACGGATGAATTACCAACGAGCTGACTACGGCGTGTGCATAATGCATATGCAGTCTTCAGTTCGTTTCCTAAGTGAATATAGTTAAGCCGTATTTGATTTGCAGTCACCGTTGACGTATGTCCCGGTTACGAGTTTAGTGCTACCTGTACATCCGACGCACTCATCGTAATGGAACTAGCGGAGCTCGGTCGGATGGAACCTGGAAGGTGTTTGTTGGAAGAAGTGGGGAATTTCGGGTGCAGAAATGATATCCTATTTCTCACCGATAAATGGTGCTCTGGTCGGAAGCAGTGCGAATTTACCTCGCCGAATAGAGAAATCATGGAGGCAAACACCGAATGTAAGAGAGGCTTAGCAGTTTATCTGAGGGCTTCTTATTCGTGTGTATCAGGTATGAGGATTAGTTAATAATATCATCATAATTCATGTTTAATTAAAGCAATGATGATGCCGTTTTTTTTTAAATATATATTTTCTTCTTCAATAGAAATATCATTTATGATTGTAATAAATCGATACATTCTTTGTAACGAATGCATACAATTATATATGCACACACTTACATGAACACATATATATATATATATATATATATATATGTGCGGTGCGATATATATATATATATATATATATATATGTGTGTGTCATATATATATATATATATATATATATATATATATATATATATATATATATATATAGAGAGAGAGAGAGAGAGAGAGAGAGAGATTATTATAAATAACATGCATTTCCTATATATTATTATAGTAATTGGCTACCAGTGTTCAATACATTCGCCCAACATCCTTGAGATGAGTAGCGGTATCTTATCCAGTCACATCACAGACGAGATCGGATGCGGTTCGATCAGAGCTCCATGGATTATACAAGCCAGACATGGAGAAACTGTAGAGATATCCCTACTGGACTTTAAGGCATTAGACCGTGCTAGAAGTCTTAGTGTTGTGACGTGTTCTGATATTTATGGCTTCGTGGTGGAGAAGACACTTAACATCAATCAAACGATTTGTGGACAAAACACGCGAGAAAGTGTTATTTACAGATCAAAGACTAATTCTGTTGAAATATATATTGTGAAAGATAGTGGATCAAACTTTATGATTAAATATACAGGTAAGACAAAAAAAAATTTCTTATTATTCGTAAATAAAGAATAAAAAGCGATATTTAAAGATTTCCAGTTTCCACAAAAGATTAAAGTAAAAATTATGACACTATTGTTGTCATTCACGACGACAGGAAATGGCTGTTCTGATCCTAAGCCTCCACCTCAAGCTTGGTACAAAAGAAATGGAAATGAGGCAGTCATCGGATGTGAAGTTAGCGATAAGGAATGGCGTCTGACGTGTTCAGGAAATAGGTGGCATGGAAAAATAGGAAACTGTACTATTTCAGGTAACACAAGATTGGATTTGTTATACACAATATACAACTGATTTTTTCACTTGTTCTCTGGAATATAATACTCTCTTAAATTTGTCATAAACTGTGTAATAATAATTTAAACCAATTAGTATCAATTGTTTTTTATATAGAATTAGTAGTGTTTATTGTAGCGGTAATACCAGTAGCACTAGCTGAAGTAGTAGTAGAAATAATAATAATAATAATAATAAGAAATACGTTTTCTTATTCAATCAGGTGATAAAGTTCAACATGCACACCCAAAGAGTGAACTAAAGTTTGAGCTAACCACAATTGTCATAGTAGCTGGCATCATAGGAGGCACTATTGTCTTAGCTGTAGCTGTCATTGTCTGTGGGGTGGTCTATATACAGAAGTATAAGTATGTAACAGAAGCATGAATACATTTGTAAAACGTTACTAAATGTCACTGAAATGATTCCTGGATACTAAATAATGGGATACTGCTCAATGCCAATAATCTACCTCACGTACAAGTGTTGTTCTTATTATTGTGTAATCCGATATAATTAAGATATTCATAGAACTGTACATGATATATATCATTACTTATATTTCAGAGATAAGAAGGAAAAGAAATATAATGATTCATTGAATCAAGAGAACATGACGATATCCCGGCCACCAACTAGCCTCGCTCATTCCAGACATATATCATCCAAAATGGTAGAAGGACAAGATGATTACCTCGAACCAAACACTAACACAGGTTCTGAGAAATTACAACCGAACATCGATGAACCACTGATCCATATTTGGGAGACACCACTTCCTGATCCTACAAATCCCAATCGTATGCCAACGTCACGTGAATGTACTGTACATCGTAAACCGAAAGAAGGTCAAACTCTATCAGGATCTAATCCGACAGCATTGAGAAAGAATCACATCCGTACGGGAACTAGTTACTACAGTCCTAATACTGGACACAAATATTATGTTGTCGATCGGGAAACATAACATTGTTTTGTTTTATTCGAAAAAGGCCAAAACCAGTTCTCATGACTATCGACACTATTTTAATCTTATAACCATATTTGGATTCCGTTGTCTACTAGAGAAAGCTTGCCTTCACGGCCTCCTCATACTAAGACCTACGACAGAACCGTATAAACATAATTTGAACAGTATGACAAATCCCGCCACAACTATCTAGGGCGGAGTTCAAGAGGTCAGATTCAGCTTCCCGGAGTGATTCTCTCGTTTCTTTGTCGAAGTTATTCGCATTATGTATATGACATTTTCAGTTTATTTTCTTTCTCATCACACTGAAAAAGTTGTCCATCGTTTTAGTGCTAAATGAACTATGCCATAGTACGTTAAATAATCATGCACGGAGTCACTTTCTATTGCATTGGAGAAATTGTTTTATTTTAAACCGGAGATGAAGTCCCGCCAATGTTATCTGTGTCAGAGGTCAAGAGTTCAGCTTCCGCTTGCTGCCGTATCCCCTTGCGTCTTTGTCGATATTCAGTGCAGCCGCCATATTGGATTTAGATGTTCAATTTCCAGCTCGCACATAGAATGATCATGGGAATTCACCAATTCTTAGACAGGTAACATTGCTTTGTGACATGCTATATGACGAGTAAATGATTTTGATTGTGAATATCGTGAATAGTGAGTCGTTTCTGTATTGAATTGAGGCGATATTGTTGGTTTTGAGGCATCATGCATTGTGCTTTGTTTACATCTGCAGGAACCACGTAACAACAGCCTGACCTGGTTATTAGTTTCGTTTAAGTGGTGCTTATAAAGATTTGGTTAACATTTCTATAATGCAACAACCGAATTTTCAATCTCATGGGTTTTATATGAGTGAATGGTAATTTACATGTAATATGTTTTGTTTAGTTTCAAACAGGTACACTTTATGGAGAAATACTGGACGTTTTTTATAATCGCCTGTGTTACGGCACCTCGTATTGCTTATTCCAGTAAGTTCTGCTTAGTTTCTAGCGTAATGTATGAATAAAGTAGTACTGTTGGGCAACATGATTTTGGTATTAATCGTCTATCTTACGGCACCCAATGATGTTTAATCATATAATTAATGTCCTTCCGGCAACGGAATGTTTGCTAAATGTAATGTTATTATACAATGTATGTGCGAAAAGAGACCAAGCTTAAAGTTATCATACAAATAAATGACAAGTTTAGTTTAGAAATTAAGATATGTAAATAATTGAATTTATTGTTTTATTTTCAATATCAGTTACTGTACTAAATATAATTCCTTTCTTTAGTTACAATGGATGTGTGCACCGGCTATGAATTTAGTGCGAAGTGTCAAGGAAATGAATTAATTGTTATGGAAGAGGCGATGCTTGGGAGAATGGATCCCGGAAAGTGTCTTTCAGACGAGACGGGAAACTTTGGCTGTAAGAACGACGTCCTGTTTCTCACCGATAGATGGTGCTCTGGTCGAAAACAATGCGAATTCACCTCACCGAATAGGGAAATTATGGATGCTAACACGGAATGTAGTCGAGATTTAGCAGTTTATCTTCGCGCCAGTTACAGCTGTGTCGAAAGTATGACATTTTATTATACTATCGCCAATATGAATGAAGCTATTTTATTATTTATTTTACAAGTTTTCACTTGTCTCGTGATACGTAATGGCTCAGTTGCCAAATCCGAACAAACATTCGCTGTGGGGCTGTCCCGACTTCCGGGGAGGTCAATCTCTGGAGCTCTACTTCCCAGATCTATCCAAACACCGATATGTACATGTAGAAAAAAACACCCCTTTTCCGAAACCCATATCAACCTGACACGCATTACATTGTACCGGTAAATTCGTGAAAATATTTAAAACATCGAAGAGGTAAGTTAGAAAAGCATGCAAACAAGATAAGATAAATAACTCGGACGGGCCATCATTCACTACGACGAGTCGTGATAAATGGCATTGGCAGACATCCACGTATGTGCGGGATCATCTTTGTCATATTCGCTACTCAGTGTTGACAAGAAGGGAAAACATACCAGTACAAATGGAAATTATGTCTGAATATATATTTGTATACAACCCCTTGCTAAACTGCCTCTGACACAACTGCCACCCCCCCCCCACCCCAAAGTGCCGGGAGTACTGGTATGTGGTTTAACAGGCAGAAGGATCAATAACACTGAAAACGCCTTGTAATAATCTGCCCGTTTATTCCAATTATAAAAACTGGTTTGCGATTGACTATTGTTTTTGGATGGAATACCATTTAAGTTAATGTAAAATGTATTTCCTTTTCGTTTTAAGTGCATGTCATTGATGTAAACAGGCGATTAATAATTCTAAACAAACACGGTTGTCTGCCATTTCCGGGATCTCCCGTATATACTTTCCATTATAAACAGGGCTGCGGGAATATTCTTAGTAAAACTCCGGTTTTCAAACTTTTGTTATACCCTATATGTGGAGCCAGTCTGGTGAGAAAAAAAGGTAGATATCTGCCTGTATTTTCCGTACTAGATCTAAATCATAGGATTCGTATGTTGTTTTCAAAGTCTTTCATTTGCCAACCTCACCGGATATTGCCTAAGCGAACAGTTGGGAAATCAATCTGAACTGGCAACTGGTCCATTATATGCGATAATTTTCTTTCGTTTAATTTTATTGTAATTAAACTTTCAGTCAATGGTCATCAGTGCTCACCATCTTCACCCAATGCCATTGAGATAAGTACCAGTGTACTCTCAAACCACATCACAGACGAGATCGGATGTGGTTCTACCAGATCTCCGTGGATTATACGAGCCAAACATGGACAAACTGTAGAGCTTTCTCTACTGGACTTTAAGGCATTAGACCGTGCTAGAAGTCATAGTCTCGTGACGTGTTCTGATATTTATGGCTTCGTGGTGGAGAAGACACTTAACATCAATCAAACGATTTGTGGACAAAACACACGAGAAAGTGTTATTTACAGATCAAAGACTAATTCTGTTGAGATATATATTGTGAAAGACAGTGGATCAAAATTCCTGATTAAATATACAGGTAAGGTGTTATGAATGCTACTTGAAATTTTTCTGCTATCATAAAAAACAAAACAGGGATAAAACTAGAAATAATATATCATACATTTTAGCAAATGGCTGTTCTGATCCTAAACCTCCACCTCAAGCTTGGTACAAACGAAATGGAAATGAAGCAGTCATCGGATGTGAAGCCAGCGATAAGGAATGGCGTCTGACGTGTTCAGGAAATAGATGGCATGGCAAAATAGGGAATTGTACTACTTCAGGTAAAATGCGATCCAGGTTTACTAATGCGTTGGTGAATGTTATCTATATTATTTGTATGTACTCATATTTGCAGAAACTAATTATTCATTACCATACGTCCCACCCAAGAAAATAGTTGTATATAATTAGTAGCTATAAGCCGATCGTTTTTCAGTTGAACTGGTAACGCTCAGGGTTCAAATTTCAGATATTTAATTAAATTAAAAGTATGTATTATTCTCGTTATTAACTCCCCTCACACATACTCACACACACACACACACACACACACACACACACACACACACACACACACACACACACACACACATATAGAGAGAGAGAGAGCGAGATAGGGGGAGAGAGGGGTATAAAGGGGGGATAATAATAATAATAATAATAACAATAATAATAATAATGTCTTCGAATCAGTTGTTCAACCACACGATACTCCCCCAAAGAATGAGCTAAAGTTCGAGTTGTCAACAATTGTCATCGTAGCTGGCATTATTGGTGGGACTATTGTCCTAGCTGTGGCTGTCATTGTCTGTGGAGTGGTCTATATACAGAAATACAAGTACGTATCAAATGCAAGAATCCAATAAGTTAATGTTATTGGTGTGTCAGAACGAGCAGAATTACTAATTACAGAAATGTTGTTTGGTGTGATAAGATTATTTGACATATAATCTACTATACATTTCAGAGACAGGAAAGAAAAGAAATATAATGAATCATTGAATCATGAGAACATGACCATATCCCGACCACCAACTAGCCTCGCTCATTCCAAACATATCTCATCCAAAATGGTAGAAGGACAAGATGATTACCTCGAACCAAACACTAATACAGGTTCCGAGAAATTACAACCGAACGTCGATGAACCACTGATCCATATTTGGGAGACACCACTTCCCGATCCTACAAATCCCAATCGTATGCCAACGTCACGTGAATGTACTGTACATCGTAAACCGAAAGAAGGTCAAACTCTATCAAGATCTAATCCGACAGCATTGAGAAAGGATCACATCCGTACGGGAACTAGTTATTACAGTCCTAATACTGGACACAAATATTATGTTGTTGATCGGGAAAGTTAGAACTTGTTCATATTCTTTGAAAGACAATATTTTATGTTCCTTTTTCATTGCACCGAAAGATCGTGCATTTTTGTTTTGTTCTTGGTGATTTTTTGGCTTATTACGATGGACCATCCTACAAAGTGTTTGGCTTCTATTCCATTGGAGCATTTGTTTTGTTTTGAATCGGAGATGAAACCCCGCCAATTATATCTGTGTCAGAGGTGAAAAGGTCAGCTTCCGCTTGCTACCAAATCCCCGTGTGTCTTTGTCGATAGTCACTGCTGCGGCCATATTGGATTTAGATGCTCTACCTACAGCATGCACCCAAGGATAACCATGAAAATTCAACAGTTCTTGGACAGGTAACATTCCGTATTAACTTCCTATATGACGAGTTAATTGTCTATAACTTAGATAGCACGAAAATGTAATCGCTTTTATATTGGAATCACGCGATATTATTAGTTTTGGAGAACGGCATGTTGTGCTTTGTTTACATCTACGGTGGTCTTGTAGCAATGTCAAGCTGTGTTCACCTTGTGTCAAGCGTGGAACGAAACTATCATTTACTAATGCATCGTTTTATTTCAGTAGATGTTTATTAAGCATTTAATCGAAATATAAATAATGTAGCATTATATAATTGCGACTTGATGAATTACAAATATATATATATATATATACATATATGCGTGTGTGTGTGTGTGTGTGTGTATATATATTTGTATGTGTGTGTGTGTGTATGTGTGTGTGTGTGTGTGTATATATGTGTGTGTGTGTGTGTGTGTATGTGCGTGTGTGCGTGTGTGTGTGTGTTAGTGTGTTTTCTGTGTGAACGATGATTTAATATTTCGTATCTTTATCTAGTTTCACGAAAGTGCGCTTTGGAGAGTATTTGTGGAATTTGGTTATAATCATCCTTCTTGTGGCGCCTCCAGTGGTTTATTCTAGTAAGTTGTGTGTTTCTTTAAAAATAATGTAATGTTTTAGTAATTTTATATTGTTCTGCAATACAACTGCAAACAAAAATATGATAGACTTTAAATTCTTACACGAGAGGCCTACATGCTCGGTTGCATATTAAATCAGATTTGCCATTAATAGAATTTAGTGCAACATTTTGATTATAACTTATTCTGGAGGTTTTCGTTTCTGTAGTTACAATGGACGTATGCATCGGCTATGAGTTTACTGCGAAATGCCAAGGAAATGAATTAATTGTTATGGAAGAGGCGATGCTTGGGAGAATGGATCCGGGCAAGTGTCTTCCAGACGAAACCGGTAACTTTGGCTGTAAGAACGACGTCCTGTTTCTCACCGATAGATGGTGCTCTGGTCGAAAACAATGCGAATTCACCTCACCGAATAGGGAAATCATGGATGCTAACACGGAATGTAGTCGAGGCTTAGCAGTTTATCTTCGTGCTAGCTACAGCTGTGTCGCAAGTATGATATTTCATAATGCTGAAAGCAATGGCACATATTAGGCTGTCTTATTATTTACTTTATAGTTGTCTATTTGTTTCATAATTAGTTCTAAATGTATGTTATATATTTCCTAAATTTGCATTTTCGTTAAAATTGCAGTCAGTGGTTACCATTGCTCATCATCTTCGCCCAATATCTTGAGATGAGTAATGGTATACTCTCAAATCACATCACAGACGAGATCGGATGTGGTTCTGCCAGATCTCCGTGGATTATAAAAGCCAAACATGGACAAACTGTAGAGCTTTCTCTACTGGACTTTAAGGCATTAGACCGTGCTAGAAGTCATAGTCTCGTTACGTGTTCTGATATTTATGGCTTCGTGTGGAGAAGACACTTAATATCAATCAAACGATTTGTGGACAAAACACGCGAGAAAGTGTTATTTACAGATCAAAGACTAATTCTGTTGAAATATATATTGTGAAAGACGGTGGATCAAAATTCCTGATTAAATATACAGGTAAGGTGTTATGAATGCTACTTGAAATTATTCTGCTATCATAAAAAACAAAACAGGGATAAAACTAGAAATAATATATCATACATTTTAGCAAATGGCTGTTCTGATCCTAAACCTCCACCTCAAGCTTGGTACAAACGAAATGGAAATGAGGCAGTCATCGGATGTGAAGCCAGCGATAAGGAATGGCGTCTGACGTGTTCAGGAAATAGATGGCATGGCAAAATAGGGAATTGTACTACTTCAGGTAAAATGCGATCCAGGTTTACTAATGCGTTGGTGAATGTTATCTATATTATTTGTATGTACTCATATTTGCAGAAACTAATTATTCATCACCATACGTCCCACACAAGAAAATAGTTGTATATAATTAGTAGCTATAAGTCGATATTTTGTCAGTTGAACTGGTAACGGTCAGGGTTCAAATTTCAGATATTTAATTAAATTAAGAGTATGTATTATTCTCGCTACTAACTCCCCTCACACATACTCACACATACACATACGCGCGAGCACACAGACACACAGGCATACCTCCCCACACACACACACACATACACACAAACATGGAAGAGAATAATAATAATAATAATAATAATAATAATAATAATAATAATAATGTCTTCGAATCAGTTGTTCAGGCACACGATACTCCACCAAAGAATGAATTAAAGTTCGAGTTGTCCACAATTGTCATCGTAGCTGGCATTATTGGTGGGACTATTGTCCTAGCTGTGGCTGTCATTGTCTGTGGAGTGGTCTATATACAGAAATACAAGTACGTATCAAATGCTAGAATCCAATAAGTTAATGTTATTGGTGTCTCAGAACGAGCAGAATTACTAATTACAGAAATGTTGTTTGGTGTGATAAGATTATTTGACATATAATCTACTATACATTTCAGAGACAGGAAAGAAAAGAAATATAATGAATCATTGAATCAAGAGAACATGATGATATCCCAGCCACCAACTAGCCTCGCTCATTCCAGACATATATCATCCAAAATGGTAGAAGGACAAGATGATTACCTCGAACCAAACTCTAATACAGGTTCCGAGAAATTACAACCAAACGTCGATGAACCACTGATCCATATTTGGGAGACACCACTTCCCGATCCCACAAATCCCAATCGTATGCCAACGTCACGTGAATGCACTATACATCGTAAACCGAGAGAAGGTCAAACTCTATCAGGATCTAATCCGACAGCATTGAGAAAGGATCACATCCGTACGGGAACTAGTTACTACAGTCCTAATACCGGACACAAATATTATGTTGTCGATCGGGAGACATAAGGCTAACCCGTGCCGTATTTAAATTAGATCATTTATCTGTTATGATTTTAGATTTTTCATTCATTTCTTGTTTTTATCTGATTCATATTAGAAGATGAGAACACTGAACTGGCAAATGTATCAGCATCGAAAGAAAATCAAACTTAAACAATTGTCTAGCAACAATTATGCCGCAATTTTACCTGGTGATGTAGTCTCATCTAATTAGTTATTTCCCCGCTATATTATCTGTCTCGAAAATATATGAAGTGATGACAAAAGATATTAAAGTTGTCGTTCATCAGCCGCAATTGGCCAGATGACTGTGATATAGGATTTCATTTGGATGTCAACACCCATGGCATTCGGGAGTTATGGATCTTCCGGTGGACGTTATGCGTAATTTGAGGTCAAGGTCAGTAGACATCTGATTATTTAAAGACTAATGTAGCTTCATTCCCCATTTTACGTATATACCATTATCGTATGATATATATAATTTTTATCGTGATATGTATGCAATATATATCCTGTTATCATGAAGTATTTGTTTTAACTTTAGGTTAGATCTGCACTGTTGGAGAACACGAAATCACTCGACTGATAACAACAATCATCATCTGGTACGCTTCTTAACTCATTAATTGGTTTCAACTTAATCTAGAGTTCTTTGGGTTTTTTAAATTTTACTGATTGATTAGTACCTTTGTCTATGATCCATCATTTAAAGAAACCTCATTCTAATGTTAAAGAATGTGTTCGTTTGGGAAATAACATATGCTCAAATCCTGCTATCATTTACTATTATACAGAATACGGAGAGATCACTGCAGATCGCATTGCTATTACTTATTAAAAATGTAATGCAATGTGTACTCTCATACATAAAAAGGGATCGTAGTTTTAACACCGAAAAGTTCTTCAGTGTCAAATGCAAACTTGTTGACACGCTGCACTGAATTCAGGATCGACATATGTAAAACAGTAGGAAGTCCTTGTTCCGCTATCGCACTGGTGTGAATAACGAAAACAGACGTTATGATTCTCTGCGATCTTTGTAGAATAACTCCCATCTGGATTATTGTCGGGTTGCTTACATGTTAAAATAGATCAAAACGAAGCTAGTCTGAAGATTAGATTTAAAACGGTTGACCCCCTGACGTTTGATCTACTTATCTATTAGATGGTTCCATGGCGTGAGTGTTGCTTTAGAAGAAGACCTCATAACAGAACATCATAATATGATACCAAAGGGTGACATGTAGACAAAATGTCCTTATTATTGCTCTTTTGCCCCAGTGTGGATGTGGTATATAACCAGCTCATTACAGTCATTATATTTATTTGTTATATTGTAGTGTTTTTTGTGATTGGTGTTGTTGCTTTTTTAAAGAAAGTGTTCTTTATTCTCTTCTGTTAATTCAGAAGCAGACAGTGACTGAAGCCCCAAATGCCTCATCTGAGACGTGTGTGTTCTGTCAACATCTGACTACCCTCAATCTAGAGGCGTAATAGGATTAGTTGTACTCAAGCATACGCCTGCGCACAGCAGATTTGAAAAGAAAGGGAACATCGATGAAAGTTCTCTTCCGGATTTAAAGTTTGCCATAGATGGAGATGTATGACACAACATTACTCAAAAGAAATATTCTACATCAGGAGGATTGGCGTGTTCCGGAAAGAGTTACTAGAGTTCTGAAACTACTCCCCATTGCTACCTCTTGGATGCATATAGCGTCCCGATTCTGTTTGTTTGAACACAGCCTTAAACAAAGACTTAGAAACCGATTTAACGACACAGGCTGCAAATGTATATAATTCAAACTTTGGCGCCAACGTATCTATGCCAAGGGTTACTAGGTCAGTGTTGCTCGTGATGTCACCATCTAGTTCAATAATAAGTGCAGTCGCCATATTGGATTTAGGAAAGCAGGTTAGTGTCGTTTTGTTGCCGTCGAATTTTCGTAAATCTAGCACACGATCGGACTGGCGATCGTGTACACTAAATATATAATATTATTATACCATTAGGCAATATCCGGATGAAAAGAGGGAAGGCTAACACGCCCATTAATGGCGTGTGTTTAGCTTTCTGCCGCTCGCGCGATAATCGTGAGCGACGCCATTGTGGCTGAAATTGGGCGAGAATAACTGTGTTTCTTTGTTCTTAGCTACTATCGCTGAAGTGGTTGTAGTTGTATCGTAAATACATAGATATCATCTGCTATAGAGAATGATGTAAACAAAAATAAATAGATCCGCCTTAAAGATGATAGTTCCGCCTTAGATTGGTCATAAACATACAAGTATATATCGGCTTATGTCTTCTTGCAGGATATCCCACAGAAATGCGGCATTTATATTTGTTGGCGTGTGTCTTAAGCCTGCTTGTTACAGATGTTGTGCATTCCAGTAAGTAGAGTAATAAAACCCTGCTTTACATCCGTAATTTTCTAATAATTGCATCAGTGAACATTATGTAATTTCTGAAAACAAGTGATTTTGATCATTTTATCATGTTCGACATTGTAGCCGTTACCGATGTATGCAATGGGTACAAATTTATTGCCGCCTGTGGACCAGATGAACTCATCGTCATGGAAACAGCTGAACTGGGGAGGATGGAAGCCGGAAAGTGTATCCCAGCAGAGAGCGGAAATTTTGGCTGTAGAAATGACGTTTTGTTTCTAGCCGACAGATGGTGTTCCGGTAGAAAACAGTGCGAATTCACCTCGCCGAACAGCGATATTATGGATGCGAACACCGACTGCAGACGCGATTTGGCCGTTTACCTGCGTGCAAAGCATAACTGTGTAAAAGGTGATTTTTAATAGTAATTAATGCCAAGAAAATGCAATCATGAGCTAAAATATGCATTCTAGATCAATAGCACATTCTGATTTATTTAATTAATAAATTTGGGATATATACTATTTTAATTAATTTCATTTCAAGTATCGGGTCAACAGCATTGCTCTCCGATGACCTTTAACGTTCTCCCCCCGAATCACGGAATAATATCTAATCACGTGACAGACGAAAATAAATGCGGATCATCGAAGGCTCCGTGGATGATAGAAGCGGAGCCAGGGCGCACTATAGAATTATCCCTTCTGGATTTTAAGGCATTGGATCGCATTCGAAATCACGGTCTAGTTACCTGTTCTGATATTTATGGCTTTATCCTGGAGAAGACACTTAACATTAACCAGACTATATGTGGACAGAACGTGCGCAGGAGCATCGTCTACAGATCAAAGACAAATGCCATCGAAATCCATATAAAACCGAAAACTGGATCAAGATTTATGCTAATGTACACAGGTAAATAAATGTAAAATAAATTACTCTATGTATCTAGATTATTTTCCCCAGTTTTGTTCGAAAACATTGAGCTATGACTTCCCACTTATTTTCGTGTGTAAATTTATCAGGAGACTTGTTATTTTGTGTTGCTGTTGTTTCAAGTCATATTTCATTGTCTAATTTTTACTGGTTATTTTAGCCAATGGCTGTCCTGATCCCAAACCTCCGCCAAATGCTTGGTACAAGAGAAACGGAAACGAGGCTGTGATTGGTTGTGAGGATGGCGAACGAGAATGGCGTCTGACTTGTAGAGACAACGTTTGGACGGGAAAAACCGGAAACTGCACATCTTCAAGTAAAAAACTAGAAATTACCATGAAGATATACGTTTATTTCATCTGTTGTTGTTTGCTTCCTTTTTGAGTTTTTGTTCATTTATTTGTTTTTTTAAATGCTTTATCCATGCCCCAAAGATGCCATCCGATTATGTGTGCATTTTCCTTTCAGGTATTAATACAAAATCCGAACATTCAGAGGACAACGCTCAATTTGAATTATCGACGGTGGTAATAGTGGCTGGTATTATCGGAGGTACTGTGGTCCTGGCTGTGGCCATTATTGTCTGCGGCGTCGTGTATATACAGAAGTATAAGTACGTTCGATGTTTATTAGTCTCAGTACAGACGGCTGTCCAAAAGTTGATTCAGATGTTAGCGTTTTTAAAATGATTAATTAATTCATGCTTAAGCCGATGTTCCATTTCCATACAGAGACAGACAGGAAAAGAAATTTAACGCTGCACAACAAACAAGGATTCACTGTGATCCGGATACAATGCCAGCACAATATCATTCTGTGTCGTCCAACGTTCTGGAAGGCCAAGAAGACTACTTGGAGCCTAACAACATGACGCTTCAACGAAATACGATCCAGAAACACGGGGAACCATTGATTCACATCTGGGAAACGCCGCTGCCCGATCCAGAGTCGACCCTGAGCCGGGACAAACGCCGGGAATGCACGATTCATCGAAAGCCCGATAATCAGAACCCGAGTTTGGGCACAAAAGAGCGGATTCAAACCGGAACAAGCTATTACAGCCCACAAACTGGCCACAAATATTGTTTTCTTGACCGATCGACATAGCTATTTTCTAGAGCACAAAATATTACACATTTGTACATTTGTAACTTATTCTGACATAGTATACCAAGGTTTCTTTAATAAGTTGTAGGCTGTACGAGGGAGTATAACTCATAAACATAGATCTGCTTTGCATATAAGAAATTGTTGATTCCAATAATATGAAGGCTTTTTAAAACATTTGGCGCCAAAATATCTATGTCAAGGGTCAATAGGTCACTGCCGCTCCAACTACTCCCCTCGGAGATGCCTAGTGCAGACGCCATATTGGATTTGCACGCATAGTCGTGGGAATTTGCCCCTGTCATAATATGGTAGAATAACAGCCATAGTGGAGTAAACTAAAAGGTTTGTGATGTTTATTCGTGTAGTTAAGCACGGCAGCTATAATATTTAAGATAATTATTACGTTGCTCCTGGGTTTTAATGTAATAATTAGGTGCTTTTGAATGACCCGTCTAAGCCACTGATAGTGTGCGGTGATCAACACTACATCTCCATTTAAGCGTTGTATTGGCTGTCTTTGTTATCGTTGCGTTAATCTCTTTTGCGTACAGGTCATTATTGGTTCACTGTTGTTTGTTTATTGCGTTTTCTATCACTTTCTAATGATAAAGAAGGCCCAGGGTGTCCCTTACATACATTAATTATCCATGTAATCAGTGGCAGTGTTTATTTCAGGATGTATTATCTGCTTTTATTGTTCGGCTGTGGCCTGGCCTTGACTTTTCATTGCCGCGCAGGTAAGTAATTCTGTTTCTTGTAACAATCTACTATTTGATACTTATAGGGAACAAATACAAATATTCTAGGTGATTCTTATAACATTATAACACATTCTGAGGTTTTCTCAACGAATTAAAATTATGTGCTTTTCATTTCAGTAAGTGTGGAGATTTGTACGGGATACACATTTACTGCCACCTGTAAACCGGGTGAGCTGATTGTCATGACGTCAGCAGAATACGGCCGCATGGAGCCTGGAAAATGTATCAGAGCGGATAGGGGAAACTTTGGCTGCACCAACGACATCCTGTTCCTCGCCGACAGATGGTGCTCTGGCCGCAAGGAATGTGAATTTACTGTACCAAACAGCGACATTATTGAAGCAAATAGCAACTGCGTCGATCTAGTGGGATACCTTAGGGTATCGTATTCCTGCATTCAGGGTTGGTTTTGTTTGCTATTATCAAAATGTCTATTGGTTGATACCTTTGGCGGTTAAGGGAAGTCAATACTGTCATTTATAGGGTCTTAGAAATATTACATTCGTTTTATATTAAACGAGAAATAGTGTATTTGTGGCATAAACTAAGATAAGTACATTACAATAAGTAGGGAAGAAGAATCCTGAAGCGTGTTAAGCTTGTTTGCAGTGAGAGTCTTTTCTCGAGGGAAAATCCGTCGTGTTACTTTATCTTACTTAGAACTCCTTTATCCGAGAGATACATCGGTTTTTTGGGGGGCGGGTCTGGCGGCCCATGAACGTTACATATGCTGCTAATTAATGTAAAATTTGGTGGTTATAGCATATCGGACCAGAAACCCGGGAAAGGGCCAGGAAATGGAGCAATAAAGAATAATATTACAAGTCAAACATTGTAACACCGGATTTGGACATGAACAATTTTTAGTATTATTTATCTTTCCTAAAATCTTCAGTCGGATATAAATTACGTTTCTTTAATCTCTTCAATTCCGGAACGGATAGACTAACGTAATTCTGTGCTAATTTTTATTTTATTTCCATATTTTTTATTTAATTGTGTTGGGTTTTATAATTCACACAGGCTTGGTTCAGGTGAGGAGGTATCAGTTAGTCCACTTTAAAGAGAAAATAAATTCATTCAAATTATCAAGAACGAAATCACGTTATTATGCAATAATAAATGCTCTTCTGCATGCGTCTATTATTATCATCATCAGCATTATCATCATCATCATTATCATTACATAGTGTATGTGTATTCATTTAATGTTCAATGTTTCACTCCGTTCCTGATTTCTAAGCACGTCCCAGTTCTTTGGGATAGCATTTAACTCTTTTACCAACTTATTTGAAATTGTACGTACATGAGAGCAGTTAACACTCACAGTGCGTATGCACGCACCCACACACGCATATATATATATATATATATATATATATATATATATATATATATAATTTCCAGTAACTGGGCTGGGTCAGAGTGGCTGTTCAAACACATCACCTAATCATCTTCCTTCCGAGGTGAGGGCCCTTTCTAGTCACGTGACCCAGGAGATCGGATGTGGCTCGCTGAGATCTCCGTGGATTATACGAGCCAAAGCTGGACAGACAGTTGAAATATCATTATTAGATTTTAATGCATTAGAACGTGCGTCGAGACACAGCATGACCACTTGTCTTGACATCTACGGCTTCGTCGTGGAGAAGACACTTAACATCAACCAAACCATATGTGGACAGGATACCCGAGAAAGCGTTATCTACAGATCAAAGTCAAACACCGTGGAAATATATTTGAAGAAGACGAGAGGAATTAATTTTTTCGTCACTTATACAGGTGAATACTTTCAGTACTGAGATACATAGAGACTGTTGCTCTCCCGATTTTGTACTTGTTAATGTTGAATCATTAGCTTGACTTAATCGGAAACATTATGGCTTTTAGCAAATGGTTGTTCTGACCCTGTACCACCACTGCATGCCTGGTATAAAAGAAATGGCAACGAGGCTGTGATTGGTTGTGAAAACAGTGACAGGGAATGGCGTCTGACGTGTTCTGAAAGTAACTGGATAGGAAAAACTGGAAACTGTTCGCTGCCAGGTATTTACTTTTTGCTTAATACTTATAAACGAATCGGCGTGTGTGTGTGTCTGTGTGTGTGTGTGTGTAAGTGTGTGTAAGTGTGTGCGCGCGCACGGGTGTGTTAATACGCATTCACATATATGTACTATTACACACATCAACTTGCGGATACATAGTCATACATACATGTGTATCTAAATTAGGTGAGAAGATGGGCAGGTTTTCAACTCCTATTTATTTATCATTTATCTAGCTTCTTCTACTGGAGACCAGAGCTCACCACCAGTTACACAGTTCCATTTTTCTACTATAGTCATAGTAGCTGGCATTATTGGAGGAACCATTGTCTTGGCTGTAGCAGTTATTGTCTGTGGAGTGGTATACATACAGAAATATAAGTATGTTCTAAACACACACACACACACACACACACACACCAATATTTCAATAGTTTATATTAGATTACTTACCGATATTTGTTTACCTCATATAGAAACAGAAAGGAAAAGAAATACAATAAAGAATATCTTAACAAGAGAGAGCAGTTTTCTGGCGCCTTGACTGAACCCTCACAATATAGACTAGTATCTACAACCGGCACAGAAGGTCAAGATGAATATCTCCAACCAAACACCAACACACAGAGTCATAAGCCACCGTGTAAACCTGAGGAGCCACTGATTCATATCTGGGAGACTCCACTTCCTAATCCAACAGCTGACCAAACCATTCCTCGTCATAACGAGTGCACCATCCATCGTAATAATGGCAACAAACCAAATATCCAGAATCCATCTTTGACAAAGAAAGGAACGATCCGGTCTGGAACTAGTTATTATAGTCCCAACACTGGACATAAATATTACGTTGTGGATCGTGATAAGTAATTCAAGCGATATATGTAAAAAAAATTGTTCATATTTTGACATAATTGTTCACTTTAAAAATCTTTTATTTAATTTTTCGGCTGTAAATATGTAATCCCTTTTGGAAAATCGACTTTTGTTGAAATCAAATGAAAACAAAGACTGCGCTTGAAAACAGCAATAACAGCATTCGAGCTTCCCGCCAGAATATCTATGCCAAAGGTCATTAGTTCATGTTGGCTTTACTTCCCGGCATTCTTTGCCTTCTTTCTCGTCGAAAACTCGGTGCAGCTGCCATATTGGATTTACAAGAGGAACGGTTCTACATGGAATATTCGACTGCTGGAGCCATTTACATCACGAAAATTGCAGGTAAAAGGGAAGACTAGTATATATTGTTTCTTAATCGCCATTGCTCAGTAGGCAGTTAATAGTTACAAATGACCGCTGTCTTACTGTGACGGATTTTGTGATGATTTCTTTGTGCATTCGTGATGCTGGCTAGCAAGGAATCAACGCTGTGAGCAATCATTGTGTTCCTCACTATTTAGGCTTGGCGCGTATTGTGCATAGCGTTAATGTATATTGATATGTGTTAAATGCCTAAATAAGTTCAATATACTGGTGCTAAGTAGTTCAATTCCAAAACTGCTGGATGACGAATTGTATTATTTACAGGATAAACATGAGTGTGTTCCCGAATACGTTGTTATTCCTAGCCGTTGGGCTGGTTCATATCCATTCTGTCAGACCAGGTAAACAACTTGTATTATCTAATTTGCATGAGCATACATATTTTCCTAAACATATACAAGTTACATGCATTAATATTCTTAGTCGTGATTGGTATGTTATGTAAGAAATACAAGGTTTACGCGGTGAAATCTTATTTTCAAAGACTTCAATATAATCCAGAATGATCTCGCAAATTTCCAGTTAACGTTGATGTGTGCAATGGCTATGACTTTCGTGCCAGCTGTAAACCGGATGAAATCATTGTCATGGAAGGTGCCGAGTTTGGTCGTATGGGACCGGGAAGATGTATATCTACAGACAGTGGAAACTTTGGCTGTAAGAACGATGTGTTATTCTTGGCCGATCTGTGGTGTTCAGGACGGAAGGATTGTCAATTTAATGTACCAAACGCTAAAATAATGGAAATAATGGAAGCCAATACTGATTGTATTGAGGTACTAGCCTTCCTGCGTGCGTCGTATACCTGTGCTAAAGGTAAATAGTCTATGGCGTTTCCATTTTTACAGTATTACTAATAGATTGTCGGGTTAATCTTCCATTCAACGATATCAATAATCCGTTCATTCTTTATTGTTCTTAGTGTGTTTTTTAAATATCTTTCTGAAGTAATGAGTGAGGAAAGGTGTTCATCATCATCACCAAACGTCATCAATGCCGTAGAGGGGATCATTTCCAGCCATCTGACACGGGAGACAGGATGTGGATCAATAAGGTCACCTTGGATAATACAAGCCAAAGCTGGACAAACTGTGGAAATTACTCTTCTAGATTTTAAAGGTCTACAGCGAGCCAGAAGCCATAGTCTGATGACATGTACTGATGTCTATGGGTTTATTGTAGAAAAAACATTGAACATCAACCAGACAATATGTGGACAGAATACACGAGAGGATGTCATCTACAGATCAAAGACTAATACTGTGGAGATACAACTGAGAAAAAACATAAATATGAACTTTTTGATTAAATATACAAGTAAGGATACCTTTATTAATATCATTGGCATTTCAGTAAAACAGTTGTTTTCAATTAAGTGATATTGAAAAAGTTTCAATTAATGAACACATTTTTCCATAAAATGATCATTTGTTTAATACATAAGAGAATTTGAAGGAAATATATATAAATAGTTATCCTATAGCCATAGCAAGTTTAATTACCTTATTTACTTTGTACAGCTAATGGGTGTTCCGACCCCGTGCCACCTCCACATGCCTGGTATAAACGAAATGGTAATGAGGCTGTTATTGGTTGTGAAAATAGTGACAGAGAATGGCGTCTGACGTGTTTGGGGAACATTTGGCAAGGAAAATCGGGAAATTGCTCGCAGTCTGGTAAATTAGCAATTAATTATTTAAACATGGACATACAAATAATTATGTAATATTACTAGGAAGACGTATATCGATTTAATTTATATTACAAACAGTGACAGCATTGAAAGAGCCAGACACACCAGTAGGTGGCCAATTTCAGTTGTGTACAATTGTCATAGTAGCTGGTATTATCGGAGGTACTATTGTCCTGGCTGTAGCTGTCGTTGTCTGTGGAGTGGTCTATATACAGAAATATAAGTAAGTAAGCTGCATATTTATCCCGTACTTTCTTAAGGTATTTAAAGATGTTTGTTATGGATAAAAAAACTAAACATATCTTCATGTGTGGCATAAATCTAATTATTTGTAGGGGTAAAATGGAGAAAAGATTTAATGAACAACGAGCAGTTACTAACGGAGAAACATTACCACAAGCTACCACCCAAACACATTATAGACTAGTATCTACAACTGGCACAGAAGGTCAAGATGAATATCTCCAACCTAACACCAACACACATAGTCATAAGCAATCGTGTAAACCTGAGGAGCCACTGATTCATATCTGGGAGACTCCACTTCCTAATCCAACAGCTGACCAAACCATTCCTCGTCATAACGAGTGCACCATCCATCGTAATAATGGCAACAAACTAAATATCCAGAATCCATCTTTGACAAAGAAAGGAACGATCCGGTCTGGAACTAGTTATTATAGTCCCAACACTGGACATAAATATTACGTTGTGGATCGCGATAAGTGATTCCTATCAAATATTTTGAAATCAAATCTTTGTTATTTTGTTGCTGTAACTTTGTGTTTCTTGTTTGATGGCATACTTTTGTTGGAATCACAGACACGGGATTAGTTATATTAACTCTAAACAACAGCAAAAACGGACGCACTGCAACCGGTATTCGAACTTCCCGCCAGTATATCTATGCCAAAGGTCACTAGGTCGTGTCAGTTGCCTTCCCGGCGTTCTTTGCCTTCTCTCTCGATAAAACTCAGTGCAGCTGCCATATTGGATTTACAACGGGAACGGACGTACATCAAATCATTGACCAACTGAACAGTTAACGAGAAGATATTTATAGGTAAATAGCAAATAGAGTACGTATTACAGTTTATTCTCTACTGTCACCTTAATATTTAGCAGTTACTAAAAGCCGCCGTTTTACAATGGCTAATTGTTTTGGATGTTTTCTTTGTGCATTCCTGCGGCTTATAACAAGCCAGCAATGCTAATAGGAGCGAGCCCTTGTGCTATCGAGATTTCGGCCTGATCGCTCAAAAGAGCTCTCGCTCGAAAATATTGGTCTTCGTTACATGCGTTGTTAAGTTTAATCTCAATATTCTAAATAAGCTGACTTCATTTATCAGTATATCTCTAATTATATATGTTACAGATAAGACATGATCATCATACAGTACCCGTTGCTAGTCCTAGCCTTTGGAATGTATCATGTTCGTTCTGTCAGACCAGGTTAGCAGATTGTATAATCAGATTCTTGTATAGATTTATATCTAACAAAATATAAACATCTCCCTGGCTGTGGTATAGGAAGAAAGGTCTTTTGTCGTGAACTGACCGTAGATTGCAATGTTAACTACATTGTATCTAATTAACGTTTCAGTTACTGTTGATGTGTGCACTGGTTATGACTTTCGTGCCAGCTGTAAACCGGATGAAATCATTGTCATGGAAAGTGCCGAGTTTGGTCGTATGGGGCCGGGAAAGTGTATTTCCGGAGACAGAGGAAACTTTGGCTGTAAGAACGATGTGTTATTCTTGGCTGATCTGTGGTGTTCTGGACGGAAGGATTGTCAGTTTAACGTACCCAATGCAGAAATAATGGAGGCAAAGACTGAATGCGTGGATCTGTTAGCATTTCTTCGAGCGTCATATAGCTGCGTAATAGGTAAATACCAAATACGTGTACGAATCAGTGTGTCCATAATTTAAATATATATCACATAAACCAACCAATTATTAACTGGTGTAGAAATCGTTGATTCCTCATTTTTATATTTTAGTAACCTATAATAATCAGAAAAGGTGTTCATCATCATCACCAAACGTTATCAATGCCGTAGAGGGGATCATTTCCAGCCATCTAACACGGGAGACAGGATGTGGTTCAATAAGGTCACCTTGGATAATACAAGCCAAAGCTGGACAAACTGTGGAAATTACTCTTCTGGATTTCAAAGGTCTACAGCGAGCCAGAAGCCATAGTTTGATGACATGTACTGATGTCTATGGGTTTATTGTAGAAAAACATTGAACATCAACCAGACAATATGTGGACAGAATACACGAGAGGATGTCATCTACAGATCAAAGACTAATACTGTGGAGATACAACTGAGAGAAAACATCAAAATGAACTTCTTGATTAAATATAAAAGTAAATATACGTTTTGTATTATTGATATTTCAATGAACACATTTTTTTCTAATTAAATGATAATGGCTGTATTACTTGGTCAATTATGCAGTTTTTTCCATTAAATGGTAATGAGTTAAACATATAAAACATATTGACGGAACTATATGAGGAAATTAATTATATCACTACATGTACAGCTAATGGGTGTTCCGACCCCGTGCCACCACTACATGCTTGGTATAAAAGGAATGGTAACGAGGCTGTCATTGGTTGTGAAAATAGTGACAGAGAATGGCGTCTGACGTGTTTGGGAAACAACTGGCAAGGAAAATCGGGAAACTGCACGCAGTCTGGTAAATAAATTATTAGTAATTTAAAAATATATGAAGAAATATTTTACTAGTATTAGTGGGAAGTTGTATATCAATTTACTTTTACTACAAACAGTGACAACATTGAAAGAGCCAGACACACCAGTAAGTGGCCAATTTCAGTTGTCTACAATTGTCATAGTAGCTGGTATTATCGGAGGTACTATTGTATTGGCTGTAGCTGTCGTTGTCTGTGGAGTGGTCTATATACAGAAATATAAGTACGTAAACTCCATGTTTAGGCATTACATCTTTAAAGATTAAAACAATTGTTAAAGATAAAAATGAAGAAGAAAAAACAATATCGCTTTTTACAAAGAGCACATAATTATAATATGTATCGTTGTTTTATAGAGGCAAAATGGAGAAAAGATTTAATGAACAACAAGCAGTTACTAACGGAGAAACATTACCACAAGCTACCACCCAAACACATTATAGACTAGTATCTACAACCGGCACAGAAGGTCAAGATGAATATCTCCAACCAAACACCAACACACAGAGTCATAAGCCATCGTGTAAACCTGAGGAACCACTGATTCATATCTGGGAGACTCCACTTCCTAATCCAACAGCTGACCAAACCATTCCTCGTCATAACGAGTGCACCATCCATCGTAATAATGGCAACAAACAAAATATCCAGAATCCATCTTTGACAAAGAAAGGAACGATCCGGTCTGGAACTAGTTATTATAGTCCTAACACGGGACATAAATATTACGTTGTGGATCGTGATAAGTGAAACCAGCAAAATGTGTACAGAACGTTTAGGAAATTATCGCGTTTTGATTTTAACTTACTTATCTTTAACAAATTGTTTAGGCAAATTGTTTGTTTTCATTCACGGAACTATATATGACCTTGATTGTTAAAATCCGGATTTTGTTGAAATCGAGGTCACGGCTTTAGTGGAAACAACTTTAGACAAACACAAACTTCGCGCGTTACAACCTTCTGGAACCAACATTCGAGCTTCCCGCCATAATATCTGTGTCAAAGGTCATTAGGTCATGCCAACTCACTTCCCGGCGTTCTTTGCCTTCTCGTCGAAAACAGAGTGGAGCTGCCATATTGGATTTACAGCGGTAGCGGCTGAACATGGAAACAGTATTAAAGTGAGCATTTTATGCCAAGATCGTGTTGATTATTGGCAAGAATGATATACAGTATTGTTCAGACTCTACTATTCTCTTAACATTTAGTATTTATAAATAGTCAATTGTACTATGACGCTATGTGCAGGTTGTTTTCTTTGTGGATTCGTGCTGGTTTCAGCAAGGCAGCAACCCGATAGGAGTCATTATGTTTGTCGCTATTTCGGCTTCTCGCGTATTGAGCGCGATATTCATGGATATCGCTCTACAGTAAATACCGTATTAGGCGGCTTCTTGCTACGCTAATCTTGGGCTCTATTTAATGGGATACCTGTTTCTGTTATTCACAGGATAGACATGAATGTCTTACCGCGCGTGTTGTTATTCCTAGTCGTTCACCTGTATCGTGTTCGTTCACTCAGACCAGGTAAATGTATTGTCTAATTCTTACCAATAGGCATATCCACCAAAACAACCAACTCACTGATTTAAATTTTCTTAATAATTATTACTATAGTAATATATTTATTGCATATTAAGAATAATATTTTGTGCTGAAATATTCATAGAGTATAGTACAACTACGTTCTGATATTATTAACATTTCAGTTACTGTTGATGTGTGCATTGGTTATGACTTCCGTGCCAGCTGTAAACCGGATGAAATCATTGTCATGGAAAGTGCCGAGTTTGGTCGTATGGGACCGGGAAGGTGTATATCTACAGACAGAGGAAACTTTGGCTGTAAGAACGATGTGCTATTCTTGGCCGATCTGTGGTGTTCAGGACGGAAGGATTGTCAGTTTAACGTACCGAATGTGGAAATAATGGAAGCCAACACTGATTGCGTTGACGTTCTAGCCTTTCTTCGAGCATCATATACCTGTATAAGAGGTAAGTAAATAGAGATGCTTGTAATTTGAATGTAACAATGCCGTTGTTATAATTTGGAAACAATACATTTACAGCACTTATACTTGGCATCTCCATTCGCGTTGGGTTTCTGTTATTTCTCTATAGTGATGAACTTGGATAATGACAGGTGTTCATCCTCATCACCAAACGTCATCAATGCCGTAGAGGGGATCATTTCGAGCGATCTAACACGGGAGACAGGATGTGGATCAATAAGGTCACCTTGGATAATACAAGCCAAAGCTGGACAAACTGTGGAAATTACTCTTCTAGATTTCAAAGGTCTACAGCGAGCCAGAAGCCATAGTCTGATGACATGTACTGATGTCTATGGGTTTATTGTAGAAAAAACATTGAACATCAACGAGACAATATGTGGACAGAATACACGAGAGGATGTCATCTACAGATCAAAGACTAATACTGTGGAGATACAACTGAGAGAAAACATCAAAATGAACTTCTTGATTAAATATAAAAGTAAATATACGTTTATTAATGACATTTCAATAAATATGTTTTAATTAAGCGATAATGATGTTATTACTCGGCTGATTAAACACATTTTTGCGCCATAAGAAATTGATTTGTTTAATTTATAAAAACAAATCGATAGAAATATCTAAGAATATTACATTATTCGCCGACCACATCGAGCCTAATTACCATGTTTTCATTATACAGCTAATGGGTGTTCCGACCCCGTGCCACCTCCACATGCCTGGTATAAAAGAAATGGTAACGAGGCTGTTATTGGTTGTGAAAACAGCGACAGGGAATGGCGTCTGACGTGTTTGGGAAACAACTTTGGCAAGGAAAATCAGGAAACTGCACGCAATCTGGTAAATAAACGATTGATTTTCTGGAAGTTTTCACCGAAATTTCTAAACTTCTCGCGAAGATTAGTGTGAAATCAGATTTCTATTCCCGTCGTATTATCAACAGATACACTAATAAAAGGAGAAGACCCACCACCAAGTGGGCAATTTCAGTTGTCCACAATAGTAATAGTGGCTGGAATAATCGGAGGTACTATTGTCCTTGCTGTTGCCGTTATTGTGTGTGGAGTGGTTTATATACAGAAATATAAGTAAGTATATTTACCATTTATGCACTAATTCCCTAAACTACCCAATGTTTTTGTTCACGGTCACCTTTGTGCCCATTGGTGTGTGGATATATATATATATATATATATATATATATATATGTGTGTGTGTGTGTCTGGGTGTGTGTGTGTGTGTGTGTGTGTGGATATTTTTATTTATTTTTTATATTTTTTTCAGAGGCAAAATGGAGAAAACATTCAACGAGCAACAAGCAGTTACTAACGGAGAAATATTACCACAAGCTACCACCCAAACACATTATAGACTAGTATCTACAACTGGCACAGAAGGTCAAGATGAATATCTCCAACCAAACACCAACACACAGAGTCATAAGCCATCGTGTAAACCTGAGGAGCCACTGATTCATATCTGGGAGACTCCACTTCCTAATCCAACAGCTGACCAGACCATTCCTCGTCATAACGAGTGCACCATCCATCGTAATAATGGCAACAAACAAAATATTCAGAATCCATCTTTGACAAAGAAAGGAACGATCCGGTCTGGAACTAGTTATTATAGTCCCAACACGGGACATAAATATTACGTTGTCGATCACGATAAGTGATTGGCATCTATTCCTGCTACGACATTACTTTTAAAAAACTGCCTTTTCGATGCTTTTAAATAGTTATTATTTTCACTCAACCTTAGTGTGTGTTACAAGAACAATGATGGATTAGTAATGTACAATAGCCGGTACTTGACTTGTAGAAAACGCGATGCTTCGAAAAGAGCAACTGACTTCTCAATTTCGTTTTGTCAACGAATTTCCCGCCACCACATCTGTGCCGAAGGTTAATAGGTCATGTCAGCACGCATCCGGCTCTCTGAGCCTGCACTGTAAACACTGGGCACGGCTGCCATATTGGATTTACATTGTGAGCAGGATTCCGGCGAAACATCGAATAGTTCTCTCTCTGCGTCTGAAATAAATCAGGTACGTAGCTTAGATATAGCTCGTAATGCTTAACATGAACGGTCTGATTTGATGTTAAGCGTATATTTCTATTTTGTACCGCGATTGACCAACTTACCACGAAATATTATCTCCAAGTATTGGCCTCCTGTCAGTGTTTATGCCGCAGCAGAGCTAAAGGCTACATTTAACTTCGGCGTCTTTTGTTAGAGGTCGTTCGATAGCTCAAGATAGGAATGGGATTCTTGTTAAACTTGTTTTACCGAAATGAGTATTATAGCCACATATATGACCGCTGAGTAAAAACTGAGTAACTGTTTTTAATATTTATTTACGTTAGCCTTCATATCTGTTCTGCCTGTAACACATACTGAAGCCGATGTGTTTACGTGTTATCGATTCTTATTTTCCTCATTACAGAATGAAATGGTTCGTGTTGTTCCCTTACTGGTTCCTTATGGTTTGTCTCTTCTATTGTGATGCCGTCTTCTCGGGTATGCGCTCATGTGACTCATATCCGTATTTTATGAGATGAATCAATTTTACATACATGTATTGTTACAGAGATTACAAGTGAAACCACTGGCTTTCTAATTATGTATCATCATTAATGTCACAGGTCATGGGACATATCATAGCCTTTTCTTCGTACCTATCACGAAGTGTCATAACTGATCCCCCCTATTTGGTTTCAGTCAGCGTCGACGTGTGTATCGGTTACGAGTTCGGTGCCAGCTGCAGAGCGGGTGAAATAATTGTCATGAAGACGGCGGAATTTGGTCGTCCAGGTCCAGGAAAGTGTATCCCAGCGGACAGAGGTAACTTCGGCTGTAAGAACGACGTGTTGTTCTTGGCCGATATGTGGTGCTCTGGGCGTAAAGATTGTCAGTTCAGCGTGCCCAACGCCGAAATTATGGAAGTAAACACCGAGTGTGTTGACTTACGAGAATTTCTGCGGGCATCGTATAATTGCCTAACAGGTACGTTCTTCCTTAAATACAAGGGTAAAATATATCGGCAAATTATTCGATTGGACGTAATAGTTTCAAGTATTTAATATAAGACAGACCTACCTGCTTTTGTACCTTAGTAACTAATCGAGATCGGGAAAGGTGTTCATCGTCATCACCAAACGTGATCAATGCCGTAGAGGGGATCATTTCCAGCCATCTAACACGAGAGACAGGATGTGGATCAATAAGGTCACCTTGGATAATACAAGCCAAAGCTGGACAAACTGTGGAAATTACTCTTCTAGGATTTCAAAGGTCTACAGCGAGCCAGAAGCCATAGTCTGATGACATGTACTGATGTCTATGGGTTTATTGTAGAAAAGGCACTGAACATCAACCAGACAATATGTGGACAGAATACACGAGAAGATGTCATCTACAGATCAAAGACTAATACTGTGGAGATACAACTGAGAGAAAATATCAAAATGAACTTCTTGGTTAAATATAAAAGTAAAATATAATGGCGGTATTACCTAAGTAGTTTTTTCCATTAAATGGTAATTTGTTTAACATATAAAATAATATTGGTGGAAATATATGAGGATGTTACTTCTTTCGCTACCTGTACAGCTAATGGATGTTCCGACCCCGTGCCACCTCCACAAGCCTGGTATAAAAGGAATGGTAACGAGGCTGTTATTGGTTGTGAAAACAGTGACAGGGAATGGCGTCTGACGTGTTTGGGAAACAGCTGGCAAGGAAAATCAGGAAACTGCTCGCAATCTGGTAAATAAATAATTTATTATTTAAATACGGATATACAAACGATTATGTGATATTAACTGGAAGACCTCTATCGATTTAATTTATATTACAAACAGTGACCGCATTGAAAGAGCCAGACACACCAGTAAGGTGGCCAATTTCAGTTGTCTACAGTTGTCATAGTAGCTGGAATTATCGGAGGTACTATTGTCCTGGCTGTAGCTGTCGTTGTCTGTGGAGTGGTCTATATACAGAAATATAAGTGAGTAATTAGGTTTGCATGTTAAGTAGTTTCTTACGCTATTTGTTGATGTATGCTAAACTTAAAGATTAAGAAAGTTATTAACAGATTGGCAAGGCTTCATTATTATAACGTTCATTTTGTCTGTATTTATTTAGAAGCAAAATGGAGAAACAATTCAATGAACAACAACCTGTAAATGCAGGAGACGCATTACCACCAGTCCACACCAAGACACAATATAGACTAGTATGTACGCCCGGTACAGAAGGTCAAGATGAATATCTCCAGCCAAACACCAACACACAGAGTCATAAGCCATCGTGTAAACCTGAGGAACCACTGATTCATATCTGGGAGACTCCACTTCCTAATCCAACAGCTGACCAGACCATTCCTCGTCATAACGAGTGCACCATCCATCGTAATAATGGCAACAAACAAAATATCCAGAATCCATTATTGACAAAGAAAGGAACGACCCGGTCTGGAACTAACGAGTGCACTCTCCATCGTAATGACACTGAGAGGAATGTTCACGGTCATGGTCAGGCAACCTCGGAATATCGGAACAACACCCTAAAGGGCACCCTTCCTGCGGCCACTAGTTATTATAGCCCGAATACAGGACATAAATATTACGTGATGAACAAGTAGTACGACATATATATATATATTAATAGAAACTTAAGAAGTGTTGCTTCTTACGAGGTCTTGTTCTGATTAATTTAAACATCATTCGTCTTTGTTATTTTGCTTTGCCGTAATGTTAAAAGTTCACTTTATGAGTCAGTATTGGCAATATATTCCCCCGTCTCGAATTAAACTCAAATAATACCGCCCCGAAGGCAGCAAATTAGGTCACACCGCCACTCCTTGATTTCCCTGGCACTCGTCGTTCCTACTGTCGACGCCAAACATGCAAATAGGCTTTGTGTTGTGACTGCGCCGTCCTTACCTCGTAAACAGGTGAGTTATGATATATTGGTGTATATGTTGATATATTAGTGTTTGCTGGTTTTATACTATGTATCTATTGTCGTTCAAACTAACTGGCTTTTTGCTAGCTCGGTAACAGTGGCTGGTTTGTTTATAATATTGCTGCCATTTATCTGTCAGACTCCTTGCAAATTCCGGGAGTTCAAGCCATCGATGAATAAATATCATGAACATCATATTTGCATTGTTGCAGGTCGGAATTTCTCAAGCTCATTAACTTCCTCATATCTCGAGTGTGCGTCCTCAAGTGAGTTAGCATTTCAGTGCCATATACATGTCCGTAAACATACATGTATTTGTGAGTATACGCAAACATAAATTCGAGTAGACAGATAGGCAGACAGACTGACAGAAAACTCTCTCTCTGTCTGTCTGTCTGTCTGTCTCTGTGTGTGTGTGTGTGTGTGTGTGTGTGTGTGTGAATTTATATTACTGTGGCCATTAACAACAGATACTCACGAGCTATAAAGTACAAAATATATTTCTAGATACCGACAGGGGAAACTACACACCAAAAGAAGTCACTTTTCCAACCGCCGAGAACGTTTTATCCAGTTACATCTGAGACGTATAGAACATTTACCTCCAGCTTGACCTCGATAAACATACGTAGAGGTCAGAGATCGGGCCTGAACCACCAATCATCCACATCTCGAAGCGGCCACACCTGGTTCCTGGATCTAACCTGTATGATACTCCATTGTGAAGCCGTATCATTTATTGCGCACCAGATGGAGCCACGTTCGCAGAATAGGGATCCGGAAGCCAACCAAAGTTCCTATCCTTCAAACGATGGCCATAAAAATTTAGTTTTCTCAAGAGAGATACCTAAGTGACGATTGTTATTTGAAGTGTCTACTGACTTAAACATTTAGGTTCGTTGTTGGTCCGATATATATATATATATATATATATATATATGTGTGTGTGTGTGTGTGTGTGTGTGTGTGTTACAGTTAACCTGTATAATCAGGTAATATTTATATTACCTTAAATATTCAGGTAATACGTCTATTGCTAACTGAGATTTAATACAGATTACCTGAAAATTTCAAATGTTATACGTATTAACTGATTATAGAGATTAACTGTAACATATATACGTTGTCCTTGTGATTACGGGAACTGTGAATGCCGGGCGAGCACTGGAATATATTCCGACGAATAAAAGCGTACAATCCTATTAAAACCGGTGATAAACGGTGCCAGAAGTATTGATCTTACCTGTATTACGAGACCTTTGATATGGATTTCTGCATTAGATGCACGCATATATATATATATATATATATATATATATATTGTAAAATGAATATATATACCTTTATTATCGCTATAGATGCCGGTGTACGCCACTTAATAAGCTTATCAGCTGAAACCTGACCTATCCCGGCATCGTAACATGATTATGAAGCGTATGTTTTAACTTCTTGTGGCCTCAGACTTGGTAATAAATACCATGATAATATTATATACCAAATAATAGGCATCGGCCGAACTGTGGTACATAATGCTGTCATCATATATTACGGTAGGAGTTTATAAGTATATCCTTTTTTTTAAATAAGTATTTATTAGTAGTATTAGTATTAAATATCTATTCGTATTGAATTTTTCTATCGCTAACGACGTAATTTTATGACCACCTGTTACTAGTCATCACTAGTCATTACGAATGTGCGTCACTTCAGTTAAACCCGCCCATCTACGGCGCGTATAGCTGAACCTTATCTTTAACATTTACAATTGTAATATACGCATGTAATTATTGTACATAGAACATGATGTTTATTCGCCCGTATCCGATCAGTGCAACATTAGTAAGGCCGCTGCCCACATTGCCGTGTAAATATCATTGATCGGGACCGATCTTCGTTCTGTAACATATATATATATATATATATATATATATCGTCCCTTGGTGTACAGCTGGCGTTCGTGTCGGTGACTCTTGTACATAGTCGAGTCGATGTATAGTTAGCCGTCGTGCGTGTAATTAGCCGTGTTATTTAAACGTATACACCATCGTTGGTATAATGGCAGGTTGTGCCCTACAGCGACGGCCTGATGTATCAATCCCCCTTAAGACAAGACAAGGGTATAGTGGGTGGGCTGGGGTGGGGAGGGGGTCCCTCGGTTTTTAGGTATATCCCGACAGCTGCTCGGCGCGTCTGTTACGAGTATTAGCCTGGACTTTGTGCAATGGCGAACTTTTATTTATTATTGAACAGCTGAAGAAGATACCCTCAAGGTGATAAGCGGCACCCCTTAGATATAAATGTATTATATGTCTAGTTGTCTCAATCTATTCTTGTTTGGTGCAGATATAATAGATACCGTGCATATGTGCGTGCGTGTGTGTTGGACTTTTGTCTGCCTTCTTATGGTGCATATATTTCATAAATGCTGTTGGGTATAACATATATATATATATATATATATATATATATATATATATATATGAAGTATTATAACATAAAACACAAATAAATAGTTAAATTGTTGTTAAAACGATGTCAATTTGTATCCTTTATACACATGTAGATATAATATAATGATAATAGCGGTAAATGGCGTGTCGACGTTTTCGTACTAATACAAATTCGTAATCGTACTAACCGTACATGTTATACTATTGCGCCGATCATGTTATAATATATTGTTGGTGTAATGTTGATGTTGACTGTTCGTGTAGTTGTTACATGGTGTATAGTGTTCAGTGTGTATGTGTGTGTGTGTGTGTGTGTGTGTGTGTGGTAAGAATGGTGGTGTTCGTCCATGATTTTATTACACTGTATTGATGAGCTGGAAACATTCGATTTGAATCACCGAAGTATGTCGCTTGTCGTCGTTTCAGCTGAACAATAAACGGTTTCAGAAACGATTGTTCTCAGCTGTTGTGTGACAAAATGAGTTAACACTTACTTATCTCTCTTTTACATTCTCTATTTCTTTCTCTCTCTCTCTCTCTCTCTATATATATATATATATATATATATATATATGAGTGTGTGTGCGTGTGTGTGTGTGTGTGTGTGTGTGATGTACTCACAGACTCTCACTCTCCCTATATCGCTCGCGTGCGCATATACACACTGAGGGGGAATAGCTAACACATACATACAATAAGAAGGAAAGTAACCAAACAATCCCCACAGACGCACAGGCAGACACACACACACAACACACAACACCCCCCCACACACACACACACATAGAGAGAGAGAGAGAGACACACACACACACAACAAGTACACACACATACACAACACAGACATATATATATATATATATATATATATATATACCCACGCACACACACAACACACGGAAAGAGCATTGTTATAATTTTAAGATTCATTCTTGCACCATTATTTCATTGTCTTATTATAATTCATCTAATTTTCGCTCACAATTTGACACTGAACTATGTAAAACTGACGCAGTATAGGTAAACGTTTGGTATAGATGATGTTTTTATTAGTCGTCATAGCGTATCGTTGGTCATTGTGTTGGATACATCATTTGTCTTAAGGTTAACAGTCTCAAATGCTTCCTCGGCATCATAACAAAGTCCTGGCATCATAATTTTGTCCATTGAATATTCCTGACGTGCGAGACAAAATACGGTCTTAAAATCTATTTGTTTTACATGAAAATCCGTATATTCACATATAGAGGTCATATTTATGGCAAAGGTATCCCATCCCGCCCAAGGGTGATGTTAATATTATATTGTGGGATATTAAAGGGACATTAAATATGCTAGTAGGAAAATGGCATGGAGTATACCATGAACGTTGTCGTCGTTTGACAGATTGGCGTACTAATAAATAATAAATATTACTGGGTAGTGAGAGATAGGAAGGTATAGTTGACCATGTAATATGAATGACGCCCAGCAACGAAACTTGTAAATAATATAACAGTGAGTGTTTATAAATAGTTAAATATAAAGATCTGCTGCTGCTGTGTGTGTGTGTGTGTGTGTGTGTGTGTGTGTGTGTGTGTGAAATCTAAACCTACAACTAGCATACGAATATCTCTAACACCATATTAAAGCGATAGTAATTATTTTAAAGCACATTAGATCAGACTCTGACTCTTTAATATTAGGCAGAAACCATTATATACCTACTCAAATACAATCACACATCCCACGGGCACAGACACACAGACAGACAAACAAAGGGGGTGATCCAGACAGACAAATAAACAAGCAAAATGATATTCCAGACACGTGACCCGAATATACCTAAAATTAACTCCGATGGACCGGAAACAGCCCATACACAGACGGAAATGACAAACTAAACACACTTAGCCAATACTCTTTACCATACTATGGCTAACAACAGCTGTGTCATCGTCCAATTATCGCCTTCGGCGTTGGTCACGTGACACACAACAACAACAACAGGCGGACAAACAGACAGAGGGTGAACGATAATACGGACATATAGACGGTCATATAGGCCGTTCTTCACGATGATGACACATCATCTGCCCCCGCGTCCGAGTTCCTGACAAATGTAGGTCAAGGTCAACCGAGCGGCAATGTGAATCATCATTTATCATCAATAGCTGGGGATCAGACTCATCATCGCTTGGGCTGTTGCGTGTTAAAATAACTGACATAGTATCGGTTAGAATGGCCACGCAGTTGTTTTGTGAGAGTTTTATCACTCACAGATGCTTCCAAAGATGGCCGTTTTCTGGATCATCTGGATTCCCTGCCATAGAACGCTTCGTTAACGTGGTCGTATAAGGATTAAGTTGTATATCCGTTTATCGTATGCGTTATTACATAAACGCTATTATGAGTTGAATTAAGTGAGCTCTCATAACCTCCCCCCCCCCCCATTTTCTTAAATATAGACTCCTAACACAAAAGAGGGGGGAGGGGGCTAAGATTAAAATACATTAAGACATCTATTCGTGTTTATTTCGGTATGAAATATTTAGAACTGACCCAGAAAATATGACCTCGTGTCTAGGTTATTCTGGATTGATAATTCGTTTGATTTGTTTTTGTGTTTATTTATTTGTGATAATACGGCATAACAATTTTTATTATTAAAAATGTCTAAAACTAAATAACAAAAAGGCTTATATTGCTGGAATATTTTTTCGGGGGTGGGGGGGGGTGGTTCCACGCATTTTTCGAACTATTTATAAATATCTCTAATTCGTTAATAAGGCTCACCGTATAAAGGTGTTAGTCAGGTAGACGTGTGTTGTTGTTGCTTGTTTAGTCGTGTCGGTGGTTGTATTTTATCGTGGATTCTATCAGCTCATTCTTCGTTCATTTCAATTCACGTTGTCTACCGATCAATAGTCTGCTGGATGTGGGTGCATACGCGTAATGTGTGTGTGTGTGTGTGTGTGTGTGTGTGTGTCGGGGGGGGGGGTGTATGAGACAAAGAAACACGCTTATTGCATGGCGCAAAACGTCGATTAGTGAACGGCGCAAATTTCACACACACACACACACACACAGAGAGAGACAGAGAGAGAGAGAGAGACGGGAATCGAACAGCGCATAAAATCCACACCAAGGCTCGATGACTCATACCATGGCGCCTTCTTTGTCTACGTCCATCCAGCCTGCCAGGGCCTCTCGTCAAGCTGGTGGTGCTCGTATCTAGCTGGCTGGCTATAGCCGGCCTACCAGCCAGCCTGCAGGCCGTGGAGATAGGCTCCGGACCTAGCGCTCATCGATCGATATCTGTACGTGGATCCTTCTCCAGCCGACATCACGGGGCCTCCCACGTAACGTCGACTGGCTGCCATGACGTCATGACGTGAGTCGGGGAAGAGCCGGGCAGTGCACGACGGGATATCGGATCGATACCGCGAACTAAGATGGCGGAGTTGGGTGATGTCGTCGTTCTGGAGGCGAAATTTTAACCTCGTTTTATCGGATCCGAAACGAACTGCACCGCATTGCCGATCCGGATGAGGATTAACGCCGCTCCCTGAACGCCGGCGTCAACGCATCACGGGTCGCGCGGCGTACGCGTGACGCAGCGTTACGTCAGCCGGTTACGCAATGACGTGCATGAATAATACATTGCTCGGAATTATGGCGTCCAGACTGTAACCTGGATCATTGACACCCATTACGATAACTGCGCGAGAAAGCCGAAGAAATAGTCCGCAGAACGGGCGTAAACAGAAACCGAATAACCGCTTTCTTGATTCGATCTACTTGGAAAATCTCGACCACCGAATCGCGAAGATAATCGGCTACAAACGCCATCAGCCATCGACGAAAAGAACAAAGACGACGTCGCCGAAAGAGAAATACGCCGCGAATCAGTCGACGACAGGCAACGAAACAACAACATTCGCCGGATTATGGCCAGCTTAGTCAGGTGACCGGATAGTGCGAGTCGATTGGAACGCGTAATTAGGACAACCGTAACCCATAATATCTGACCGGCCTAATTGCACGTCGGCCTCGACCAGCCGGGATGACGGCGTTACTATTTACCGCACTATATTTAGCGGGCGCTGACTAAATACCGGCTAGGGTTGAATCATAGAATTACGAATTTCAAATCCAAAATGGCGACGCCGGCGTACGGCCGGATGGAATCGGGCGGCATTCGTCCCCAGATGAAGATGCGATGGTTGTTGGTGATAATAGCGATCATCGTGACCACGGTCACTCCGGGTAAGATTTGTTTACGATTGGCTATTTACTACGGAGTGTAATAATTGTTTTCGACAATTATTCGGGTGCAAAAATTCCCCATTTTATGGCTTTTATTGTACATCAAATATCTTGGTACTTGTTAAGGAAACTAACGTATCAGTTCAACATAATAAATACCTATAACCATTATTAATATAATGACGTGCTTATGTCTGTCTGTCTGTCTGTCTGTGTGTGTGTGTGTGTGTGCGTGTGTGTTGAGGGGGTGAACGGTATATAATCAATTAATATAATCAATCACATAACAGTAATAATACAAATATTATAACCAGGGCGGGGAGGTTTGTTTATATTTTCAGACGAAGAGCGTACAATACACGTTTTACCCTATCGAGAGTTCTTGACGGGGGGGGGGAGGGGTAAATAACCCCCCCCCCCACCAGCAATACCGCCAGGAACTACTTCCGCTGATTAAAACTGTATTCATCTCTAATATACATAATAAATGGCCGAAGCCACTTTTATGGACATATAACCATCACCTCATTATATGACAGTGCTGGTGTGTTTTTATGGCTCAGTTATATAATGCTGGTAACGCTTGCCCGAACCGTTGTTCTATCCGCTGAACTCGGGAGGATCGATATAGCGTTGCCATAGAAACTCGGTCCCTTTAAACCGCTTTTATTGGAAGCAGGTGGCAGCACGTGGCGGCAACGAGCCGCTGTATAGTGGTAGGCTTTCGTGTCCGCTTTACTGCCCCGGTGTAACAGGCCACAACTGAACCGACATCAGTTCTATTATCTCCTAGCACGCATCTGCCGTCCGCCGTCTGGCTGGCGGGGCCCCCTGAGGTCAGCTTGACCTGTCAACATAACATAATTCATAACCCGAGACGTTGTTATCATCTAGAACCTGTGTGCGCTTGCGTGCGTGTGTATTGCGCACGTGCGTGTGTGCGTTATATTATTGTGTTAAAATAATTCTAGAAAAATGCTTTTTTTAATTGATATTCCTATATTTCATATGTAATAATAACAACAAGGTGAACTATAATGACTGAAGCCATTATAATAGATCTACAGAACGTTAATTTTATATTGACCTATTTTACTCGCCAAATGTAGGAGTCAAGTACACATATTATGCGTTTCCTGTAGCATGAAACGAAAACATAGATTTTTACTTCTAATTATCACCGAGAATATAACCCGGCAGTCAAAATGATGGGTGCCTGCGAAATTGAGACAGCACCGGAAGCGCGCACGGCGCCATTTTAAAATGGAATTATTTTTCTTTATTTTTTGCTAACGACTCCAATTGGGCAAATTTCGAGCCGAGAACGTGTCGTTTATTTAGATTGAAGCCGTAGCTTTTGTTATGTAGACGTTATCTGAGAGGGATGTGGGTTATTTCTGGGGGGGGGGGGGAGAAAAACATCTTGAGAGCAGAAGGTGCAGATGTTTATCTTTGTTTAAAACCATCGAATATACATCGGGAATATCTGAGGGCGGGATGGTGGAGGTGTTTTTTCCTCTCTTCTTTTTCTAGTTTTGTGGTCTGGCGAGTTGATTGAAAACCTTAACCTCTGATAAACTGGGAGAGAAAAAATGGGTGTAAATGTAAATGTGTGGTCTTTTTTTTGGGGGGTGTTTTGTTTTTGTTTTTGTTTGGCGTGTTGATCGAGAGTAAATAAACGTGGTTGTGGGGCGGAGTCGGTAGATGAGGATTAGGGGTGTATTTGTTTATATGCTACGCACGTGTGTGTGTGTGTGTGTGTGTGTGTGCGTGCGTGCGTGCGTGCGTGCGTGCGTGCGTGTGCGTGCGCGCGTGGGTGGTGTGTGGGGGGGGGGGGGGGTGTTTATATATTACAAAACACTCGGAGAACAATTATTTCACCTATTCGGCATTATGTATACAAAAAAAGAATACGGCACCCGAAAACTATAATTTGAGCCGAAATTAATGTTTACACGCCATCTCTTTCAATGATCTACGACACACAAACGTTTAAACTTGTAAACCCTTTACACAGATACAGCGTCCTAAACTCTATATAAAATACACGTCTGAATATTTTATTTATTTATACGACAACTTTATAATACTAATCTAATATACTGTTTTCTCTATTTCTTTTCTGTAGAGAATGTTGAGGTCTGTAGCGGGGAGATATTCAGTGCTCGATGTGGCTCGGATGAGGTTATCGTTATGGATACAGCTATCTATGGGAGGATGAGCGTCGGGAAATGTATCAGAAAACAACAGGATCACATGGGCTGCTCGAACGAGGTATTGTTTATGGGGAGGGGTCGTCGGGTGGGCGTGCTGGGATATAGGGAGAGTCCGACCGACGGATATATACAAACAAGGCAGACGTATGGACAGATAGACAGGTAGACTCGTATAGAGGCATATAGACAGACAGGCAAATGGAGAGGTGTTTACATATATACAGACAGACAGACAGACAGACAGAAAGATAGATCACCAAACATAATGTTAGACTGGGTAGTAGATATACAGACATATAAACAGACAGACAGACTGATAGACAAATCTACGGACACGCATACATGAAAACAGACAGTCTGTAAACAGTTAATAAATACATGTAGATAGAACCACAAGGCAGACAAGCATATAAACAAGCAGAAGGATAGGTAGAAACATATAAGTAATCATACGGTCAGAGAGATAATCAGACAGAAAGATAGATAGATAGAAGAGAGAGAGAGAGAGAGAGAGAGAGAGAGAGAGAGAGAGAGAGAGAGAGAGAATCACACACACACACAGAGGGAGAGATAGAGAATCACACACACACACACACACACACACACAGGAGAGAGAGAGAGAGAGAGAGAGAGATAGAGAGAGAGTATCACACACACACACACACACACACATAGGGAGAGAGAATCACACACACACACTCACAAGAGAGAGAGAGAGAGAGAGAGAGATAGAGAGAGAGAATCACACACACACACTCACACACACACACAGAGGGAGAGATAGAGAATCACACACACACACACACACACAGAGAGAGAGAGAGAGAGAGAGAGAGAGAGAGAGAGATAGCTAATTATTCTATGAAGCCATTTACAGTATATATTCTTACTCTGTTAGCGATATGGGATACCTATAGATAACAAACATTCACAACCCAGTCTCCAGACAGTCACTCTCCGGTCCAATACTTATCACACTACATATCATATCTACAATAGGTGTTAGCATTGGCCGATAGGTGGTGTTCGGGAAGGCGATCGTGTCAGACAATCATCCCGAATCCTGAACTCGATGTAGCGAACCAGGATTGCCAGGAATATCTGAAACTCTACTTCAAGGTCACATATCACTGCATCAAAGGTAAGACTGATACTCTCTATATCTGAACAGTTTTTTTCTCCATTGAAACAATTAATAATGAACCTAAACACACATTAGTTTTAACCATGTCCTCAATTGGAATAGTTTGTTTTTAAAACTAGTGATCGTGAATTCAGTGAAGCATATATTGTAGTTGAAATTGTGGTGACCTCAAAAGATGACGATGATGATATGATAATGACTATTTATTTATAAATAAAAACTGTTATCATAATATGTTCTAGGCACTGTAATGAGGGGCTTTCCCTATCTATGCCACTCCCAAATCTGAAAACCATTCCACTGCATTTCTTCTTACGTAAAAATAGTATATTACACACGCACACACACAGACACTCCCCTATAGTGTTATACTGGTAGATATAGTAACCTTATACAAGTGTAATACCGCCACCTCGTTTTTGGATTACCACCTACAGATCCCATGTTAAATTAAGGCCTGGTGTGTTAAAGGTATTTTTAACTCATGCAAATTATATATATATATATATATATATATATATATATATATACAGTTTATCCAAAATAACGAAGCGACCTCCAAAGGTAATGAGGCGAAGTGAAAGATGAAACACCCTTCTGATACACCCCGGCCGGAGTATGAACCCAAGTGCTATAAATCTGTGGCCAACTGCTCTACCAATTAGGCCATGGAGTCGCCCCTCTTAGCCTAAAAAGGTTATATATATATATATATATATATATATATATATGACCGGTATATAATTGCCCTGAGTGGTAGTCGTATGCCTCCAGTAGTTATGTTCCTATAGAATATTACTGTATGAGCGTCTCGAAGGGGAAAATCTGATAACATTGCATCAGGTTAACTTCCCCCTGAATGGACCTCTTACCACTTACAACAGTATTAGTATAACTCCGATTTTTTTTCCATGATCAGATAAGTTTTTGTATGACCCCATTAACATTTTCGACAATTCTTGTATTACCGTCTTCCGAGATGGTCGGAAGAGCCAAATTCTACTGCACGTATTTCCTTCGCTGACTGTGCATACTATAAAGCCGCTTTGGACGACCACCTACCATGGAAGACCACCTGCATAAATCAACCTAATAGTGGATTATTAGGCATCTTTGGTTATAGATGGAAGAGTGTGCCATGAGAGAGCAGCTAAATTAAAAAAATTCTTAATATTACACCCCCTCATTAAGACTCCTGTACGGGATATGTATGTGACGTCGTAGGGGACACTTATGGAAAATATGCTAAAGGAATTGCTGTTTTTGCACACTATAGACGAATTAGGCCAAGTACTTAACAATAGCAATGAGTTGAAATATCAGATGAAACATCCATTAGACATATACTGGCCAAAATTTGAACCCGGGTCCTAGGGGTTTGTAGATATTTGTACCAGCGCCTACGGATACGCCCTAAGTTTATCGATGAGAGTACAACGCATTAAATGGCACTTGTACACCCTATAAGGTGGGGGTCTTGTGAGCTCTAAGACAAGGAGAATGGTACCCGATTAGGGGAGGGGTGACATATCGCTCCTTCAAACGCGATAGAACGACATGAAACATACGCGATCCACCCATTGGCATCCGTTTAATCCGTGTCATACACATAAACCTATACTCCCATCCAAGACCCCAACGAATATACTTCCCTACCATAATTACGTCAGAATCGAGCTTCTGACCAAGTTGATCAGGGCGCCTCCGTGGTCTAGTTGGTAGCACGTTGGACCACAGATCACTACCACCTGAGTTCGAACCTCGGCGTGGGCATATCTGAAGGGTGTTTCATCTTTGACTTCGCTTCATTACCTTTGGGGATCGTTCGATCGATTTAGCATACCATGTGCACAAAAGTGGGCGTAAAACATCAATCATCATCATCATCTGATCATGTTCGCTACCTCTTTTCTTCTTCCAGTGTTTGCCGAAGAGCCTTCGAAGTGTGAGACGCTCGCCAGAGTGGCGCTGCCGGCCAGTCACGGCTTCATATCCAGCCAAGTGACGGACGAGACGGGCTGCGTCTCGTTGAGAGCGCCCGGGATTATCCAAGCCGCTTCCGGCCAACGGATCAAGTTCACTCTTCTGGACTTCGCCACCACGAAGAGGAAGAGGTCGGCGGGCCCCGTCTACGGCTACATTATGGACAAAACTGTACAAATAAATAAGACTATCTACGGCGGAGGTCAGAGGGAACGAGACATATACACGTCCGAATCGGCAGTCGTCGAGATAGCTCTGTCCACGAAAGACGAGCGGCACCAAGATGGAGATTTCCTGCTGAAGTACGAAGGTAAGCTATCGTAATGTGACGTAATTTGTCCATCGGGTACGGGGACGAACATTGTCTCGTGTCATCGCCAGGCTCAGTTCGGTGCAGCCGAAGGTTTGCTCAGATAGAGCGAAACCGGGCCAAGCCTAATGTAGCCGATCTATTTATCCGTTTATTGTAAGCATGCATTCATGCAGCCGTGCATGTAACAACCCATTCATTCACCCATTCAACAAACCACCCATTCAACCACCTTACCACCAAGCATAGCATCCAACTACCCCTCTTACAAACCATCCATCATTCCATTCACCCATCTTTGCACCTACGTATCAGTCCGTCCACACACACACACACACCCATCCATACACCCTTCCATCCTTCGATCGATTCAACTAGCCACCCATCCACCTAATCTTTCAACCACCATACTAGCCATGCATTTTTTCATCCACGCATCAATACATCCATCCATCCATCCACCCACGTGTTACATTCTGAATATCCAATCAACCAACAAAAAACCCGTAAAGTCAAATATTTGATGTTAAAGAATACACAAGGCCGTTTACTACTTATAATTTTTGTAATTTTTATATTGACATTTCTCCTATTATCCCAGTTTCCTATTATCCCAGTTTCCTATTATCCCAGCTTCCTATTGATTGTGGGCAATCTTCTTCCAGCTGTTGGCTGCGCCGACCTTGATACGCCGCCCGATGCTTGGTATAAGAGGAAAGGTAATAACGCGACTATTGGCTGTAAGAACAATCCACGAATATGGAAACTCAGGTGTGACGGCCGGAAATGGATAGGAACCGTAGGCAACTGCTCATTGGCCTGTATGTAACGTTATCGGTTGACTATAGCACGTACATATACTGTAAATATTGATATATGAGGGAAACAATTAGATACATATATTGATAGGGAACCAGACAGACAGACAGACAGACAGACAAACAAGCAGACAGGCAGACAAGTAGCCATCCTCCCCCCACCGCCAAACATACACGCAAATACAGTAAATATAGATACAGAGGCAGACAAGTACTTGCAGATACATTTAAACAGGGAACCAAGCAGACAGACAGACAAACAAGTAGCTAGCCACACACACACACACACACACACACACACACACATATATATATAAGAGCACTTTGTTGGGAGATAGATACATTCATTGATTGATTATATGTCCTTCTATATCCCTGTCTGTCTGTCTGGTTGTCTGTCTGTCTATCTGGTTGTCTGTCTGTCTGGTTGTCTGTCTAGTTGTCTGTCTGTCTAGTTGTCTGTCTGTATATGGTTGTCTGCCTAGTTGTCTGTCTGTCTGTCTTTATATTATTTATCTAAAATCCACCTTCCTGGAATATCACGATATAATATATTATTTACAATATTTTACAGCTATTGGAGCCTCAACCGAAGAGGAGGAGAAAACTGGATTATCTTTTAGTAAGTATTATGTAATATGAGAGTGATACTAATACAGTATTGGTAGCAGTAAGAGTACAGTATTAATACTATTGGTATCAGTAACAGTACGGTATTAATACTGCTGATAGCAGTAACAGTACAATATTGATACAATTGGTAGCAGTAATACTAATGTAGTGCTACCATTAATGTCACCAAAAGTCTCATCCATATGTTAACCATTATTACAATCTCTATAATAACATATATTTATTTCTATTATTTCAGTGTTCTTTATTATTACTGGTGTAGCAGCTGCCATTGTTCTTCTGGTTATTGTTGTCGTAGTGGCCTGTGTCTGTCATAAAAAGAAAAGGTAAACAATGATAGGACTAGATCGATTTTTATATAAGTAATTAATAGGAGATTTATTATATTTTATAGTATTGGAGTAAACAATCATATATATATATATATATATATATATATATAATTAAATATTAATAACATCCATAAATAGTAAATAAAATAAATAAATAAAACGTGTAGCACTGATAACAATAACAATAACATCAATTACAAGTGCAGAGGCGATACTGATGATCATGACGATGACGAAGAAGATGATGATGATACATGGCAATACTATTAATATAATAATTTTATATTATTAACACTACTACTACTACCGGGCGCTTCCGTGGTCTACTGGTAACGCGTTGGATCACAGATCACTACCACCTGAGTTCGAATCTCGGGGTGGGCATATCTGAAGGGTGTTTCATCTTTGACTTCGCTTCATTACCTTTGGAGGTTGCTCGGCCCATTTAGTCTACCATGTGCAAAAAAGTGGCCGTAAAACATCAATCATCATCATCATCATCATCATCATCATCATCATCTACTACTACTTATTTCTAATCATTATTTATATTCAGTATTAACGACGAGTCTCGTCGTACCGTGATAACCCCGACATCTCCCTCGAGATCGGGAACGACGACGTCGGGCCGTAAGCCAGCCGCTGGTAAATATAAATCCATAGAGTGTACTGGTCCCGATGATCTCGTCTATAACGTGAACGCTCGTCATCAGCCAATCACCTTCAACAAGGACGGCATCTCGCCTATGTGCGATAGGCCGAGACTGGATCCCGGCAGCGCCCTGGCTCAGGTGATGATGCTCACCCAACCGGAACCCGCCTACCAACCGAACGCCGACCTCTTGGACCTGACGACCCCGTCGCCGACGGAGGTCGACAGCAGCGCCACCTCGATGGCGGCGTCGGCGACGACCCTCGGCCCGCCCCCGGCGCTTCCGGATTGCCCGCCGCCAGGCGGCGTGCCGCAGCCGCACGCCCAGTACGAGATGGTCCAGGTGAAGATGCGGCCGAAGAGCATCTACAAGGACGGCGATCCGAACGGACGGCCCCTAGGCGGCGGCACCTCCCGACCGGAACCGCCTACCCCCAAGACGCCCCCGCTACCGACCCGGAAGGAGCCCCTGTCGTTGGTATCGTCGTCGGACAGCTCGCCGACAAGTCCCGAACCCGGCACCGATATACCGGAAGTCGACGGTATATACGTCAACGAGAGCGTCGCGCTTAGCGCCGGCCTGCGCACGCCAGGTGGCGTTGGATCGCCAACGGTGCCGCGCAGGCCGCCGCGCAAGTGCGACGACGAGAAGCGAACCGGCGATTCGACGCGAACGCCCTCTCCCGGAAACGTGCCGATGATCGCTGCTGTCGAGCTGGCCGCTTCGCTGGCGAGACAAGTAGCCAAAGAGCCGGAAGTGGCGCCACCTACTTGCGCCGAGGACCCGGATCCCGACGCCCCCGATGACCTACCGCCGCCCCCGCCACCGCCGGAAGAGAACTATTACAATCTAGACGAACTGACCGGAGTGCCGAAGGAAGATCCCACGATCCCGATACTTCCGGATCCGCCCGTGCCACCGGCGCCCCTGGAGAGTTACTACAGCAACGATCCGCAGTGCTTACCTCCGGTCAGTACAGCGCCCTCTGCTGTACAGCCGTGCGGCGAGTGTTATTACAACAATTGTGATTGTCCTGGTGACGCACGAAAGAAAGGAGTGAACGTGTGACGTAACTTCCTGTAGCGTGTTCCGGATCGTGGCGACCTTACGAAGCTTCTGGCGTAGGCTAGGCTGGACGATGACGGAGCAATATATGCATTTACGAAGAGGGCATGTGTCAACATTGTTGAAAGCTTTATGATAGGTAATCGAATTAATCGATAATCACACACATACATACACACACACACACACACACATACATACACACATTAAGTCACCAGTGTTACACCAATTGTACAACCTTTAATGATGTTACATAGTTGGGCTGTGCTAACAGTATATACATATATATATATATATATATATATATATAATTATCTATTCTACTGCACTTTCTATTATCATGCCTTATCATAAGTGTGTTGTTATTACGTGTAGTACGAATACGAGGCGTGCTCTAGACAGTATGATATATGTGTATTATGGTCGCCAAAATGTTCAAATACACCGTCGTAAAAAAATCCACTCACCACCCACTCGTTCAACCAAAAGGCATTAAACAATAAACAGAGGAGGAATCTCACCAGAGACAGTTGAATCACCGTGTAGTTAGTCGTGGACAAAGATACTCATGTCGAGTCGTGAACTACGAATACACATCAATCCCAAAATACAGGCATGTATCTCCGATTTCAAGCGAGTAAGCAACAGAGTAATGCTATGGACTGAAAATGGGCTCGTTTGTTGTCGTGATTTTATCAAGCGTATGCACAACCGCATGCGTATACGTGTATCCGCGAAATGGGTATCTCTTTAGAACATTTCTATATTCCGATACAACAAATTTTGTAGTTTGTTAGCAAAAGTATCTTTTTTTAAATAAATGTACGAAAGACTTCCGGGGTCAATTTTCTTGTTTCCCATCACCGCAGAGAGATGACATTATCTCTCATTGTTGTTGACTCGTATCTAAGGCAACTTTAGCCCAGTTCCTCGTATATATACACTCTTCGCGCGGAGACGAATCGTCCTTACCTATCACCGGCTCTTAAATCGGAGTACACCGAGGACTGCCGTGTTCATCGTTTATTATCACGTGTAGCTAGAATCAGTGTTGTTCTATCTAAGCTTCCTTTAATCTCATAACAAAATTCGATATCTATCACTCGGTTTACTTACGACATCTTGTGAACGTATTCGCCATCGCAATCTGTTCGCTTCCAGTGTGCGCGTAAGTTGCTTCGATGTGTGAGAGAGACTTCAATGTCTACAGCAATGTTGTAATCGGTTTCGTTCTGTGCCGAGCTAACTATTCGATATTTATTTATAGTAAGAACGTGATTATTTTCGTATATTTTTTTATTACAGTGTTAAGTATTATTAAGTATTTTGTGCTTAATAATTTAGAGGAGTCGTCGAATTTTGTAATAAGATCGGATGATGTTTTGTTTTATTTTCATAATATCATGTCGTGTACAGTAGGATATTGTTAAGGTGATGACTAAACGAGGGGGTGGGGGTAATTTTGAATGTGGGCATGGATATAAATGATTATCTTTCTCTGTATGTTTGTGTGTGTGCGTGTGTGTGTGCGTGTGTGTGCGTGTGCGTGCGTTAAACAGACACCGTTTCACGTGTAGACTTTGACAATAAAACATCCATAGGTGTTTACTGTTCGAACGTTTGTCTTTCAATTTCATTACAACATCAAACACATTCATAACACACTCGATAAAGTTTGTTTGGAATACTAGAAAGTTTTAAAACTTTTCCTTCTTATTGCCACGCTGTCCTGGAAGTCGGAGATCCGAATTCCAGCCGTGGCACTATATTAGGAAAGATTTGGCATCCAACCAGTGAACTGGCAAGGTTTTCTGTAGAAATAGTGCTTGTGGTGAAGCTGTAAATTACAGACCATATGCGTCCCTAATTTATTATTATTATTATTATATTGACCAGTGAAATAGATACATCTTCTCGGCCATAACTTTCACAATCATCTGGGAACATACTCATTGTATAAAGGGCTATTTTGATAAAAACAAGGTCACCATTATTAAAGTAATTTTAGTTGTATAAAAAAAGATAAATAAGAAAATTAGTGGAAAAGATCAAGATCCCTTTATATTAATAATAATAATAACATTATTAGTATTATAATTATTATTATAGATTTGTATAAGTGTCGTAAATAGTAGGAACTACTGCACGTCGGTCTGAGCGAAATATTGTACTAACTTATAACGTGACTCCGAGCACTTAAACAAGCATTAAATTTCAAGTTTAATGGAGATCATTTTATATTCATCAATTTGTCAGTGGAACTAACTAAAAATAAATTAGTAAACATAGGCCATACTCTACATATTACAATTACATAATAATACCCGCGGCATACCTTTATATTTTAATAAAATTAGAACCCTCAATACACTGTAAACCGTTAAACTCGGGTAATCCAGTCAGATATTATTGCAGGTGCCAGTGTCTCGGCTAGTCACATGGTGAATGTGCATTTAGTGTTACTTTGTGGAATAGGTTGTCGGCAAATATTAGAAATGCGTCGTCTCTTGATAATTTTAAATCCGTTCTAAAAACACACCTGTTCAAGGTCGCTTTCATAGATAAATAATAATTATCTTTTAAATTTCTTATAGGGTTTTTACAGACATAATATTTAGGGTAGTATTATATTACATATTATTTGTACAGAGCCTTTGTGTGGCTCTTGGTAGTAAAGGCGCTTTATTAAATATACATTATTATTATTATTATTTATTCCCGTCCGTTTATTTTGCTAATCGGAATAAAACTGCGAATTGAAATGGACACCAAATAGGAGTTCCTTCATATTTTTGGGTACCCCTAGTGATTTTCAGCTTACCCTTAACCTTGGCCATAACAAAATTCGCAAAATGGCAGAGAAACATACATCAGTTTTCAAATATACATAAACTTTATTGGTTAGTGATTTGAAATAAATTGGACCAAATCGTAAAACTGGACTTTGTCGGCGAGCCGAATGAGGCGCAGAACTTTTGTGTTCGGATCATATGAGACCAAATATATGAACTTGTTTCGAACTGTATGGGTAGAAGAGTGCAATTTAGATTAAGCCGGTGGACGACATGCATTTTCAAAAGTAAATAGTTGCATAATATAGTGTGTGTGTGTTTATCGTGACCTATACTCATCACATATAGTAACTTCATGAACCTTAATGATTATATACTATTTACAAAAACGTGAACGAATTAATTATATGTAACGCTTAATTTAATTTTCAATGCCATGCGCGATCTGGTGCTGGGCTTGCTTCACCAACCCCTGAATATCAGGCTGTATATGTTTGCTCGCAAGCCTCAGAGTACCCTCCAAATGTGCATCGGTGATTGTATTACGTGTCTTACAGTGTCCACATTTACTGCGGACGGAGTTGCAAATAATGCAAAAGTTTGTGGCTGGCGCGCAAATATGCAAATCGAGTTTTGAATTGTTCTCGCAGCTGCCCAACAAAACCAACATATGTGGTGAGTTCAATAGGTTGACTTCTAGACAACGTTGGAAAACGTGCACCATTGCACCCACAGACGAAGCTTCATCTCAAATGCACAGACGTGTTGAAACGGTTTGCTGATTAACTGGTCTCTGCCCTGTAATTTAATGTTCAACGCATTCATATGTTCTGAAATGTCTACCAAGAATCCCAAATCTCACATCGATGCTGGGTCTGACAGCTCTGGCCGATCGAAACCCTTTTACACAACGACATAGACGAGGTGAAGCGTGGTCCCTTTGCTAAGCCAGCGGACTTCACAATAATACCACAAATGGGCATATTCGTCTTCCATCGCCAGTAGCAGTTGTTGAAACTGTCGGTGATTCAGGCTGCTTTCAGGCAGTTTACAGTTTTGCGCACAGCGCCTCCTGGTGGATGATGCAATGTGTTTTTATTGTTGTGTTTATGATGCCTGGGTTTGATCGCGCCTTCTCCATCAAAGCGATGACGCCGTTTATCCGTCCGACCATTGAGGGCGTTCCGTCGGTAGTTAGTCCACAGAGCTACTCATGTTTCAGACCAATGTCGTTTATCAACAATTCGACCGCTCGCTGGATATCAGCCCCGGTTGTTTTCCCCTTCAGCCCATCTAAGGAGACTATAACTCCTCTGAAATGTGAAATTCCTTGGTGATGCCTCTCACGAATATCGCAAGTTGCACAATGCTCTTTATTGACGGCAACGGATTCATTACATACGAGACACACGGGCTTATATACATACTGAAGGAACAGATATTTAAGTGTCCGATTTTCATTAAAACACGACGTTCAGTGTCAACTTTTCGTGTGTTTTTTTTTCTGGAGAAGGCCAGACATCGTACACGCGTTTCAAGATGATGACATAGCTAGGCGCAAATATTTAGTTTATTGAATAGTAAATTCTGTCCAGGATTTACTAAGAAAAGGACCATTAATCTGGTCTTTATTGCCTTTTCCGCAGCAAAGGACAGTTTAACTATAGTCATCTGGTCAGTGACGGCCGAAACCAATATGTGAGTTAAAAGAGATGTGAGAATATCAACACTTTACAAACACTCTAAAATCCACAAATACCCTAAACTCCAGAATGATGTCGCGGGCCGGACAGAATGCCGCCACGTTCTGGATCCGGCCCCGGCCCACGGGCCATTGGTTGCCGACCCCTGAATCTATGCCAATACTCGAGTCGAGTGCGAAATCCTAACAAACAAAATATTCAGATCAGATACATGGAAGCAACAACAAATGAGGATCCACGCAGCTCAAGAGGAGACGACCTCTATCATTAATTGACTACGTCACTTGATGGTTCAGTGTCAGTGTATATATCATCAAATAAAGGGATTCTGGTTATCTGAGGAATAGAAGAATAACAATAGCGACGCCTCTCGCAATTATACACCACGAAGGACCTTCCTTGCCACACAGAGAGTGGAACCCACTTTATGTTATCTTTTGATTGGACTGGATCCTTTCCGCGCAGATGCGGCCCGTTTAGAGAAAGACCACTAAGTAAGGTGGATCAAATGAGGCTATATTAAGAAGCTATATAGTAATAAATTAATAAAACGTATATATATATATATATATATATATATATATATATATATATATATATATATATATATATATATTGATGGATTGGCACAATACATACAAATCTAACCGTTTGTGATTATCTAATTGATGATGTTAAAGTGTTCCAGATTCTAGGTGTTTATGACGATGAAATACGATCATCAAATGAACGCATATTAGTTGTATAATAGCTATACACAGAAAGACAAATTTATTTAAATGAAGCTCCGGGTTTTATAAATCCGACTTTCATCAGTCTGTAACGAGTTAATGTTCAAATATCTGAAAATGGTTTTAAAAATTAGTAATTATACGTTCATAAAATACATTTCATATAATATTGTTGAATAGAAATATATAAAAAATTAGAGACACTTCTTTTCTTTATGTATTAAGATGCCCTTGTGCTATGTTCAATTAACGAAGTTGTCAACTGGCGTTTTTTATGCACGCAAGTGTTTCACAAGTACACATTAAAATGATAGAACTGATCGAGTGCCAGCAATCCCTGAACAGCAATACACCACGTCATATAAGCTCCAAGTACACAAGGGTGCCTCGGTGGTCTAGTTGGTAGCGCGTTGGATGACAGATAACTACCACCTGAATTCGAACCTCGGCTTGGACATATCTGAAGAGTGTTTCATCTTTGACTTCGCTTCATTGCCTTTGTAGGTCGCTCGGTTCATTTAGCCTACCGTTTGCACACAACTGGCCGTAAAACATCAATCATCATTATCATCCAAGTACAGAAACTCCTGAAAATAGCAATTTGTCCAAATGAGTTGTGTGATGGCCCAAATAAATTGTAATTTTTTTCAGAATATTTTACATTACCCTGAAAATCTGGGATTAAATTAACATTACTCCCAACGGTCCAAACCGGAAATACATGTACGTTAAAGGACTCGAACAAGGTACACACACACACACACACACACATATATATATATATATATATATATATATATTACAGACATCTAACACTGGGGTTCATATTCCGGGCTAACTATGGTTAAAGGATGTTTCATCTTTCACTTCACCTCATTACATCTTCAGCTCTCTTGGCCTATTCAATTATCATCCATCAATATTTGCACATTTCCAACCTTAACAATATCCTACCTTTGTATTTATTTTGACACGAGTCTATAACAACCATGTATCATCTATATGATACCATTTTATTTGTTAAATATTTCCTATGCCTGACATTGTTAAGTTAAAAAGGCATACTTAATTTAATTTTAAAGAAGTCATTAATAATTCTTATTATTTCATATTGATTTATCTCCGAATGCCGAAATTGGAGCATATAACTGATAGCTAATAAATAAGACTCCTGATTGCCAAATGTTCTTACACCTATCCACTATTATCCACCTTAATCCGGTGAGAACATGCATCTGGATAACGGCTGGTGTTGTGTTTTTGTGTGCAAAGGATGGCTTCAATATGATTGATAAAAATGGTGAAAGAATTCGTTGATTAATTCCTGGCATACGATATGAATGAGAGAGAGAGAGAGAGAGAGAGAGAGAGAGAGAGAGAGAGAGAGAGAGAGAGAGAGAGAGAGAGAGAGAGAGAGAGAGAGAGAGAGAGAGAGAGAGAGAGAGAGAGAGAGAGAGAGAGAGAGAGAGAGAGAGAGAGAGAGAGATCTATCAGAAAGTAAGTAAGTAAACCAGACTGATTAGTGAATGTGGATTAATAAATCCAACTTGAAAATAATCAGTTGATGCCGAAGGTCATAGATCCTTGGATTAGGATTCACTATACCTTTACCAACGATGTACAGAGATGATCATGGTAGTAATCAAACAATTAATATTATCACTAGGATTTTTTTTCTCACTATCCATAATAATAGTTGTCTTACAATTATTACTCAAATTTGGTGCTTAACCGAAGAAGCATATTACTGTTAATATGCTTCTTCGATCAAGCACTGATGCTTTAGATCTAGTCATTAAACACGTAAGTCATTTCGTGCTGATGGGCGGTGGCCATTGTGAGGACTTTCTGAAGAAAAAACTAAATATTGTGAAATACTGGGATTTTTACAAATACAAATCCAGTTTGACAAACACAGCCTCGGTGTCAACATCTATATCACAATAGTGATATATGGATCTATATTAGGGGTGTGATATTAGTCTCTCGTCTGTCATACTGACTCCCGGATAAGTTTGGTAACGTTTGGTAATGTGGAACGACCTCTCTGTCGTGGTTATTGTGATTGATGAGGTGAGCGTGATCCAGAACGTGATCTAAATGTTCGGATACAGCCGAGGACGATTATTATCCAAGTCGTCTGGATGCGGGCGAGGCTTGTATCTTGAGTGCACGAGTACCTATCTACTTTCTCCGAAAGTTTCATCCTGGAGCCATCAGTTCACGTATCCGAGATAGCAGTAACAGCTTCAGAATTATTTAATTCATACTAACCTATTAATTGTCTGCTTCTAAAATAACAGTTTCAGTGTGTGTGCGTGCGTGCTGAAGCTGTCGATCTGGCACAACCGGAAGTAACGATTTTAAACAACAGATGGCGATTGATGCTTTACGGCCACTTTTGTGAACATGGTAGGCAAAATAGGCCGAGCGACCTCCAAAGCTAATGAAGCGAAGTCAAAGATGAAACAACCTTCAGATATGCCCACCCCGAGATTCGAACTCAGGTGGTAGTGATCTGTGATCCAACGCGTTACCAGTAGACCACGGAAGCGCCCGGTAGTAGACTACGGTATGGATATTTAGTAATAGTAATTTTATGGGGTAAGAAATGTGCATGTAACTTCATACACACACACACACACATATCTATATAAACCATTTAAATGTCAAAGTTTGTTTTTTGATTTTAACATATAAATGCACTATTTTGTATCGTTTAAGTATCTTTAGTTCAGATTGTCATGAAGTTCTAATGTTTTGCTAAACAGGGTTGATGTAGTTTTATAATTTTTGTTTGGAGAGGGCACTGATGTCAGTGTACTGATCAAACCAGAGATGATTGGATAGGGGACACCTAAGCAACACATGTTCCTCCGTTTGAACGCCTTCCTTGCACTGACACAATCTGATACAAGTTTGGAATCGTTAACACCGAGTTTTAGCAGAAACTATTTTGTGGATGTTTTGTACTTAAACCACCCAAGTTCAAATCTCTGCGTGGATATGTCTAAAGGGTGTTTCACGTTTGAATTCGTCTCATTACTCCTGGAGGTCGCTCAACGCCCAATTAGCCAACTTTGTGCACAGATGTGGCAGTAAAACACCGAACATCCTATACACAATGTGTTATCCAGTACAAACAAACCGATAATTTTCATAACAAATCGAATTGTTCAAAATAACACATTCAATCCGCTGATTCCAAAACTGTTTATTTTATATCATGACTAATTCGCAAAATGTTCCTCCAAATAGTACATTAAAATAAAGCCATCCTTAAATAAAATAGTATACTTACTACAAGCAAGCAATACACGACTATTGTTATAGGCCAGAAAGAATAAAACGCGGATAATAATAATAGTTTCTGCATTGGCATACAGTGCACACATTATGAATGATATTAAATCTATAAGTGCATGTGTCTGCACGTGTACACACACAGACATGTGTATGCCTACGGATCTGTGTTGTTGTTCTGCTTACAAGTCACCACTAGCTATGCTGAAGTGAGATCCAACAGGTTACCTTTATCTGAAAGTATACTGGGAACATTATGCACTGGTGTATCCAACTATGAATGAGTAACTGGGAGACTTAGATGAAAACCAGTGAATGAAAGCGCTATTTAGCCTTTGCGCAGTACAAACCTGGGACATATCGTGAAGGGGGTAACACTCCATATACACGGGTAAAATCTTAACTTCGATTAAACGTTTTCTCTAAAAACTGCACTATAGGCAAAGATATGCAATAAATAAATCCATTACAAGAAATACTGTTCGTATGCTAACAAATACGTCCTGTGTTGACCAGTTTTGTTAAGGATTGTGAGCTGCATGTTAGAAAAGGCATCTGGCAAAATGATATGATAAAACATTGAAACCGTTATACCTCTAATCTGGTGTCAACCCACTGATGATAGCACAGTATATAGGAATATCGGTTAAATACTCTTATCAACAGTTTTATTCACATGTATGCAATATGTCCAGTGACCTCATCTCAGCATGGAATATTGTTGTTTGCAAGGTCACTTTTTCTCAATATAATAGGCTAAATGGATCCCGTAAACGATCTGTGACGGTAATGTGATGAAATGATAAACAGACTGCCATCCATACTTGGCCAGGGAGTCAAACCTCCATCTCAGAGATCTACGACTGGACATCCCTAACAGCATCATATCTCGGTGCGGAACACACGGATCCCATTTTGTGCTAAAAGCCGAGTTAGCGGAGATCTCCTGATGGTCATACCACATCCACACCTCCAAATTCAACCACTAAACATTACACCAACGAACACAACAACAAACTTGTCGATTACAATTAATTATCTACTAAACCTTAATCACAACATGCTGATGTCAGGTGATTGTGTAAACGAGCTGCAAACCACAAAGATTTAAAATATAATACCATAATGATATGTGATGGAAAATATTAATCCAATTTCCAATCATAACTTACAGGCACAGCATATTAATATTACAACATGCCATCAGCCGGAGTGATACAAAGGATAATGCACAGATTATGGAATGACTGCAGTAAAATATACACTGGCTATAATAAATATTATGCTCTTGTATACAGTTATTATCTGCTAGAGACTTGCACTAACCGACTACACGGCGCTCTCTATATAAAACCCCAATTACAATAACGATTCTCACCCAGTGAAAATAGCTTGTAGGTCTTAGTCAAAGCAGCCTCTAAGCCATATCGTACTGTATCACACTATGTTACATCGCCATCAACATATATATATATATATATATATATATATATTTTCTACATGTAGAGAAGCAAATAGACAGTCAAACTGACAGACATAGTATTAAAAAAAACAATTTTGCTACAACAGCACATAATAAGTGTAGCATTTATCAATGCAAGACATTACGTGCACATGAAATCTGCTTTTTTAAATGCATTTGTTCGATTATAAAATGTACTCCAAAATACAATAATCCCCCATAAAATTATCCCATTCCAGTTATATTCCATTAGAAATTAGGTTCCACTTTAGAAGTGTCAAATACTATTGTCTGCTATCAAGCTCACTGAATAAACATATAACTTGATAAAGTGTACACTGTATAAGATAACACAAATTAAACAAATACCGAGCTATATTATATGTTATAGTTAATCTGTATAATCAGGTAATATGTATATTACTGAAATTTTCAGCTAATCTGTATTAAGCCTCAGTTAGCAAGACTTCTGAAAATTCCAGGTAATATACATATTACCTGATTATACAGATTAACTGTAACATATATATATATATATATATATATATAATACCCATGTTATGCCCACTGTCTAGCATATTCACTTTGCTGTAAAATACAGAGATTGAACAATATTCAGTATGTCATGTTAGATGCTGCTGATTTTAAGTTAATTTACAGGATAAATGTAAAATTTACATTAACTGCTCTTTAAATATGGTTTTCATCTTTGATAATTGACTGATCTATTCTCAGCCGAGACATATGGCTGAAGGGTACTTGTTAATGAAATAAATGAAAGCCATGTTAATAGTTGTTAATAGTCAGAGCCCATTATGCATCAACAAGCCATTTCTGAATCGTGCCCTTCAAAAACGTTGTTCCAGTAATGGCGGATTCATCTTTTAAATGCACAGTATCCAAGCAAAAGCATAGCATTCCGCTCAATGATAAAAAGAGCGCATATGAACATATTCTGGTCCATCTTAAAGCAAAGGAATGTGAAAATGAAATGGGGAGATGCTGTGTGGTTAAAGTAATTAACAATTGTGTAAAATAAAAAGGAAAGTACTTTATTTCTTTACACTTCAAACTGTCTCCTTAAACTTTAATTAGTCCAACCCCTAAATAATATCCTCTTAAAATATTAAGTTATTTTTGTCATGTGGTGGAATACCTAAGCGTATTTATTCTATGACTTTGAGTGCTTCATACATTGCCAGTGTGCATGTGTAGGAATAAAAACATTCAAATACAAAGCCTGGGTGGTTCCAGATGCTGCTCATACAAAGTCAAAACAGACAGCAGTTTCTGGCCTTCAGCCTGACAATTTTCTACGTCACAGGGTTTTTACTTTGCAGCTTCACAATGCTGAATAACATTAACAGCTGGCAAACGGAGCTTGCTAAGGCATTTAAACTGGTAAAAAACGAACTTTTATAAAAATTATGGGATAACTATCCCAAAACAAGTACAAATGCCATTAGAGCAAAGTACACTAAAACCGGTTAAACAAGTTCAATTAAATGAAATCATCAAAATAATTTAAACACCAAAAAAAAACAAAAACACAGCAAATATTAAAATCAATCTAAAAACATTTCAATTTTGAATGAATAAATCCATAGAAATAATGTCAAAAACACCAACAGCAGTTTTGCTATCCTTTAGGATCATTCTTCATCACTCTCTTCCCAGTTTTCTAACAGTGAGCCACCCTGCATGAGAAGCTCGCCATTACCAAGTCAGCTCTCGGATGCCAGTACTGCGTAGCGTCCATGGTCGCGTGACCTTCGGTTCCTGTTCCACTTGAGAATACTGAAGATGACGATGGCAAATATAAACTCGGCCACCACGCAGACTCCTATCACGATGTAGAGATCTGCGGAAGGAAAAAGAAGTTTCATCTTATAATAATAATAATAATTACAAAACTTCTACTGAGTCAATATCAGTGGCACACCTGGAACAGGGGGTGGGGCAGCCTCATAGTCCAGGTATGATGCAAAGTTCATCAACAAAGGATCAAATGGAGTGGAAACTTAGGAAGGATAAACGAGTCTGAAAAGGTGAGTTTTAAAATGGTAACAGAAAGAAACTATCTTATTTGATGATAACATGTTCAGGGAATGAATTTTAAATAGTAGGAATAGCAACTGAAAAAGCACGAGTCCCAGCATGAGTTTTAACCCTGGGAACAGTGAAAACCAGATGAACGGAGCTCTCTGGGCTTGGGTGCTAGAGAAAGCATGGAAAATAGATAGGGAAGGTTCTCTGGAAGAAAGAGTTTGATAGGCAATGGTACAGAGTTTGAAAATGATGCGAGCTTGAACAGGGAGGCAGTGAAGAGAATTCAGAAGTGGGACAGAATGGGAAACCATTCAAATCTAGTCGCTCGGTTTTCAAGCTGTTTTTGGAAATTAATTTCATTATTGGTTTTTGTTTATTTTGCACTCATCTAGAAACTGGAGGAAGGTATTCCTAGGTTAGAATCCTAACAACTGTGTTCTGGCTTTTCTAAATGTTCAGTTGTTAACTATTTATGGTTGGAGTGAGTGCTTTGCGTAGCCTTGGTGCTGTTTACTGTTGGGATGTATGACTGATGGGTTGCTTCATAAATGAATTGCTTAGCCTCGACATTGACCACACATAGCACGTATCTGATGGGGCAATTGCCCGAGGTAGTAAATTCCGCAAATAATAATAATAGGTGACAGTTATATAGTGCCCTATTCAGCTAGAAGCGGCTCTAAGGTGCTTACAATATTACTATCCCCGACCCAGACCTGTTTCCACCCATCACATATCTCAACTCCCAAAGGAGCATACGTCGCCTGTTGCCATTATAGGCACAAAGCGTTACTCAAACACATAGCCATCGTGTCCTGTCACACGTACAAGCCAGATTTGAACTAACAACCTGGAGGTTTGTAGCACAGTCCATTGACCACTGCACCAATAAAACATTCTCCATACATCAAATGAGATTATTGGACTACATCCTTTACTAAATGGTTCAACTTCCAACAAACATAAATAATGCTGGACTGCCATCTATAAAAAGTATACTCCCCGCAGAACTGATGTTGATGCTGAATTGTACAGGTCCATACAGGGGATAGGGAGGAGCATCAAATGAGTTCTTAAAATGGTGAAGTTGTTTTAGGATTTATAAATTGTTAAAAATAATTAATTAATAAATAGCATGCGGTATCATCCAATTTTTGCAATTTAAGGCCTTTATTCCTCTCTTAGTATACAATTATGATTGTATGTTGTAAATGACATAGAAGTTAATTGCAATCACATCCATTTTAATTAAACATCAAAGAGAATAGCTGACCACCAGGTGCAGCACCAAGCTACTAACTAACATCATAAAAATGTGGTTAAGGAGCAATGTCAAGGTCAGAACTGTTTTCAACATGATGTATCACTCTTTAGTGGCTACAAGTAACGTTTAATCGCTGTAACATAAGGGTGGTAGGCTGCAGATCGCGTGAACTGGGTAACCTTGTGGTGTAGCCCGACTTTGATTTTGTACCGCAACAATGTGTGAACTACGACCAGCAGTTCGAAATGGTGAATTGAGACAGGTTAGCTGCAGTCCCCGAATGATCTGCAATATTATTACTTTACGGTATCTAGAACTGTCAGATTCCACAACATAAGGGATATTTGATAACGCTAGCCCCCTTGGCTCCATTGCTGGATTAGATTGTGACAGAGTCAGCCACATTGTATAACCACGACTAGTGTCTTCTCATAGTTACATTGAACTGATATACAGCGAGGCGAGTGACAGCCGTGAATGGATATGGAGATTATCCAAATGGTGACCGAGGAACGGCTTATATTAATGCACGGTGGTGGATGATCAACAGGTTATGGTGTCAGTTGATAGAACACGCTGAAGACCAGGCAGCTGTGTATACATCTGTGTGTAAAAATACCATAACAGCTGTACTAAAGACAATTTAAATAAAAACAACACACAGATGATTGTTACCTGTACGCAGCCATACCTTTTTTACTGGCAGATGTGTCAGAAAGGCCACATTCAGCATGTATGTCTTCAGGAATGACTCCTTGTAATAGTTGTATAAAGTCTTCTAAAGGACACAGCATCTCACAGTCTGGTGATTTGACAAAGAATCATTAAAACATTCAACATATTGTAATAGAAAGACAACTAATAGCTATTGTTAAATAAAATGCCAACTGGCACAATGACATTGTTAATGGCTAACCAGTTAATAAATAGTTATCTGAACCAAATTTCAACATTTATGAATATGTGGATCACAATGGCACTATTGTAAATGGTTCTGGTGCACAGTGATGATTTGGATAGTGTATTCTATAGAAATTAGCTAGACATCATAATTCATTGTATTAGGGTTTAATAATTCCAGGACCCTTTCTAAATTTGGCTTAAGACAGTCTTCTGAGTCATTTGAGAGGTTTGTGCACAATTACAACAAATCGTTCCGAATCGTTTTCTCAAATCTGAGATAAGAATATACACAAATTTACCTGAATAGTGTTAGAAACAAGGTATCATTTAGGAATTAAACAGAACGGACCAACAGATTCGTGACATTTTAGACAGATACCAGTGCTAACACATCTGGAAAGAGGGCTATGAGTACATTTATTCTAAAGCAGTTCAGCGTGGTGGGCGTAATAAAGATAACAGAAATATTAAGCTGCAATGAATTTAACAGATGTAAAGTAACCTGATTTCCTAACCATTCTTCGCAATATGTAGACAGCCAAATGAATAGATATGCAGATATTAAAAAATACCCATAAACAAATGTACGTACTTGGTAACTTCAGCTTGTGCAGTAACTGTGATGTATCATTTTTGTAGAACAACTGTACATAATAATGCCCCGTCTCAGTATCTCTCATCAATTCCACAATCACAGTAGCTGCATATGGTGGACTCAGATGATTGAATGTCTTCAAGGCACTCATAAAAGCTGCTACGGTGCTATCATGCTGAAAACAAATTATATCCATCTGATTCTAAAAACAACCGAAATAACGATTAGTGACTACTTGAAATATAAATGTCATGTAAAACAACGATGCTGATGATTAATGTTTTATGGTCACTTTTGTGCACACGGTAGGCCATGAAGGGAAGTCAAACACCCTTCAGATATGCCCACGCCGAGATTCGAACACGGGTGATAGCGATCCGTGATCCAACACGCTACTGTTAGACCACGGAGCCGCCCTGCAAAACAACAATTATTATTATTATTATTATTATTATTATTACTAGTATTAATATTAATTATTTTTATACGTACAGCTGAGAATATATAATATTTTCTCATCGTAGATCCTGGCACAGTGTTATTCAGTTTTGTCTGTATATTGTCAATGATCTGTCCCACCAGTGAACCTGGAATAAATAATTACAAAATGTAAGTAAATGGTATCAAGATAATCTGATAAATCGTGTAAATACGATGTACTTCGTGCTATTGTTGAAAACACAAATAGGTGATCTGATGCTTCAAAAACATAAGACTACGATATTTGTCTCCAAATAGTTGATAGCCGTACAAATATTATTATTATTCCCGCTATCACAGATTATTGACGTATCAATTTTACTGATGGTTGATGAACTGTTTTCACTGCCCGATAGATAGATATTTATTTCCATTTCCAAACATATATACAAGTGTCTTATATCGATTGATAACAATGTTGGAAATGGGGGGAGAAATATAACCCATACGGGTTGTCTTCCCACCGGGGATATTCAGCAAATCATTAATTCTGAAAGATTTAAAATCATAGGAAGAGCAGTACAAAACAAAATATGCTAACAAGTAATGACTGCGTTACTACATCTGGTTGAAGTAGTGCTGTTGAAACTGTTATTAAAGCTAAAAGAGCTTACTCAGAGCTGATAAATATGGCGCTATCATAACTGGATGATGGTGGTTCAGATCTGTGGCCAACTGCGCTACCAGTTACACTGACTGATGTAGTGTTACCATTCGTTGATCAAGCACGGTGTAATCATAATCAGTAATTGATTACTCAATCATAAATCAATTGTAATCGCCAATTCCCATTGTATTTACTATCCTAATCATGATTTCTTAAAATATAATCAATTACAGTAAATATTAATGTAATCATAATTGTAATCATAATCATTGTATTCTGAAATAATCATAATCTTAATTGATTACCTTCGTCCAGTAATCATCCCATGCCTGTAGTTGATACATAGTTATTACAAATGGTCAATGTAATATTACAACTGGTTGATTTAGTGTTATTACAGCTGACTTACATAGTATAATTACAGCTGGTTGATGCAGCATTATTAGTTAGTTGATGTTGCAGCTGTTTGATGTATTATTCCCACTAAATGATAGTCTTATTACAGGTGGTTGATACAGTACTCACTGTGACTAAGCTATAACATAAGGCTATTAGTGCAAGATAATATACGTAGGTCCCGGCCATTAAGCCAAGAATTTGTGTCTAACATTTTTACCCTTATTTTGGAGGGTCGGCTTAATGGCCGATGCTATTTCAGTGTCAAGAAATCCAGTCTAGATCTAGATGCAAACGGACATCAATCGTCATTTTGATTTATACTCATGTAGTCATGGAGTGAAAATAGAAGTGAAACAAGTTGGTGATAATTATACATGGTTTTATATTGAAAATCAATATTTATCTGTAGAACAATCAGATTTTTGTAATTATTGATAAATGTTGTTCAACTTAGTAGTGCATTTCACGACTTTCAATTCAAAGGCAGCATCGGTAACAAGACAATTTGTACCCAAGACATCCTGTACCCAAAAGCGTCATGTCTCATTCATTTAGCAGTATAGACATTAGGTTACCCCCATATATGTCTGGGCATATTTATACTAATAACGGGATAATTACTGATTAATTAATTTATTTTCAATACAGAGTTAGTTACTGACTGACTGCATATATCGGTAATTTATATTGTCTTGGTTATTGCCGGGTTAGTGACCAAAACGTTCAGATTTTTAGGTCAGCTTAATGGATGGTACCATAAATTGTGATATTTTAGGCCAAAAAATTACCTCGGCTTAACGGTATTTCTATTACACTAAGTTGATGTAGAATTATTATAGATGCTTTCTATTAGTTTTGTCAACATACCTCCTCGCAGACGACTCATTTGCGTAGTGTTATACATTAAAGTAAACTTAAATGATTCCAGCTGAACTAGTTTATCAAGCACCTTCACGCCGTGGAATATCTCACTGGACCAATCAGGTAATTTAAATCCTAGTTCTGGGTGAAGAGACTGAAACGGATCAAAATGGTTCTTGGAATCATTCATTAATTCAGCACAAATAATATTAATATAATATGGCCAATTACTGGCACCAAATATGCTCTTTCATTCCCAAGAGTGCACGAAAACAGCAACACTAAAAACAAGTGCATTTAGCTTTACTTGTGATGACAGCAAAAGTTCAAGGAAGTGATATGATCGGGTTAAAGCATTTCACGGAGAAATGAAACATCCCACAGCCTTAGGTGGCGATCTAATTAAATCCTACGAGATGTGGCCAGTGGAAATACACCAATAATACGCAAGCTTAAGGGCAATATAGTTTATAAACGACAACCTGAACATCTTTTTAATATTTGTATTTTGATAAAAGAAACTGACAGGAATAATTCAACAGCTTGACTGTTATTGATCCCAAAATAATAACAATAATAATAACAATAATAATAACAATAATTATAACTATAAAATCCATAAAGCAAAAGGTTCAGAGAATGTTTTTTGGTACTACACAGAATGGATAAGGTAAAGGAGGGAAATAGTAAGGAATTTAAGGAGAAACGAACACGGGAAAAGAATTTTGTCAAAAAATTGTTTTAACTGACCAATTAAAAGTCGCGGCGGGGTGTGGCTTTTCGTGAAAATCTTCAGGAATGGAAATCCAGAGTCATAATGCAGCAATGCTAAATGCATGATCTTCAAAGATGTTCATGGTGTCTTAGATATAATTAGACTGCAGCTAAATCTCTGCGATTCCAAGTTCAGATAGAACAAACTCGTCCTTGAGATACTACGAGCCAGTCTCATTTATATTGTATCAGTTATTCACCAATGAAAGAGAGCACTATAAAAAATCACATAACAAATATTCATCACAAAACCAGCAGCATTTATTTGATACACTTATGATTTGTGCTGGATTAGTCGCACTGTAAACGCCTAGAAAGATTACTGGCTAGAGATTTTAGAAACTAGAGATTTTAACAGGCTTTTATGTATTAAAAAAAGTGTAGCATAATAATCAGTAGGAAAATTAATATTCTTTAGGAAATCTATTACAGCAGATGAATGGCTTTAAATTTAATTGATTTTATATGTTTTTTTCTGTATTTACAAACACTGTGGTGAAACTTTGGTTATTTTTGTCATGATATAATCGTGCAAGATATGCCTGAATATTTTTATGTATGCTGTTAGTTAGATATTTGATTAAATTCGATACATATTTAAAACTACGAGATGGAAAACAACCATATCTTAAAATATCCTGCCAATTACCTCACAAAGCAGTGTGTCAGATACCGTCCACACAGTGTCAATACTCTCCGTAGGCAAGCCAGCCTTTTCTGCTACAAACTGATAGAACTCCTGTAAGAGATTGTCAAAAAAAAAAATAGTTTCAGTGCACTAGCGCAATAACAGTAATACAACAATAACAGAGAATAATATAAACCAAAGATAACTACAATCCGGATCTATTATAATATGGTCCGGTATATACCACAGAAGTGGCCATAACACAGGGGTGACTGACTCTAGGTTATTTGAACTGAAGATATTAATTGTTTTGATGATTTTCAACAGTACGTCTGCTAGAAATACTTTCATATCATAGGATCTTTGCCATTCATAAGAATTTACATTCAGGTGGATTGACTGATGATTGATGTTTTACAACCACTTTTGTGCACATGGTAGGCTGAATGGGTCGAGCAAACTTCAAAAGTAATGAAGCGAAGTCAAAGATGAAACAACCTTCAAATATGCCCACGTAAAGATTCAAACTCGGGTGTTAGTGATTTGTGGTTCAACTGATAACTGAATCACCACTTTCCATTACATGTATGTGGCTCCATCCATAGTGTAATTCTGATTACTGGTATCCTATTTCACAGTTATTATTTGTGTTTTGCTAATTACAGGCCGAGAAAATATTTCCAAATAAAAACCACCTTGCCATACTGAAACACACAAGGTATGGCTGGGACCAGAACTTTACAAATTCATTTTCAGATGAATCACAAGCCATAGTGTCCCATGCTAAATTGTGTTGAATTGTGTTGTAATATTCAAAATAATCGACTCCCCTCTAAAAGTCTGGGAACAGCTATTTTATTTATACCAAGTTTGTGTCAAAACAGGGTCACAGAATCTGACACACAAATAAATGACCATTTAATTGTGACCAATTTTAGTTTGTGTGAATAAATGTGAAATGGCATCAGGTTAGCCAATGTGCAGCATCATTGTTAGTGGTATTGTCACAATTGATCATCACAGATGGAGTAAAATGATTGTATTGTGTCATCTACACGAGAATAAATAAAGTATTAATCGACTTTCTCGAATTATTCAATATTGTGGTTATTCTCATGTGATCTCCTAACTGGAGAAATTAGGTATAAAATTGTATTATGTTCCCCAACTACATATGCACATAGACTGTTGCTATCTGACATATCATGTGATGAACGATGATGGTTTTAAACAAACTTCTCTGTATATTTAATCTTATAATAACACTAATCATAGTATTTCCTCACAATTTCTATATGACAATATGGAATGCTGATAATCTATACGTTTTGATACATACTTCCCAAGCCTTGTGAAGTCCTATAATTCACAACCACAAACGTTGTACCATACTTCTGCAATACTGCAAATCTGGTATGTGGATGGACAAAATTAAATGTTTGTAATACACTGTTTACTTAATCAACAGCGATAACCCTCACAATAGTATATACAGAGATCGCAACATTTTGTAACTATAACAGGGTTTGAAACTAATGCTTGCCCATTCGCCGGAGGTGAGAACAAAATGGACAGTAAGTTGTACATTTTCAGTACAATTATTTGGTTAAAATAACAAAGCTTCTGCAGCGACTTTTTTGCAGCCATTTTTCAGTTATCAATCTGTTGGAGATACTCCCTAGTTAAAATATTTTTGAACAGCCAACGGGTTGTGTACCCCAAGAGAAACTGTTTGATAGTGGGAACAGCGCATTGTGTCCTCAACATTATCATATGTAATTCCTTCTATGGTATCCCCTGGGTGGAATGTTTTGTTTTCTCAATGAATTTATATTGAAACTTAATTGGTCCCAAACCTCAATTCCTTCAGCTTTCAGCAGTTGAAACCAGGTGATCTGATGATTTATAGTTTATTTACTTCAAAATAGACCTTTAAATGAATTTATTATGATACAACTCCATTCAACTTCACACATTATGAAATAAACTATATAACTTTATTTGGCATACTGTATATACTCGCGTATAAGTGGACCCAGCTGATAAGTCGAGGTCAATTTTTGACCCTGTAATTCTTTCCTCAGGCATATGCTCACCATATAAGTAGAGGTCAAGTATTTGCTTAAAATCCCTCAAAACCCCAATCATTGTGTGTCATTTCAGAAAAAACTGACCCAGTCGTTTCAAACTCATGGTGTCAGCAAGTGCATGGTAAATATATCAATATGAATATTAATTGTTTCACAGCAAGTGGCGAGCAACGTTTGCAATGTGAGCAGTGATTTCTATATTATCGCTAATCATCTATACCAATAATACATAAAGACCAGCATGTTTGTGAGATCCAAATAACAGTTTGGTGAAAATAAATTGTTATTTATTGAATGATAATGGATTAGACTCTGTATTTTTATTGGGTTGAATCCTATAGTGTTGTGTGTCAAAGATGGTTGAAAACATCTCGCCTTCAGCTGGTAGGAAATACGATGCACGCGTAAGTTGAGGTGCTTCTGAAAACTCCCATTTCACTACTCAAAAAATCAACTTATATGCGACTATATATGGTAATCAGGACTAGTGAATTACTCTCAGGACTAGCATAATTTCTAAATTACTAGTCCAGCGGACCAGTAATTAATTATAATTAGCTTCTAACCCTGTATAGGTTACCACAGCAAAATTTTATTTAATCATTTCAGTGAGTTACCTTATTCTCCTGCTCTTCCTTCTTAACGATGTCGCTCTGTAAGATTTCTTGATAAAGCTTGGTATATGTTGGACATTTATTATCTGTGTAGAGCATCTATAAAGACGATAACACAAAACAGTAATGAGATATTACTCAATTTATCACAATTATTATTTCTTTAAATATACAGAAAAGACGTATTGCTTTGCTAATTACACTAAACCGAGATGTTTTATTTTAATACTATGATCTGAGAATATTTTGAAATCGCTGAAACAAACCAACATTTGCATATCATATGAATTACAAAACACACACACACAAAATATTACACACACATATTCATTTTAATTTCTGTATAACTAGACTTGATATAATAAAAACCAGCATCATTAAAATCTATGAGCACGTGTTGGGTTATTTATTGAAAATCATATAACAAATGCATACCATGTTATAGTACTGACATGATAATGATGATTGATTGATTTTTACGGCCACTTTTGTGCACACTGTAGGCTAAATGGGCCGAACGACTTCCAAAGGTAATGAAGCGAAGTCAAAGATGAAACAACCTTCAGATATGCCCACACCGAGATTCGAACACAGGTGGTAGTGATGTGTGGTCCAACATGCTACCGTTAGACCACAGAGGCGCCCCTTAGTACTGACATGAAATATATGAGTTAAATTTTTCACAGACTGAACAATGTCATATAAAAACATGGGATATTTCTGTACAAAAAATAAATGGTAAGAATTCTGGAAGCTGTAAAAAGGTGTTAAAAATCTGCTAAATACAAAGCCTTAACAAATTTGAAAAGGTGTGCTGTTATATTTCATTTGTTCTCAAAAAACTACCTGAAAACCAACAATAAACCTGTAATTAAATGCAGACACTAAAATTTTGTCATCATCTTTAGATTTAAAAAGCAACTGCAGTGATATTTCTGGAACCAGATGAGCATCAAAGGATGTATTATTCTGAAAATCATGAAAATTTACTTGATTTTGGAGCACACAGATATTCTAACAATACGTGTTACAGTCCAACCAAACTTAAGAAATAAGCTTTGTCTGAATAAAAAATAGTTCTCAAGTATGTGTTCATAAATGAATGGAACATTTCAATAAAGTTCTGAATGATCTGATTCAGTTGTATTTTAATACACTGTCTATATGAATACCATGTTTAAATCTATTTATTAAGAAAAAACAATAAATTGTTTTAAACATAATACAAAAATTAGCTTATTTCTATGGTCTAAACTAGTACAATGCTGAATAGGAGAATCCTAGAAGCATGATTCTTATATTCTGAACATTCTCCTATAAATACATACATACAAACACAAAACATTATACAGAGAATTTCATCTTAGTATCCCACTGTGGATACCTACATAATCCATATCAACTGGCTCTGTGTGTACAGGTATTGGCTGCCAGGTGATATTTTCATTCCAGATTTGATTGCCGGTGGGTGGATAGAGTCCAGCCAGGTGGCTATAGGCACTCATCAATGTCCTGTCATAATCTGTACTGCGTATATAAATCTAATGAGAGAAAAAGTAAGCACTTCTGACTCGACTTTTATAAATAACATCCCTGTATTATAAACATGAGTCTGGTGCAATAATTAAGTTAAAAGGAATAAATCTTGTATCGAGATAAAGTTTGGTTTTATGTCGATCCTGGCTTTCGAAGAACTTGTAAATATGTGGAATCATATTCTTAATATAGAGTTGCTGATAGGATTAGGTCTAGTAGCAATAGTAATACAATTTTTTTTTAATAATGGGTTTGGAGATATCGTAAGTAGTTAAATCATCATATGATTGATTACCTTTCTGTTTAGACTTTGCAAATTGTAAAATTCTTTATTTCTTTCCGAATTACACCATGACCAGATACGTCCATTGTATCAATTCCAATAACAAATTTATTAATTCCCAAATTGAGCAATTTCAGTATGTCAAGTCTTTTTGTCTCTGCTGGCAATTATTAAATAATTTCTACATTACTGATGACCCAAAATATGATGAATATTCATCAGTATTTGTATACAAGGCCTGCAGGCAAAATATGTATTTATGCTTATTCTTGGATCAAAAGATTAAAATTTGAAAACTATTAATAAAATTAGCATTTGTGTAACTGATAATTTTCCAGAGAATTATGGCATCTTTGGGAGGCAGGAAGTGCTCAAACATTTGACCTTTGCTCGCCATACTGATTACTTAAATATGTCTCCTTTTAAATTTGATATATTGATAAACGTGTTCAGACAAATGTTGAAAATCATACGACACTATGATAAATAACTGATCCTTTGATAGTGATATTTGGATGACACTATGTGAATAAAAGGAGAAAATTATGACAGTTTCATCTAAATATAAATTCCTACTTGCTGTCTGAGCAGATGCTGAATCATTGCATCAAAGGAGCCATTTATAGCAATTGGATATCTACTGTGATCCAAACGTCACATATCAGAGTTACTAAATCATGGCCAATTACATCAAAGAGGCCAAATATGGAATAGATAGCTGAAGGTCGAAAAAATGCAAAAATGGAAAACTCTACCCGGAGTAAAATCTTATTTTTAGGAAAAGTTACATTATTTTTGTGAACATGATCAATTCTAAATTCATCAGTTCAAATTCAAAATAATCCATTTCCAGAAATGGAACCGACCAGCAATTCAAATTCCAGAATTGAACTGACCCCATTCCAAGTCTGACCTTTTTATAGCATGTGTTATACTTACATGATAACTATTCAGCATATCTTTACGAGTTGAAGGCATACAAAGAAGTTGAATTATTTGTCAGATTTGTTTGGTCATATGTAACATTTAGAGCTATTTTTTTTTTATGAATATACACTTTACAGATAACTTTTATTTCCACTGATTAAAGTTTAGACACAAAAAAATACCCAACTAAATACACGTATCATACCAATTTGTGTACTTTTCAGTCTACATGAATATATTGACTGTTTGAGAAAATTATGTCTCTCGTGGGAAGTTCTCTAACAGTGTCTTTCAGGTTATGCTTTCAGTATATTCTGCCAACCAATTTATTGTAAAACATTGGAGCTCTTTTATATTACACATTAGTGAGGTTTGGATGTTTCAGATGTTTGGAGGTTTCCAGAAGCAAATAACATAAACAATCACTGATCAACAAGCAAAAATTTTTTTTGACAATACTGTTTTATATATTACATGAATATATTCAGAATATATGTGGCCCACTATAAAATTTGAATATATAATAAAGAATACTGTACAAACAGGGTTACCTATGTTAAAAGCACTATCTGCTTTAATGTTAACCATCGTAATAAGTGTATTTGTAATGTCCTGAGCATTAACAGAATATTATACACACACTCAATACCTCATATCTAGAATAATTCTGATTCAGTAGTCTGTATGGCTTGCCCTGGATATATCGCTCTCTAAAGTATGATCCAAGCTTGTAATGCTGTGACATACCAGTCTGTAACACAGAATCATTGACAATTTAGTATACAGTGCTGCCTGCAGTTGACATGTTCAAACATGATAATATAAAGGCAATATATATATATATATTTATGTTGAAACTTTAAGGCACAATTATGATGGAGTAATAATATAAATATCATGTTATAGACTAAATATCTATTGTTATGATGACATTTCAAATTATCACTAGTATTATCACGGGATTTAAGTAAATAATAATTCAAATTATTTAAATTTCTTACTTGTAAATGTAAGACAATAAATGAAACAAAATCTGCAAGAGAGACAGCTCTTCAATAAATATGCAAATCTATTAAATTTTAAATGCAATACCATAAAAACAGCACAAACCGTGGAAAGCTGTCCATAACCTTGTGGCCATTGGGATTCAGGATAAGGATCTGAGGGGTAGCTGGAAACAGAACTTCTATCACCATGCCGAAATACCTGAATAAATATGCAGAAGTGAATGTATACTTATGAGAGATTATTCCATATACAAATGATGTACATGATATATAAATGGTTCACGCAAAGAAGTAAAACAGAAAATGAGATCTTACTATAGTGTTGCTATTTTCCCACTGACTTCTATACAAAAAATAAACATTTTCAAATCGGGCAATTAGCATTAAATGCTTGATAGAATACAAATAATTAATATCAACACTTCAGTAAGCAGACACATAATGAAACACCTAGACCAAAACAGACACAACAAAAATCCATCTTTAGCGAGGGCTGTCAATTTGTAGTTGCTTTTGCACTGAAAAAGAATAACATGTAAAGTTCTGTTTAGTATAAATTACCTATGCATATAATTATGTATAGATACATATGCAAAATATAAAATACATTCATCTAAGATTTATTTCCTTAAATATATTTGCTGTGAAAAAGAATCCCCTATTCATTTGCACAAGGATATTAAAACAGAACACACCAGGCACGATTCAGGTAGACAGAAATTGCATAATAATTATGTCACAAACATATGCGTAAGGGCAATACTGTTTTTAGTAGTTTTTTAGTGTTGCCTCAATTAGATCACCAAATATTTATTCCAAATATTAAGAACTTAAGATATTAAAAATGGTGAATCAGGCAAATATAAATAAACAATATTATTTAAATCTCAACATTCAATAAAAGACCTTCCTGCATGAATGTAGTACTTTTGCTGGTGATATTTCCCCATTTGTGTATTTGGCCATGTAGGTGTCAGTCACAAAATTCCAATTCATCCAATTAGTTAAGTTACATATATTTCTAGATGCACAATAATCACCATTATTTTGGTGATGAACAGTGTCAGTGCAGTATTGTGAACCGGCAGTCACTATAGTTGTGAATGGTTCACTAGGTGTGATTTTGTGTGTGATGTATTTTGTATGCACTGTTGCAGCTATATAGTCCATCACCATTAGATATTGGTTATCAGTGAGCTCCGGTGGTCTAGCTGTTAAGCACCCGGCACTTGGTGCCAATGGTCACGGGTTCGAACCCCACAAGAGGTCGAAACTTTTCCAGAGATTAATTTCTCGGCTTACAATATCGTGAAATGGCGCTGCTGTCTCCACTGAATTATTTAAAATAAAGGGGGGCGTTCAAAAACCCTGAGGACGTAAAACACTCTGGCTCCATCTTTCCATACTGCTCCCCTGTGAGTGGTGGGGGAGGAGGTTTCTCAACCACTCAAACATAGAGGCTGTGCTGAATAAGCAACAGCCTGGGGATTCTCCTCAAACAACAAAACAGGTAAAATAAACATCAGTTATCAAACACACACTGAAAGCACTAGTTGAATTCTAGCCTGTGTGCACATTACTACCATTACTATTAGTTGTGTGTCACTGGTAGGCAATCAGAGATTATAGCAATTAGTCGTAAGTTGTTTTAGTATGATTATCGTTCTAATTTGTATGTGTTTAATAATGTTCAGTAAATACATGATAATCAGGTAATATATGTCAGATAAATGTATAGTTCATGATTACTACTTATACAGTTAATGTTTTATAAACACAGAGTTTATAGTCATATGTGACTGTCAAAGTTTGTTTTATATTGCTGTAATATGCTATAGGAAATTGGGAAATGTATTTATATATTGGTAGTATTATGAATATGTGTGGTATATTTTTGTGTAATTGTAGGTCTAAAGAAGGTGTTTTATTGCTTTAGCATCACAAACTGCACCGTATAACCATGATGCAAACGGGAATTCATTTGGAAACTCAAGTGCAGTGTAGACCATACACTAGCCATTTGAACAGGCGACACTAAGACAAACAGGACAACTGCCAAGACAGAATGAGCTATTCTCAAAGAAAGTGAACATTGTGCTGATAATGAAGACATATGAAGCTACACTCATGGTGCATTTAGTAGAGATTTTTCTTGTTGATCTCGTATTGTTGTGTAACTATTGAATACATTATATAAATTCGTGTAAATTTTCATCATAGTTTGAGTTATTGTCTGTATGAGTCTCGGCGGGTGTGTATTTTGGGTGACAGTGTAACTCCTAGAATCAGCATTAGCTTGCTTTTTCTGACAGTGTCTGTATTTTGATCATTGATACCAATGTAATTTATTTTCCAATATGAAGCATCAGACCAGCTGCACAAGTTGAGCTTCTTTGTTAAGTATAGTGATAAATACATAGAAGGGAGGGGCAGTGCGAGTACCAGGTGATTGAGTTGATGGTGCTCTTTCAATCATGCCTTTGATTATCCTATATCTGATGCTAGCTCCTCCCAAGCAATCTGATGTGGCTCATGAATACAACATATTGTTGTCATATCATTGGGCCGAACCTGTGTCTTAAGCGGGGCCAACCTGTCTTAGTTTTGGGCCGGGTTATTACTGGGGTGAGTTGCGAAGCATCCAATATTTGTATTGATCCTGTATGTTAGTTTCAGTTATCTAAGAGTTAGGCATATTTTATTTGGTGCTAAGGATCAGAGGTTTGATTTTGCAAGAGTCAACTTTTTCCAGAAACTAATTTCTTCACTCCCAACATCACAAATTTGTGACATTAAAAGTCAACCACTAAAGATACTTGGAGCATGGTATATTGAATTGGATTTAATTCACAATAGCAGGAGTACAATGCACAAATACACAGACACAGTGGCAATAACAATTAAATACATTTACAAAAATACATAAATCAAGATTGACACGTGTACCTCCTATTTGAGGAAACAGTGTAGCCCAAGTGTTGTCTTACCATTGTTCTCCGATGGTCATTTTACATATCTGTTATTTTTTTCATAAGGGAAATGGAATGCAGTTTACAATAAATAATAACAATAATGATAAAAATAAATAAATAATAATATTTGTGCCCACAGATATATATTAAAGACAATATATAGTAACTAACCCAGGTAAGATATGTACGTTATAATATATATTTTGTCATAATCATACTTTAAAAAACATAGTATCAGGCAACAAAATGAAAATAAGTGGTCATACTGTGTTATCTCTGTTTCATACTTTCAAAGAAACATCCAGATTCCAGTGCAGTAATAAGTTAGGAGCTTTTTTCAATAAACTATGAGCTGGTAATTGAAGCAAAATTCAAATGACCATTTTAATCAAACTAGGAAGTGTGCTTTCATACTCAACGTGCTTGAAGTTGAATTTATCAAGAAAGTACCAAACATGATTAAAGGGACAGTCCACCCTCAGAAAATTATTTTAAATAGGTAATGCTTAGAACAGTAACCAGAAATTCCACAATAATAATCATGAAATCTACCTGATATCATAGATATAGGGAAATAATCCAAATTACTGGAGGGCCGCCATTACGGCTGCACAGGAAGCCAGATTCAAAAGCAGGAAAGAGCAAACTGAAATGCTCTGACGTCATATCGGCGATCTCTATACTGATGCGGATTATAATTTATCTTGAGCGTTAATATCTGAGCCATTTTGAATCATCTTCCTCTTGTCAGGTTCCTTCTGGCTCAAACTGATATGGTTGTATGTCATTCATGACGTAATTTTACCAAGCAGTTTCGTTTAGTTCTGGAATAATTCTTTGCTCACACTTCTTTACATGCTTTTGTACGGGCTCTACAGAATTCAGCCGGATGCGCTGAAGTGACGTTAGCATTTCATCAGAGTTTCCGGTCTCTGTCCAGCTTCAAAATTATGGCGCCTACAGGCCATTAAAAGTCGATTAATCAGCAATTTGAAATGGATTATTTAATATGTGGGTGATCATTTACACATTTTGACATTATTTATGATATTTTTGAGTATAAGTTATAACTGTATTAGTCCTCAAAATTTTTCGGACGGTGGACTATCCCTTTAATAGCATTTTAGAAATTGATATAACTATAAAGACACAGTGTTAAAAGTGTTATGACTGTAATAAATAGTTATTTGCATTGGTCTCTTCTTGATAGAGGTTTCTATTTTTTTAATTTACTGTCAGTTATAAAATCTGAATCATAGAATGATAGATATATCTGCCTATCTGCTACCATGCTAAATACTCTCAGTTCAGTATCTAATATCATTGATTAGTAAGGGTGTTTTATACACGTTTGTCATATCAATGAATAAATTATGAGCTGTATTTTAATAATGCGGAAAAATTAATTTTAGTTCAAAATCTGTTGCCACAATTGCCAAAGGAAAAAAATTAAAACAGGCCAAAAGCATACACCCTAACCGCATTTCTATGCCACTTTGTGCAGAACTGTTAGTCATCTCGCACAAGATATCATGCCAAATCCCATTGTTTTAGGATGCCAAGGTCTTGCTGATTATATAGATATTAATTTTATGTGGATGTTTCAACATTTAGCTTATTTTAAGGTATAGCAATCGCAGGTGAATTGGCAAATAATGACAATCTGTACGATATATTAGTGAAAATATCAAAATTGACCATTGGAGAAAGCCATAAGTTAATACTTTAATCACTTTTAAATACATACATCATGAAATGAAACATTTATCGCCCAGCGCATTCGTGCGCATCCCTTGTTTTGATCTAATGGTTTTTGCAGAAAATCCTATATTATCGCTCACTCAAATAGCCCAGTTTATAGTAGTATAGTCATATATATACACATGTAAATAGATTGATTATACATATAATAAATCATTATTTAGTATGTTGTTTATATACATCACTTCACATTATCACTTTATAACACATTAATTAATAGTGGATTGCAGGGTTGGCTTTCTCCCTGGCAGAAAGGTATTTCTCCCCCGCACATGTTATGTGGTAAAGTGCAAACAAAACTACAAACCTGCAAGATAAAGCAATTTGTCCAGCCACAATATTCAGCATTTGCAAAGTATAAATTTGTATATCATATATGCACCTCAAAAGACTATATGTAAATGATGACATTATCAATAGCCATGCAAATTTATACTACTGATGATCAGCCAACATATCTGCTCAAGAATAACTAACTAATCTGCTGAGATTGATAACCCCCATCAGTGTCACATTAATCTAGTCAGTATGAAGTCTATCTACCATATTATAATTAGGCAGTGCAGATACTTCCCTATGCTGTGGTGCAATAACAATCATACACCACTCACCCACATATTTAATATGCAGTAGTAGGTGAGTGTTATTAGACAGCATCATCTCTTCACAGTGATACATACATGCAGTTATTACTACAGACTAAATGATGTTGTCAGTAGTATTCAAGCATGACTAGACACAGCATCACCCTCCTCATAGTTGATTGGGTATTTGATAGTGTTTGTTGCCTTGCATAACAAAGCAGTCATTATAATCCTAATAAAATCGAATTTATTCAGCATTATAATGTACCGTACTCATGCGAATAAGGGCCCCGGTGGCTATTGTTTTCGATGACCATTTCCCCCCGGCAGCCATTCAAGCATGCCCTTATTCAAGCAGAGGCTCTTATTGTTTTTAAGACATGTTGGTGTCTGATATAAACGATTATCGTACTGAAAATGTTGTTCATCCATCCAAAAACATGTCAAAGTATGGTATGAAATTTGCGTTTTTATTAAAAGATAATAATAACAAGACATGTCATAGAATTTGCACACCATTTATAGTAGTGTTCATGCACAACATATTTATAAATAAGCCATGGGGATGTGTCTTTCTGTTTGTTTTCTTTAAGGGGGGTGCTTAATCAAACAGGGGTGTTTATTTATTTCAAATAATAATTACCCCTGGCCCCTGTTCAAGCATGACCCTGTTCGAGCAGAGGCCCTTATCCGCGTGAGTACGGTATATCACTGCAGATACCAAAAATAAATAATTTTCGCCAAATTTAGTTTCTCCCCTTTCTCCCCTGAGCAGAAAATATTTCTGCCATATCAACAGAAACTGGATAATTACTATGGTTTTTACTGTGATGGGAAGAAACCTGCCAACCCTGGTGGATTGTGTTTAGAAAATACTGGAAGAAATTCTGCAAAATGAATAAAATGTCATTACCTGTATCTCAATAATAATGCCTATTTCAATAAGTACAATCTTATTTAAAATTTTGGAATACAATTATACTTATAAAAAACTATGAATCTTATGATCTAGAGATAATTGTATAGATCTAATAGTAATTTTGTATTCCAGTTTTGTTTAATTAAGCTGTTGCAATGATTGTTTGATGACATCTTTGTCATTTAAGTTTTATGTTAGCTCACACATTGTTATTATGCTTCATCTGATTTTGAGTTTATCTGTGTTTGCATTCATTTGTCTTGTTAGTTTATATGCAGATACACAACTTGTTATTAAATATTATTATCACAATTTGCCATAAATATTTGTTGCATATTGTTGTATTTATGAATGGTGGTGTTATGATCTACATTAATCATATGCGATGCTGATCTTCACTCTTCAGGTTTAAATAATGCTTTGCCGAACCTCATTATCATAATAATTCAAGCATACATAATATCTTAAAATAACTTGATATATTATTATATATCTGTATAGCACTGTCAAATAAAAAGTACTGTTATTTTATATAGAATTGACCTTCACATGAATAACATCTGACACTGAAATCGGTGGATCGTTTTATGATAAGGACAGATTTATAAATGACATAACCCCCCCACCCCATTTATAAGATAGAAACATACTTCTTTCACCAATGTGTTTCTTAGTGAAATACCTTTCTGGTGTTATATAGAATATATGATTTATCTTTTAAAATAAAAATCATCCGTCATTGCTAATCTATCATCATGATCATGACATAATCACATTCATTATTATGACAAAATTGGCTGCTTTCGCATGATGCAAATTTGATCAACTTCCTTAACAAAAAGGTAGTAATGGTTGATATATTTTGTACAATAATGTAAAGACACAGATAACTGAAATACATATTATTATTAAACCAACAGGTCCAGGAATGCAGGATAGGGCAGTGTGAGAGTGACAAGAAATTAGAAAAGGAAAACGCTTAGTCTAAGATTATTTCCTTTCCAGGTCTCCGTTATTCGACACCATTATATATATCACATGCATATTCAAACCACTTACAGTCTGAACCAAAACCGGTTCCAAGACAGCCTGTATTAAAGCAGTAGATACTAAAAATTGAAAAGATAACAATGTAAATTTGGATGTCAAACTGTAATCCATGTTGTTGTTGACTGAATAACCGGAAATAGCGGTAGACGAGTCTACTTTATGTATAGGGAATTCAGGACAGTTTCAACAAATGGTTTTTAAACGGAGTAGACTATAAATTTATCGTTTTACTCCATTTTATGTCACATTATGGCATGCAAATTTTACTTTGTTGCTGGAACTGAAGAAATACGAACGACGTAAAGCTGATACCCCTGTTTGTGGAGCGGGTAAGCGGGTCAAAGGGGGTTTAAGGTGAAGGTCGTTTTGGATGGCTAGTCCGCGGCGGGGCGCTCCGTTCTGGCTGTGTGTTATCTGCTAACATGGCTAGAAGATAATCTGAATAGATAATCTGTTTAACTGACAGCATGGCAGTAATATCGGAATACACGAGGCGAACAGAACACAGGTGAGTTTTCTGATCCGAACGTGCATCTTACCAGTCCTTCGAATGAGCAGGTGAAAGCTACTCGATGGTTGTTTAGGTTCCGCGTCACTCAGATGGCCAGTCAGGGATTTCGGGTGCGTAGGCCTACTCACTTCTCGGGATCTGACGGTGTATGTTTATGTACTTAGCTCAGTTGACATGTTGGTTCGATAGATTCTCGGCCAATCTAAGGTTAGTAATGCTTTCTATAGGCGAATGGACACCTATAATTGTAGTCAATATTGCATGTTTCCAGAAGATCTACAAGTTGGCCGAAACGTCAGTCAGTGAATAGTGATCTGCTTATAAATCTGTATATGTTTGTGATCCATGAAAAAAATACCATTATTTGGACACGTTATTGTTACCTAGTTATTCCATACACTGCTGGATTTAGTTTTGTGTGCCGAATCATAATGCTGTACTACATATTTGATGTGTACGCGGTGCTCATGTCTACATGTTTCACGTAGTCGTAGGCATAGCCGTGATGATTGCGCATGGATACCCTCACGTAGACGCAGTTGTTTACGGTTGATAATTGCTTGTTGACAGTTCGATTTGCTTTGATCGACCTATTTCGGAACTGTTTGAGGTCAGTAATGCCGAAACGCCACCCCTCGTTATACCTTTAACCCGATATAACTCGGCACAACAAAATCATTAAAAGCTCAGGTCGGGTCAGTCGCGGTGAAGTATCTGGCCCGTCGAAGACGGTCTGTTTGTATTGGGGGGGGGGGGTGGACACGTTAAGTAAAGTTTACAAGCCCGTCCCGCCTCTGGAATTAGCGAACCTCGAACCGGTAGCGCACGGTCTCAGATTTTAGCCACTTAACTCGAGATACGTGGGAGATTGGTTTACTCCACCCAGCTCGGTATGTGGTCCATTCGGATATGGAATCACCTCTGAGACATCATCGAAATCATTCCTACACTTCCTAATCTGCGATCATAACCGGACGACATCCAGCATTTGTTTTACGATCGCCGGTGATCAGAAAGTAAGTTTTGTTGTATTCAGTGCTTATAGCTAGTATGGTAATAGTGCATACGATACGTATTTCGTGTAGCTATGTGATGGAACAGGACCTGTTATTTTTATAGACAAGTACACACTGACACTACAGACATCCGTATAACATATGACCTGATTTTGTGTTATTTATATCTGTATTACTATTAGTAGCCGCATTGGTCTTTGATGATAAGACTGTTGATAATGCATTGTGTACTTGTTGCTTTCAGTACAATTAGGTGATTGTGAGATGTTGCTGTGCATGCATAAATAATAATTGATATAAGTTTATATAGAGAGTCTATACTTTGTTGGGGGTAGTTCTTGGTTGTCGCCATACATTAACACCACATTCAGAGACCATAGAAGATAGCCACTAAACGGAGATGACCGCTAAAGGCATATTTTGGTTACATGATTTTTGGTTATCACGATTTTATATAAAGATGGGCATAATCTTTTGAGGTGGTTCTACCTGGACGGGTGATTTTTACATTGGAAACTGGAAGGTTCTTGGTTTGAATCCACCATGTAGCTACTGGCCTTTCATTGGTTCTGTGGCTGACCCAGCCATTAACGAACAATGCAATTAAGGTGGTGATTTATTCATTGTGGATTAGGCAACTGTAATTGAAAGCTAGAAACATTATTACTATACACCCTGGATAATTGATTGTGGCATGATACTGAATTCTGTACAGGCCTCTTTACCAGCAGTGTAAATGAGGAAAACCCTTGCCCTGGCTAGAAAGTTTAATCATCTGAACAGGACTGTAAATTATCATTGAACAGGTCTAATACTAGTAATAGCCTGAGACCAATGTTCAATGATAATTTAGTCCATTGGTATGAAAATGGTACTCTAAAACTTGATCATAGAAATGTCTGTATTAGCTTATCCGTATAGTTATTTGTTGCATAAGTTTGTTTGTGTATCATACCATATCACAGAGATACCATCTAATACGATTTTGTCACAGTTTCTATGATTTTTGTCCCGAACTATGGCATAACCCAGTCTGGTGGATTAAATAAAAATGTATACATATTCAGCTTAGACGTTGTTCTCTTATTGAACCGTTATGCTGATATATAATGCAGAAGTGTTATTTATTTTCATGGCTATCTAATATTAAAGATGGGCATGTTTGATCACCCCATGTCACTTTGTCAGATTTGTTCTTCTATCAGATTGAAGGTACTGAGTAATTTTAATCAAATTCTATGGTTGCTCAAAATTCAAACAATCACAGAATTTATTCTAAGAAAAAATTAATACCCTCAAATTATTTTAAATGTCTTTTGTAAATATACATTATTATTATTGTTAGTAACTAACTGTCACATAATGATGCCTCCTTCAGTACTTAAATGATGGCTAAAATTGTGTAAAAATCATTAAAACATTTTAAATGAAGATATATAATTATAAAAAATATAAAAAAGTATGCAGATCAGTCAAATGGGCTTGGCATTCTGCTTACTGTGAAGTATTTTTAATTGTATAATCATATTAATATTGCATTATTATTTTATTCTAAATCTGTAGATATTAATAAATTTTTATTAGCTACTGGTCCAGCATATGTTATAACTTGAAAGAAATCTGAAATAAAAAAAACAACTAATTTCTACATTTCCCAGCTTCAGGAAGGCTAATGAAAAAATAGTTGCAAAACAGTGCCATCTAATAAACCCTTTTTGCCAAGACATCAAATTATGGTTTATACAGCCTATCAAGTAATAGTACATAGTGATACTATAGTACATGATGTTTTAAAATCTAGAATTTTATTATACAGGCTATCAAATAATTGTAAGGACTATGGAGTATGGGTAGCAAGAAACAGTGTTTTATAATTCAGCATTTTGTTATACAGGCTATCAAATAATTGTAAGGACTATGGAGTATGTGGCAGCAAGAAATGGTGTTTTATATTCCAGTATTTTATTCGGTATTGACAAAAATACAATAATTTATAGTGAAAGTCCATTTACATTTTTCACAAACTGACTGATAATAATATGAAAGAGAGAACTGCTGGTATTCATATTTGAATTACATCTAGTAAAAATAGTAGTAATAGTATGCATGAATATTTGCCATTTTACAGTGAAATGTTTTTCATGGCGATATATCTTGTAAATTTATAGAAAGCCATCTGCACACCTAACACACATGCCATGTGCACTCGCTCAATACATCATCTTAGTGGCCTGGACAATTCTTAATTAGTTTTTTTCTTTCTGTATTCTGGTTTTCAGGTAAGAATTGCTGAATAATTTATTCTTAGAGCTTGTCTTAGACAAACTATTTGTGCTAATTATCAATGCAATTGCTATTAGGTTAAGCATCAGCTAGTAAAGTGAACACACTGAATCTGTCCCACTCAATTGGCCAGTGTATCAATGTCATTGTCGGTTATCCAGTATATTTGTATTTCAATATAAATGGTTTTCTAAACTGGTTTCACCGTTTTAATTATTAACACTAAAACACTTAATTTCAGACGTACTTTATATCCATATAATTTTTTACAGCAATCAAAATGACAGATAATAGAAAGCTTCTCATAGTGAGAATAATATTATAATTGTGTTTTAATCATTTATTGGTTTAGTAATTAGCCTTCTTTTGTAACAGAGTAACAGTAAAAGTTAACACAATATAGCATTCATAAGAAGTAATGGTAGTTATAAAAAAAAAAAACTTAAAAAGTGGTTCATGGCTAAATTAATGATAGCAATTTGCTAGTTCCTTTGGCCTAATTCAGCTGGGAATATAATAATTGTTGCTAGTTGCAACTTAATCCAGTAAAAGTTGGTTGGTTGGCAGACTGCTATCACTTTACATTGTGGCTTGTTGGTTTGTAGAACTTTGTGGATGTCAAGTGTCATTTGACCATTGCTCATATTCTTATTCTTTATGCTGTGTTATGTTATGTTATCGTCTTCTACTTTGGTTAGGTTTAACAACCAGTTCGTAGTTTGGGCTGCTAAAATAATGAACCTGTAAGTGTCAAAATAAACTTTTGGTGTACCCAATCTTGACTATACTGATACCGAGTCCAGTGCTTGTCCAGTCTGGCCTTTAAGCTGTTTATGCTGGGTGCGTGTGACCGAAGACTGGTCCAGGTATTGTTTATTCGGATGGAAAGTAAGTTGAGCCGTACAGCCTTAGCTGTCATCTCGTTCTTTAACTTGAACTCATGACCTCTGCTACCTGTGTCTTGCAAGCTTGATGTAAGGGGTATTAACTGAGTATGTACCTTTGACATTTTTGTATGCTTCAATCATATCACCAACAAGCTCTTTATGAATGAAAATGTTTCCTTACATCGATTTGATTGGTCGAGGTTATTTGACCAATCAGAAAGTGAGTTTTGGACTCGATGTCACTTTTCTCATTAATTATGCGTGATTTCTGGCCCTTGTGGGCGACACCATTGTAAGATGACATACAAAAGGCTCCCGAATGAAAATGAAGGAGGATTCATCATCAACCAGTCAAGAATTGTGACGGCTAATATCGGAGCTAATACACATAAAGTTTATGAAAAACCCCAGGAGGGCCTGGGAGAGGTTTGGTTTGCAAAAGAGGCAAAAATCATGGTTAATTACTTCAATTTGATGTTCATCAGTGTTAACTGCATGCCATGATTTAGAGCAGCAGTGTATTAAAAGATGCAATAAACTGATCGACGAGATTATATTTTCCCGCTCTACAGTGGGCGATAATAGCAGAAATAACCGCGTATCACCTGCCTTTATTGATCACAGAAACTGCTGGAATTTGACTGTGTAGTAGTAAGATCTTCAACCATCTTTGTATGTATGTTTGCTGTAGGTGGTGAAGGTGGTGGTGGTAGTGTGGTGGTAGTTGAGCAACTAGCGGTAGAGATTATGAGGTAGCGGTGGTGGTGAAGGCACTGGTTCAAGTGGTGGTGGTGTGACAACAACACAGGTGTCAACCTGGGACAACTCACATATATGTGTACATCTCTTGATTATGGGTCCCTAAAGTGTTACATGCACGCCCCCCACAAAAACCTTTCAGACAATGTGTTTATGGCATTAGTTGTATAGGTAAAGACTCTAAACTCCATTAATATTTACAAAGCAGACCTTGGAGATGGATGTTTTGACTTTGAGAGGGTGCAATAATAGCTGGAATTGAGATAGTCTGCATAGAACGTGGTGTCTTCAATTTGGTAATTATAAGCTGGTAAAACTAAAAGCTCACACAAACATAATGACAAAAAGAATATTTCAACTTCGCAGTTCTTTATTTAAAACAGTTATTTTTGAAAATTAACTAGGAAAATATTTTTTTTTTAAAAACCATTACGTGTGAAAGATTAACTTTCTCCTAGTTGCAAAATCTGTAAAAGTTTTGATATTACACAGGAAGAAAATAGTTGTCTATGTATGAAGATGTTGTGTTAAATATTTAGCAAGACAATATAATATCCCTTTTCTTTAAAATATGAAGTTTAATTTGAAAAAAAAAAATTATTCTGCATAATAACTTTGACACAATGCAAAAACGACAACCAAATGCAGAACTTAATAACTTGATAAAAGTGAAGTGTGGTTTCACCAAGATTTCGGGAAATATGTCTCTTTCCTTCTTGGGGTCTCGGGGGCACCTCTGTGGTCTAGCGGTAGGGTGCTGGACCACAGATCACTACCATCCATGTTTGAATCTCAGCATGGGCATATCTGAAGGTTGTTTCATCTTTGACTTCACTTCATTACCTTTGGAGGTCACTTGGCCCATTTAGCCTACCATGTGCACAAAAGTGGCCGTAAAACACCAATCATCATCTTGGGGTCTCACATTCTTGACCTGAAAAAGGATAATTATACCAATTCAGAAATTGAATGAAAATATATATGCGTGCCACACAGCACAGTTCTCTTTCTCACTTCACACATGAGATTAATAAAGAAGGAGAATTTGAAATTTATAATTATAAAAAACTTACAAATGCCACAAAACATAGCCATGACCCAATTTTCCACAGGCAGGTTGGTCTGTCGCCCTTATGAAGTGCCCCACTTTGACAAGCACCTTGATGACAAATACAAGTGTACAATCATTTGCAACACAAAGAAGTACATACAAATTATAATTTTGGATAATGCTAGAGATCAGAAATAGAATACTTTCTAAAACCTCAAATCAGACAAATAAATTAAAGAGCTCGAAAGAGAGATTGTGAAAAATCTAGAACTATTCTTCAGTTGTTCTGACACAGAGATAATTGAAGAGAATATGCAGGTCTACAGCCCGTAAAGGAGCTTCCTGGTCTGCTGATTGGTCGTCCATTGGTGGGAGAGGGGATGCCCGGTCATCCACTGGTGGGGAGGAGTTGACAGGTCATTCACAGAAACAACAAGACGGGAAAACACATAAGGTTGAATGCCTATGATACAGCGTAGCTTCCTGGTATTCTTCAATGGTTTTATGGATGTGGAGACGGTCAGGTTACTCTCTGGTAATGGAGGTCTTTTTTTCCACAAAACAAAGCTTCGTTTTGTGTGCTGGTGTCCATCTGTCCTTGGGAGACAAAGCCTTTTCCTAAACAGGTCAAACAAGTCATGGGGTGAAGCAACTGCTCTTGCGACAGATTTCTTTACAGTGTTCTCTACCTCACGGTCAAAAGGCCCCTTTGGCATGTTTACAGCTCCCAAAGAAGTGGCGTTCCGACTTGACTCCAAGATCTACTGTTGCATAGGAGCATTCAAACTTTTTCTCATCATCTTACATATATATGTAAGTTTGGAATGATTCTAAGTTTGAATCTGAGTTCCGAAAATGCAATAATATGCACATACTCAGAATGACTGGTTCAGATAATCACGTGATTCACACGTGACTAGGAGAGCTGTTTCTCGACGCACAAAATCCACTGGGTAAATCTCGTGGCAGTCAAACCGGTTAAAATTCTTCGCCATTTGGAAATATTTTATGGATATCGCGAAAATTTTGTTTCGTAAAAATCTTTAAAATCGGTAAGGATTACATCGTAAACCTGTGCAAGTCGCAAAAACCCGTAAGGCTTACGGATAAACCGTAGAAGCTGACATCGCAGCAACCACTCAGAAACAGTATCCAAGCACTACACCTAAGAAAAACTGGCACAAACAACGTCAGTAAACAATCTGTGATATATGACAACTCGTCTCACACGTAATGGACTGCAGTAGTATCAAAACTAGCAGCAAAAAAATGCCACCTCTAGTGCAAGCTAAAACATGGGGAAAAATTAATAAATTTCAATACTGCTCTGTACATTGGTGTCAAGGAAAAAACATTTCCGACTTCCCATATCTTATAGAACTCCAAAATAAAAACAAGGCTGATTTGGGTATTAGTTTTGTAAATGACGAAGCAGCAAAACAATGTTGGTCAAAGAGCAGAGACATACAATGATGATTTCAAATAACTATACTGCACTCATCTGATGACTTCAGTGTGCTGTCAGATGGGAGTACTAGCTGAACTGTATCAGAGAAATAGATTGTATCTATCACTCTATCAAGGCAACCAAGGACCTGAAACTTGTTGATGCACAAACTGCTAGGGTTGATGGAGTACTGCAGGCTATTGACAATACCTTTACTGCATTTGATTTTACACTAGATGAATACATATGGAAATGAGTAGACTTTGGTGTGGAATGGGCAGCAGTGATTCTTGGGATTCCTTCTAAATATTCACTGCATGACACATCAGTTGGAATAGACAATTACCCCACGAGTGCGCCATCTTTCACTGGACAGGCTGAACCATCTGATAAAAAACTTTTTATAATAATCGTGAGATTACAGTTGCCAATTTGATGATTTATTTTCAATAACAAGTTTTTTTTTCAGGCAAATATAATATTTAATTTAAAAAAAATGAAACTGCTACATTAGAACTTGCAGATCGATTTAGTTCTGTGAATCGCACAAAACGTAAATTTACAAACAATTAGCGAATTACACTTCTTGTTCCATGCTACTACATGGCATGGCTTCACTGACCTGCAAACCACAGTAGATGTGGACTGTGCATGTGTTGCAGAAATTGTCTATTGGCCATGAAAAATGTGTTCGGGGGGACCTACACTGATAATGTAAATTGTAATGGAACTTTTAACATCATTGCTTTACCTTTTCAAGAACTCACTGAAATAGCTATGAGAAGTGTCTGAATTTGCCAAAATACTTGATTAGGTGGGTGGGCCATAAGCAAAGGGCACTTGCCAAGATCAAGCAGGGATGGAAGATGATTGTTCCTTACTTGAAACAATGCTTTACTGATCCTGCCCACTGAGTAGATGATTAAGCAAAAGCCAAAGGTCTCGATAAGAAGCTACTGGACCAGGAGCACAAATGTGCCATCTGCATGCACCTACTGTTAGACATCTTCAAGGAAATCACAAAAGGTATCTCCTTTTCCAGAGAGAGAACAGCATTGTGCCAGTGGCAATATCAAAACTATAGAATGCTACACAAATTCTTTCAACTCGAGGTGGCTAATGAGCTCAACAGGTAAAACTGTATAAATCACGACAACTGCAGGATGAGGTAAAAATAGAGTAATCATTGGAAAGGTTTTTGATTCTGTAGAGAAATGTTCGGAAAATTGCCACACCATGGCCTCGTTTGTAGTATGCAACATATTTGATCCTAAAACTGGCCTGTGAGTTACACGATCCTGGTTGGACAGCTGTTGAGTTGACATGGAACAGGTATTCAATCAGTGGATTGAATTGAAAGCGCACGTAAGGAGAAATGCCCATCTCCATGACCAGTTCACCCTTTTGTTCTGTGCAAGCGCATATCAACGGAAGGTATCCATCGTCAGGAATTTAATCAGATCTTATAAATAATTCATCTATCCTCTGACTACCCTATCTGGACAGTATACTGTGAGAAGGGCTTCAGTACCATGAAGTGGACAAAGGATATTTGGAGAGCTAATACCACAGAAGTCTTAGCCTATTTAATGACTGTGCCCAGTTCTGTTCCAAGAACAAAAATGAGGCAGTTAAGGATCCAAGACGTGCAGTAAATAGGCGTTGGGTATCTGGCCAGAGAGCAAGAAGGCCAGATTTCCTGCCACGTGATTGGGACCATAGGTACCAGGATAAATTAAGATGAAAGCTTCTTACCTTGGCTTGACGCTTTTACTGCAATTTTATGACACACACAATAATTAAGTAAATATTTTGCAACAGCTAGGCATAGAACAAATAATTTAACGGAATACTACATAATATATTTGCTAGTCAACATAATCAATCTGTTAGTTAAAATATTTTCAAATAACAATACTTTGCTAGTGGGAAAAAAAGTTAGCTTCTAGGCCTGTGTTTGATGTTAATGTGTGCGTGGACGTGTGCGTCTACATGTATGTGGAGTGGGCTTTAATGTAGTACTGGATATTTAGAGAAATTGCACAGTTTAGATTTAGAAAGGCTTGGATTCGTTTGTGTTATAATGTATTAAATATGCATTTACACTCTGATACAACATTGTCTAAGTGTTTCCAAGTGCTACAATGTTCTTATTATAAGTGGCGTTGTACTTGGTACGATACTGACCTACTTTAGTTGTATCAGTGGGTCAGATTTGTGAACTAGTTGCCCTTAAGCTGTGGGCGTTAGAGTTGAAATAGTCTTAAAATGTATTAAAACGGGGTCGTTTATAACTTAATAATACAGTTTACATTCAAACAGCTGGCTCCATCATTCAGACAGTAGTGTCAGAGAGACGTAATTTATTACCATGTTTTCGGATACAACAGGTGCTTGTTTCCAATGCAGGTGTTTCTGTGTTTGTGTGTTTGCGCACTTAAATGTTAGCAGTGGGTGAAAATAGAATTGGCATAGAGGATTATAGATCTTGAATACATCTAGTCCAAGTGCGTGCATATGTGTTGTGTGTCAATATACTATACAAGCATACAATAAAATTGCCCGTGCTGCCTCATTTGTTTGATAATAATTACTCCCCCCCCCCCCTGACTTAAAATACTGAGAGTTGTAGCAGCTGTTATTCAACTATTGTTTCCACCCAAAGTACAATTTGCAATTGTATAAATTAATGGGAATGGCTTACTTCGGTTCTTAGTGGATTCATTATGTTGATATATGTAAATGAATGCATTATGATGATAAACAAGCTGACCCTGGATGTTGTAGGTCATAGAATTATTTTTCAATTTCAGCCAGGAAGACATTCCTTTGATAAAAATTAATAGCTCTCAGTGTCTCAGTTAATGTAACCTGTTTGTCTCAGCTGGAATAGCTCTGTAAAAGGATTTAGTGATTAATGACAGCCATAATGTACCACTTAGAACAGTGCTCGGTTACCCATCTTACTGTGATATTTAAAGTGTCTGTTTTTTACCTTTCTAGTCAGCCTCAGATCTATACATATATTGTTCTGTAGTGAGCAATGCTCCACACCATGGCACATTGTATTCAGAAATCAGTTAGCTGAGCCAGTGACTGTTCAATAATAATAATAATAATTAACTTCTATAGTGCAAATATCCTTGAAAAGGATTGAGCTCAGTGGGGCACCTAATGTACAGGTGTTGGGCAATCTCATAGTCAAGGTACGATGCATAATTCATCAACAAATGTTTGGACAAAAGGCAATTTGTTTCGCTATACCAAAAACTGAAAAGATAGCAGTGGACATTCTAGGCAGTGCAAATTTCCGGGTTATGGTCTCATATCACATTGCTTCTTCTGTCTACGGGATGTTTAATATGGCAGTAAACCTCAGACTAAGGAAGATCATCTCATTGTCAATAGGGGGAGTTCCCAGTGCACCAAATACCTTAAGTGAGACCTGGTTGCTGAAGCTATTCATTAATAATTGCATATACCGGTAGCTGCTATACCATCAGAAATTACTCAGTGATATTGCATTATTCGTAGAAGTCTGACAGTATTAGTTATTGATTAACGAAGTATTGTTTTATTATTTTCACTCAAAATGACACGTATCACACTGACTGTAGCTTTTTGGTTGGATTTAAGCTAGATACTGACCACTGTCCATCTTCCCCGTGATCAAAATGACAAGAAGGATCCAGGTAGAATACAGCCATAATTATCCTTGCAGTCTCCAGTAATATTAGTTCATGTACATGTACTGACTTTATTCAGCAAAAGAAGGCAAGAAAGAACGTAACATAATGAAGGTACTTAAGATGATGATGATGATGATTGATGTTTTACGGCCACCTTTGTGCACAAGGTAGGGTAAATGGGCCGAGCGACCTCCAAAGGTAATGAGACAAAGTGAAAGACGAAACAACCTTCAGAGGCGCCACCAAAAAGATACTTAAGAAGACCAATAATCCTATATATAAGGAGGGGGTGGGAATTTTAATGAACTGGTCTAAGCACTAGACACTTAGCACGAAAGCTCAAGTTTGGTGGCTTAGGATGATGAGGATGATTGGGCCGAGAGAAATCCAAAGGTAATGAAGCGAAGTCAAAGATGAAACAACATTCAGATATGCCCACGCCGAGATTCGAACACGGGTAGTAGTGATCTGGGTGGTCCAACATGCTACCGTTAGAGCACGGAGGCGCCGTAGTTTGATGGCTTAGAGAATCAAGCATGTGCCAACGATGTGTTCTCTTACGAGGAGTTTTCCCATAACAATGATTGTGATCAATACACTTGGTAACACAACATATTTTGCTCCATTGTCAAGTACACTTTCTCAGGTATCCAGTTGTATAAAAATTATATCGAGTCGTTGAGTTTTCAATAATAAACCTTTGAAAGGACTGTTGGTGTGACGCAGGTATTGATGTGTGACAGGTATGGGGTGTCTGTGAGAGTGTTAAATCCTGCTGTTGGCGGCGTTGTTTATCAGATCCGAGTTTTTGTCCGGATCTTCACGACCTTTAGGGCTAGTTATCTATTAGATAAATCCTTCAGTAAACCTCACGCGGAATCTGGAGCCCTGATTGTACCCATATTGTATCCGAATAGGACTCAAGTCCTTTGTTCGTTTCATTGTATTTTGTCGGCACATTGCAGTCCACAACTGTTTCGTACCTGAGTTTATAGTTTATAGCACGTAACAGTCAGGTTTGATGGCACCCGAGTCTGTTGTTTGTCAATAGAGTCTGTGCCTTGTTTTTTGTTAGGTATAAGCTTTCTTGTTTGTGGGTACCTGAGTGTAATCTGTCTTGTTGTTTTCCTCACATAGGTGGTTCTACTCGGGGCCATTGTCACAATGAGGTTTGAGGGTTATAATCCAGCTCACACCTGTCACTGTCTTGTTAGCTTATGTTTCTCTAGGCATCGCTCCATCTCAGCCATTACCTATATATATATATATATATATATATATATATATATATATATATGCTTCTTATGTGTGACAAGCGCTGAGGCTAATACAAGTAATAGAACCGTTCTGACTCAACTGAATATCAACCTATTGTCACAATGAATGGCTAATCCATTATTCCTCTGTTAGCTAACTCTAACTCTGCCCACCAATTCTGGAAACACTCTCATTCACTTGTATCATTTGATCTATGGCTTTTCCATTTCTGGTTCTGTTCAGGTATTTCACAGCATTATCATAACTGTACGAACTGGTCTGCTTCTAGACAGAATTAGTCTATCAACCAGATGTCCTAGTTTTAGGAAAGGTTACGCACGTGCGCACACGCACTCACACACACACACACACGCACACACCCTGTGGAACTGCTTGTGCTATTATCAGACCTAGTGTATGGTTGTATCTGTCTATATGTAGTTTGCAGACCTGTATCAGCAACTAGCCTGTAGGCAACCAGTGAGCCTGCAATACGTTATTACCTAATACCTGCAGTTTAAGATGGTGTGTATGTAGCCTATAGCGGTCTGGAAATTAGTTTATAGGCACACGACCCAATGTCCAAACCCGTAATGAATCGCATCCCAAGTTGGGAAATTCTAACCTTGATTTGTGATTCCGGTGTTGCTATGAAAGTCTAATTCATTATTTAGATACTAAGAGCCAAGTTCATACATTGTGAATACGCAGTCTATAAATATAATATTTTTGGTCGGCTGTACCTAAGGCGTTATTGCAGTGTGTAATTTGTGACATCCCACATCCGTACCTTCTCTTGATTGTAACTTTGATTTGTGATTCTATTGTTGCCTGTAATACGTAGTTCATTATTTAGATGTTAGATATCTGTAGCCGTTAAGTTAGGCGTCCAAGGTTAGATAAGTACTCGGCTGTATGGTGGTTTAATGGTTGTTTGTGTTCTTTGTGACATCTGGATAACTTTATTGTTGCTATAATTTGTAAAAATTAGTTCTGTTTCATTCAATTAAGGTTTTTATCTGTAGATCCGTCCTTGGTAAATGTCTGTGGTAGTTTGACCGGTTTATTTTGTTCATATTTTGGGCAGTTTCAAATGTCGATTATACTGACACATATATATATATATATATATGTATATATATATATATATATATATATATATATATATATATATATATATATATATATAATACTTTAAGGCTGAAGTTTGCAGGGAACAGAATGGACAGTGCTTGAAGATATTGTTACCTTGCTTACAGTATATTTCTGGTGTTGTCAGGTGTTTTCATATTGAAAACGTTTCATCAACTATTATCCTATAAAAATTATTTTTAACAATAATGATAATAATAAAAATAATAAATAACCTCAATTCAATAAAGTGTCCTTATTGATCAGGTTAACAAGTCATACTAATAATACCGATATGTTTATACACATTTGGTATTCATCTGTGAAAATAATCTATAGTAGGAAGTAAGCGTAATGTACATGATATGTCTATATATTCGTATGAAATTACAAAATTCCTATTCTGTCTTCATAAATATTCACTCTTAATACAGATTCTTTTACATGCCATGGCCATACATTTTTTTAATGCTACGTTCCTAGAGGAATAATTATAATTTGTTGCACATGGTTTAATATACAATTTTATATTATAACCTGGTATTTTATTCTTGAAATTCATTTGTTATATAACTTCTACTTCTACCCATTTTTTCTTGATATTACAGTTAAAAGTAGAAGACTTATAAGTCAGTGATTTTTTTAGAAGCCGGGACATGGGTCGTTTCAATGATTTGACTCGCCTACTCTCAAGTAGAGACCCGGCTACTTTCGTTTCCAATGTCGTTTTGTGCCTTTGTAGGCCCTTGATGCCTACCAGTATGTGACCCTGGTATTTGTTTGGTTGAACTGCCTACTTTATTTCTTAGCAAAACCACTGTTAGTATATATATGATTCAGAACAAAACCTTGATCCATATTCCATAAAAGGGTTACACTCTCTAATTATAGGTAAGACGTATTAAAATGTGTTTAAGTTATGAGCCTGTTTAACTGAAGTTCTCTCACTCACTCACCCATATGGCACGTTCCCTTACTCACCCTACACTTGAGGAGTCCTGGTGGGCTAGCTTGTAGCATGGGTGGCCACCGTTCTTTGAGGCTGTGATTCAAGTACCAACTTACCAGTTAAGGATGTTTCAAATGTGACTTGATCTTATCATTGTTTCAGATTGCTTCGTCTATTTAAACAAACACACGCCGAGAAGTGGCTTTTAAAACAACACACAGACACACACACACAAACCTTAGTGCACATGCGCACAGTGAAATCTGTTCCAATTTTTCCTTCCTTAGTAGAAAAGCAGCCTTAAAAGGTCACCTTTGATAGCTTAAAAGAGTAGCATAAAAGTCTATTGTATATTTATATAAAAGGAACTCATTTATGGAGAGTCATAAGTCATCACCAGGTATCTAAGTGATGCTGTTTACAATAACGCTTATGTTGGCCTTTCATTTGCGATACCACCACTTCATTATGGTAATACCACGTTGGTCCTGTTTAATGGCTTGTCTGGACATCACGGGCCATCAGTAAATTACAAGTAGCTTATAAATACACCAGCCTGCGTCATTCACGTCTGGTACCGTAACAAGAACACATCTAGTATGGAGTATTGCCACTTAACAATTGGTACGAGGTACTTCATGTAAGATGTCATAACCCTATCATGAACATCATCATCAAAATGCTGTACCAGCCAACCAGACCACGGAGATTGTGGTGTATCAGTCAATGTACTAGATCCTGGAACGGTTTCTGTACGAAAGACGGACATATCGCAATGAACGGAGCTGCAGATGCTTTTTTTATAACAAAGAAGTTATATTTAACAGAAATGGGGACTAAATTCTGTTTGATAAATTTCCATTAAAAGACCACCCCTTTAAATAATGTTTTTTCTAGTGTAGTATTTAGGTTTGTGTAAACATAATTTACTCTAGTCTAATATTTGCCATCTCTTCTCTATACTGTTGGCATGTATTTGTGCGTGTCTCGGGGCTTGTTGAACACTGTTTCCTCCCGACTTGGATTAAATATTAATGTTCAGTCGTCATTCTTCAGACCACTGAATTATAGAGTTTGTCATTTGTTCATTTGTAAATATGTACAGTAACACCTGGCAGCATTCAGTGTATAGTATAGCGTAATAGGTCTATATTAGTACTACTGTTTCTTCTGCTATTACTTTTGATAGTAGTAAAGATAAGGATGGTGTTATTGATGATGGTGATGGTGATGATGACGACGATGATAGCGGTTAGTAATTAGTAAACAACATGATTCCCTATTGGCAGCTAATAAAACGAGTCTTTACGAAACTACACGTGGAATGAATGCACTTTCATCCGAATCACTATCGTTGATCAGCCTTAACGAAAGGTCCCAGCAATTGGTATGCGTCGTGACCTTGCAGTAGCGTGCGGCATAAGTATGCCAAAGAGTCCCCGGTTCATATCCGCTGAATGCCATTCTGCTGATAGTTTATGTGCTCTCAGTGGTTGACCGGGGTTTAAATGTGTACGGTCCAGTCGGATCAGCCGGACGGACTACTGTCTTATAAATTGGTGACGCACTTACAGTAACTGGCAGCTGGAAACCGGAGGGACTCGTGAAGGAGATGGTTGAATGGGATTGTCATATTGTATGGAACCACCTTTAGACATGTGATCCTCGGGTAGTTGTTCCGAATGTTAGATTATGTAGATTCGTTGACCATGAGAGTTGTTCTAAATGGTAGACTATATTATACATGTAGATACGTTGACTAAGACCGTTGTCCCGAATGTTAGATTATGTAGATTCGTGGACCATGAGAGTTGTTCTAAATTGTAGATTATATTATGCATGTAGATACGTTGACTAAGACAGTTGTCCCGAATGTTAGATTATGTAGATTCGTGGACCATGAGAGTTGTTCTAACTGGTAGATTATATTATACTGTAGATACGTTGACCTAAGACAGTTGTCCCTGAATTTTATTTTATGTAGATTCGTTGCCCAAATGAGAGTTGTTCTAAATTAGATTTAAAATTAGATCCGTTGCCCAAAAGAGTTGTTCCGAATGTTAGTTTATGGGGAAATTCGTGGACCAAAGAGGGGTTGTTCTAAATTGTAGATTATATTATGCATGTAGATACTTGACTAAGACAGTTGTCCCGAATGTTAGATTATGTAGATACGTTGACCATGAGAGTTGACCGAACTGGTAGATTAGATACCTGTAGATACGTTGACCAAGACAGTTGTCCTGAATTTTATTTTATATAGATCCATTGACCAAGAGAGTTGTCCTGAATATTAGATTATATAGATCCGTCGACCAATAGAGTTGTTCTAAGTGTTAGTTTATGTGGAACCGTCGACCAAAAGAGCAGACAGTAAAGATGTTACGGTACCAACGTTGGATTCAGATTACAAAATGAAAACCATTGCCTTGGTGCCTCATTTTCATTGACTCTGATATAGGTCTGTCTCTTAGTGTACCACTCATTATTATATCGTTGCGCCAAACTATTTTGTTGGAATTGGCCCTAACTACTCCCCAGACCCTGGAGCAGAGGAAAATTCAGCCAAGAGACTCACTGTAAGCGTCAGGTAGGTCCCAAGCAAGGTTTGATGTTATAACGCTCGCCCGGTTACCCGAGGCGAATACAAACAATACAGGATGAGTAGATTTTCAGTTAAGTTCAACCTGTCGGGCGAGTGACGAGTTCTAACGTAATTATCCATTGTTACGTATTCTGACACTCGTGAACGTGTAGGACATTACTTCATAGACTAGTTGATTTTAAAAGTCACTAGTTGAGCAGCACTAATGACTTTTACTGTTAGATGCTATCCCTGCCTGGAAGCCATTATATATATATATATATATATATATATATATATATATATCCCTCCATCATGAGCATCATCCCAAGGGCTCCCTCCATCATGAGCATAATCCCATGGTCTCCCTCCATCATAAGCATCATCACATGGCCTCCCTCCATCATGAGCATGGGATTATGAGCATAATCCCATGGCCTCCCTCCATCATGAACATTATCCAATGCCCACCTCCATCATGAGCATCATTCCATGGCCTCCCTCCACCATGAGCATCATCCCATGGCCTCCCTCCATCATGCTGAATATTAGCCATTATACTCCGTTTCATAACTGCTGTGATTAACAGGCTAGTGACATTTATTTAAATTTTTATATTAAAATGCTATCATTTAATGCACTGATTTGAGAATGTCCGCGTGCAGTGGTATTGTGGGCGGTGTGGCAGATGTAGAACAATACAATTGCTTTCATGTACATCCTTATCTTTCTTTTATTGGTTCGGTACCCAGGGTTTATCATCGCCTTGGTAACGCACTGCCGGTGCCTTCATTGAAATAATGACCAATACAGCTCCCCCTGGTGAGCCAATTAGTTTGTCTTCAATCAGACGTTTGTGTTCCAAGAATGAAAGCAATCACAGCAAATATCACTCCCCCCCCGCTCTGGTTGTCTTACTGGTTGCCATCTCTCTGTTGGACAATAATTAGAGATTTGCAGCTGGCTAATTTCCAGCTTTGTTGTTGCTGTTGTTTAGTGACAGTCTGGAGTCGGTGCTGCGTTCTGATTGGTCGAGACCAACGGTGGGCGCTGTTCTTCCGAATGAGACTGTCGGGTTAATCCGGCCTCATGATTTACGCGGATTCCCTACGTCTGTGCCGCGGATGGGGTCGTTTGGATGTTCGTAGATGGGGTGCAGTTTTATTACAGGAAGTTCTTTGTTTTCTCGATCTGTCTGTATGTCTCCACCAGCGACCAGCTTTAATAAATTACGTTTACTCAAGCTGTGGCTTCCACTTAGAGTTGTATTTTTGTCGGCTTATGAGGCTATTTTTAGACGGGGAAAGGTATCCAACTGTTTTGTTTATTTGTTTGTTTCTCTCTCTCTCTCTCGCTCTCTCTGCCGGTTATAGCTTAGTTTGCCGGTTTTAAGCTGATATTCCATATACGCGGCATGCGGGATGCGGCATGCGGATACGGCAAAAATGGAACAGCATGTAAACAGACGTGCTCGATTCAATATGTCCGGATGCGGCATGCGATTTGTCCTGCGGCTGCGTATCGATGCGGATCCGGTAAGCTGGAAGCGCCATGTAACGATTCGTACGACGAGGGCATCCATAATGTGACGTCAGGGGCAGGTGTTTCCCGAACAATTTGGCCCGATTTTAGATTATCTGGTCAATCTGAAGTATTGTTCAAATTTCTCCACATCAATTTGTAGTTCAAAACTTCAGCATATTGCTGAATAAGCATTGTAAGGCTGTAACGACAGGATATAGTTTTAATAATAAATTTATAAGTATTATTTTGAATTTAAGATCTATAATGTGTAAAATCAGTTTTGGGTGAGTAACTGACCTCCTCTAGACAAACACACACCTGTTTGGTTTTTCTTTTGTATTGCCATATTTTTAGCATGACACACTGGAAAACGCATGGGAACGCACGTACATATGGAATAACCCAAATCGCATGCAGGATACCACATGCCGCATCACGCATACCCCATCACGCATGTAGCATACCGCGTATATGGAATCTAAACCTTAGATTTGCGGTCCGACGGCCTAGTTGTAGGACTTCGTGAAGATTTATTTAGGCGTCAGATCGCGCACATGTTAGTTTTCTTTTTCTTAACCGCATTCCTCTAGTGGACTACAATTGTAACTAACTTTACTCTAAGAGGATGAAATTACCTGATTCCAATTAGTTTTTATGTTTAAAAGATCAATAAGACCCTTCAGGTAATCTTCTATCACACACTTTGTACAAAATTTGCCATTTAACTGTCGCGTAAAATGCATGTACAAGGAAATAGAATGGTGTCCTTTATAAAAGAGTTGTTCTACTTTCTCTTCCTAGTTTCAGTCTTATAGGTTGTTTGGGAGGTGGCTGTGAATTCAGACAACACTTGGTTCAAATGCATATAATTACAGGAATAATTGCAAACACTGCCATGTTAAAATGATTGTGTATTTTTGCGTGCGCGCGAGTGGGCGTTGAGTGACCGCTTTATTTAGTCTGTCCTTGTCACACTTGAGATATATGACAAAAGGGATGTACTGTTTAATATCTACTATAAGAGAAAAAGAGCTGAATTAGGGCCCAGGCATTTTTCTGATGCGGACATCCAACAGACACAGATATAATACCATTTTGATCCCATTATCTAATGTAGGTCTACAGTGGCAATGGTGTGTATGTGACATGCACATGTTTTATAAAAATAGTTAATGCCCTGGCACAGGTGTTATAATTTTATTAAAAAGGCAATTAGCACTGGAAATTTAAGTTAAAGATATAATTCATTATATATATATATATATATATATATATATATAGAGAGAGAGAGAGAGAGAGAGAGAGAGAGGGGGGGACACAGAGAGAGAGAAACAGAGATAATTAGAAAAATATGTGAGGAAAAGAATTACTTTATCACTAAATGAATTCTGAACAGGATCATCTAAATATAAACAATTTACTATTATTGATGCAAAACAAGGCTTTGTGTGGTACACTATAGCCAATAATTGATCGACTGCGTGGATTAATCAAAATAAAGTCCCAAAGAGAAAAATTAAATATGAATTAAATAATATAAACATAAATCAGAATAAATTCGACACAACATAACGCAATGGCAACGACCAGTTTCGACTTATTCAAGTCTTCATTTAAGGTTGCATATAATGTCTTTGCCTGGTTTAAATATTATTACATATGGTGACACGTATCACACTGTAACGTCTGTTCTTACAGTGTTCCAGCTAGACCATTATACGCTGGCGCAACGCCCTTCCCGTATTTAACTGCGCCCTGTACGTTTTATTTTGCGCCCTGTGTATTTATAGGGCGCCCGGTGTTATTGGTAATTATGATACTGTCACAGGCTCCATTTCATGAATATTAACTAAATGCCAAAGTTAACTAAAACACTGATTTCAAATGATGTTCCCTCAAAAATATCTTTCATGCGTAAAAGTGCCCTCCATCTGCCAATGGCACCCTGTACTTTTCAAAACCTAGCTGGAACACTGTCTTACATTAAAGAGTCCTCCCCAAGACAGTATTGTAGTAGTTACCGATAATTTGATTTGAAGGTCATGTGTTTGAAGTACACTACAACTCTGGGAAGACTGTATGGGCAGCCTCATTTAGTCCATACATTCGACTCTAGCACAGCAATAATTAATACCGTTTAAATCGGTAATTACTTAGGTAATATTAAAATCTTTTACCTTACTTGACTGGAGTACAGCACCATTAGAATCAAGTACGAGGGCACTTATCACTACTTTGTGATGCCAGTTTAGTGATAACCGACTAGAGATTCGTTATGTGTCGGATGGTGATGGCACTGAGTGTCATCTAGCCCCCCCCCCATTATGAAAAGTGTACCTGTGTGAGGGATTCATTTATCCCTTTGTTAGTTAGGCTAGCTCAATTTTTTCGTCTCCATCCGTTTGTGTTTGTTTGGAGGGGGGGGGGTGATCCCGCCCCAAACTCATTATCTATCAAGCTAGCTGTCTGTATGTCTATCCAGCTGTCTGTCTTTATTTGTATGTCAGTATAAATTTGGTTAGCAGCTGTGCTGAGATAGTGCTATTTTGCTGTATAATATATTATTATACTGATGTAGATAATTCTGTGTTGATGTAGATAATGTTAGATTTTTTATAGATAATGCTGTTTCAGACAATCAAAGTCGAATAATGCTGTATTGGGGTAGAGAGAACATATACTATACATATATAGTGAATGTTTTATTCAGGTAGATACCATATACATGAGGTACATTATGTTATGCCAAGCTAAATATAAAAGCTGGATAATATTTTGTTGAGGTAGATGCGGTCGTGTTGAAATATATACTGTTGTTTTGAGGTAGATAATGTTGTACTGAGATAGTATTATTGCGTTGAAGTAGATGATGTTGCGTCTAGAAATGTATTGTTGTGTTGCGGTAGATGATGTTGTGTTGAGATATTATAATCTGGCGTTGAGGTAGATGATGTTGCGTTAAGGTAGATAATGTTCTACGGAGATAGATATCGTTGTGTTAGGGTAGATAATGTTGTTTGTACTGAGATAGTATCGTTTTGTTAAGACATGATCATCCTAAGTCTATTCCATGTTACATTAACCCTCTCTCATTCTACCTTTTATACCTGGCCTTCCCTTGCCCTAGCTGGCAGTGTGATGATTGTTAAGTAGTCGGTAATGATGCGTCAGACGTATCTTGTTCTCAGAGGCAGGGATCAGTAGATAATGACAAACCTGGCAGTTAATGATCATTTCTAACCTGATTCACTGGCATGATGAGGCGAAATAGAAAGGGAAAAAAGGCTAGCAGATTTCTTCATTTCTAATAAATAAGTCTCCATCGTGTGCAGTGTCTAGTTTCGTGGAAAAACAAATCTTTATTTTTGATCAGCTTTAGGCTAATAATTTCAGTAGATTTTGCAAATATCCTGGTTTTTGCATTGTGTGCGACAATGGAGACGCCCAAGGACAGACCGAATATCTCTACGTCTCTCTCATTTAGATCAGCAAGTGCCCTTTTTGTTACGTGTGTCTGTGTGCGTGCGCGCGCGCGTGTGTTTGATCCTTGTTGATCGGGTTGGTGTGTTTTGTGGCTGGTGTCTCCTTGCTGGCGTCAGCAATACGTAAATAAGTTGATGAGTAGGTGCGGAGAGGTGATGCCAATGCTAATCGAAGGTCACGGCTTGTTGCTCAATCAATTCCGTGTCATGGTCACCCATTTTTCTTTAATTCCTTTCTGCTACTGGTTGAGGCGGCCGATGGATATGATGCGGGCAATAATTGCCATGTCTGTTGATTATCTGAAATTTGTATTGTGTTCCATCTGTTTTCATTCCATTAATGGCTAACATTGTTCGAACGGTGATCTAGATTAAACAACTCGAATTCAAAACAATTAATCTCTTCTTTTTTGGGGGGTTTGCTGATGCCAATTTTCAAAAGGATAAGGGGATGAAAATAAAAATACCGAACTGCCCGAATTCCTGGAATAGTCACATACGATGATAGCTAAATCCAAACTTGGATTTTGGTATTAAAGTTGTTGTTTAAGCTCAACTTGGAAACAGAAAAGTCTACTTGCTTATAGTTAGTATGAAGGTAGGATAGTGTTATTTGGAGAGAAGCTCTTAATTGTGTTGTATATTTAGGTATTCAGGGCCTTAGACGTCAACTGTGTGTCTGGATCCCTAAATACATGTCATGGTCAAGATTTATTTATATGAGTTGTTGGTTGTCAGAAGGAACAACAAACTGTTGCCAAATGTCAGGTTGGCCGTGTTGTGACTAGGCTTCACCATTCATTGGGCCAGGGACAGGTTTCGTGTATCACACGCGCAACACGCACGCACCTACCATACAAGTTCAAGGTTTGGAATTGTTGTCTTCTGTCTAGCCTGTTGCAAGCGTGTGGTAAGGGCAACCTGAGTTGGCTAATGTTGGGTAAACCCGTTCTAGCTAACTTGCACATTCACCAACACAGTTATGGATACCAAATAAATGCAGTTCATTTAGATTTAGCGTCACCTGGATTAGGTAGCCGCAAATAAATGATTCTTTTATAGTATTGCAGTTATTAGTATCAAATCGGAAATGTTATTGTTATAGGTTTTAGCTAATGTCAGCTCATCAATATGATGTTGATCTACATAAAATGGACAGATGGGAGGGGGAACGTCATCTGTTTTATTAATACATCAATCACACTGTTACGGATTAGGTACACAATATTAATTAGATTTGTTGCCGGATCATATACCGTTCGTTGGTCTGCTGACTGGCTGATGCCAAAATCGTTCTCTATAACAAGAGGGCATGATTTACAACTGAATTTCCATATGAAGGTCGTTCAGGGGTCAGAGGGTGATCCCCTGGCAGGAAGATATTGTGACTACCGAATGTTATTGGCAGTAAACATTTCATTTGCCATTTCTCGTCACCATTATATCCGGTTTGTTTGTTGTGTGTAACTTAAATGAGGTTAAATATAGCTTTATGGTACACGATATTCTTCTGTGGGCAGTTTTAGTTCGGGAACTAAAATGTGGCCTGGTACAATAAGAATTGAAATGTCAGTGAATTTCTGAGTTTCCACCTTCCATCTTTTGACTTTATATGTGAGTATTATCCTATTTGTTTTACATAAATGTAAACAGTTATTGTCACGCTGTACCTGCTATGTCGCATAATCGAATACATATTATTTCCAAAAAATTCCAACAATTCCAAACATGTCCAGACATTTGAGAGATAAGACAGGAAATTATAAGAGGGATCCTCAGGTTATGAATTTACAAAGATAGTTTTTATTCTAACTTACAGATCTTTTATAATTTTATGAGATAGCGCTTTGCTTAAATTACACTGAATGAGATTAATATATCTGTTATGGTATACACTTTTTACTCATTGACAAGCTATATAACCCATTCACAAGCTGTATTTCCTCCAGCAATCATATTTGGGTGATTGATATACATTGTAATCACGACTACAGTGTAAACATCATTACAGTGTAATAACAGTCATAACTGATTACATTAATTGTTAACATAATCATAATAACATTTATTTTATCGTCAAATTATCATAATCACTTATCTTGGCCCTGTAATAGACCTTACTCTAGTAAAAATAGGATGAATTGTTATGATTTATTAAATATTCATCTGCATATATATATATATATATATATATATATATATATATGTATGTATTATTGTCATTATATTGCTATTACTGTTGATACGTGTTTGATCATTGTCTCACTCATACATTTGGGTGCTGGGTGTCTCAATCCACCCAAAGTCCTGCCTCAGTGTCTGGGGAATCCGTAAAGAGATTTGTGATATCTGGCCTGTGTGATATTTTGGATTAAGGTAGATCACACTTAAACACGCCTGGTCATAATTTCACCATTGGGAGCCCCCCCCCCCCACCTCCCGTGATAAGAGTGGCCTTGTTTCGGGACTGTCCTTAACCCAAGACATCCCATCAAAAAACGTTCCCTGAAATGGGAAAATATTTGGGTTACTGGACTATGTCATCACTCCGGAATGTTCTGACTGTGCTTTAGTTAATGACCACCAGTAGGCTTGTTTGTGTACTGGCACTTGTAACTCAAGGCCAGTGATGGGTCATGTTTAGGGCCAGGCGATGCTTGGCGTTGAAATATGGAACCGGTAATGTAAGACTATTGAGTGTTTTATTTTAGTTTGATGCACTAGCGGTGTGGATGGTGGTGCGCCATTTGTTTTATTCTGTTCTATTGATGCAGGAACAATATTACTTCTTCATTTGTCAAACGGCTGATTCTCAGGTTGTCATTTATAAATACTGCGGTTTGGCAGCTGATATTGTCACTTGAGATAGTGTATAGTGTATAGTGAACATTCTTCCTGCAGTCACCTTCCTTAAGAGAATCTGTATATTATGGCCACAGCAAATGTAAAGAAAGAAGAAAACAGAGAAGTGTAAAAAAGTTAAAACAATTGGTTGTGAAAAAATATTAGCACAAGAAAGGAAACAAAAAGAATGAAAGAGATATTCGTCCTTCATCAGATATCAAATAAGTCATATCATTCACACATTTGAAGGTCTACACATGTAGAATGTTGTGACTTAATTATGTCAATTTCAGTTTTTCACTGTATGTAGGGAATAGAGTTATTTTTGCACGAATCTGCTTTCAGTGCTCCGAACTAATTAGCCTCCAAGCCATAAATGTACGAATACAGCAAAAAATATTTATTGAATATTCACTACGCGACATATGATGAATAATTTTTCATCTCTACAGTCCTTCCGTTTAAACCCTTTGGGAGATTTATACGATTAAACATGTGAGTGTATGTAGATTATGGCCAGTTGCTCAGAATCTGTCATTGGGGAACGTGATGTTTTATTTGCCATTTGAAAGGTGATATCTCTTAGACAATGTGAAGTGCGTTGTTTTTAAAACTGCTAATGTCATCTTTGTTCATAAAGCTCCAACCTGGTTTGGGGGGAGATCATTTCCAATTCAGGTATTGATGTCATTCAAACAACAACATATTAATACTGTTTAATCGCTGTTATAATTGTTCATTGTAAAGTTGCCAACCCACAATTCATATTTCCCTTTTTCGGCATCATTTTCATCACTAAGTCTCCGCATCTTTACAGCTGTGTTGTTCAATTGGCGTTGCTGTTCACGACAGCCTGTATATATTTTATGGATTACTCCAGACCGTCGATATCAACAGAGTAAAGTGTGACTGTAGGTAACTGATGGGGATACTTTGTTTTTCTGATTAGTGCCTTGTCTGTGCCTTAATTCACTCCTGATAATTAGCACATAAATCATCAGAACTGTGAGTGATATGAGGATGTAAAGAGCGGAACTTGTTTACCAAAAAAATGATATAATGTAGTTTATGAACACGGTACTGGCATCATATCATGTTGCTATGAAATGTGTATAGGATCAGGTGTTTCTCAGTAATTGCTAATAATCTGTGGACTTATCCCTATGGATGCCAAGCATTAGCAAAATCCGAGTTATGCTTGTGTTATAAACTGTTTTATATATATATATATATATATATATATATATATATATATATATATATAGTATCGAATAACAAATAATTTCCTATGTGGATTCATTGACGGAAAATGTTTAGTCACGGTTGAGTAAATAATTGACGATAAGTACATCACTCCCCCAACACCTTTTGGTAAAGCTGCATGTTTAGGTTTAATTCATATGTTTTAGTTTGATGCATGTTTGTTACGTGATAGGTTGATTCTATTGTCTGTTTGCATTCGCTGTCGTTCTGCTGCAGATGCTCTGGAAATTAAAAGTCATTTGTCAGCGTGAGACGGTGAATGTGAATTAGGTGGCGTGTGATGTTCCGGTGCTCAGGCTTAGACACAAGTCCGTCTCTGAGCCTTAAGTAGATACCGGCAGCTAGACAGCTGTCTAGTTCACCGGACCTGTCCGACACCTACTGCTAAACCTGATATTGTCCACTGACAGGACAACAATAGGCAGGTGGGTAGCAGGTGACCTGTTTGATGACGCAATTTACTTTGGTTTGGGATTTGCTTTGTTTTTGCCGCTCATTGTTTGATACATGTGTATTTTTATATAAGTTTTCAGTGAAATTATGGGGAAGAGTGGACACGGATTTAGATTTTTTTTCTTTTTTTTCTAATTATGTTTTCATTCTTTCACAGACGCAGAACATAGCCACTGGGTGCTAATTACCAGTTAACATGTGTTACAAGTAAAAATATTAATTAATGTGATGATGATTGATGTTTTACGGCCACTTTTGGGCACATGGTAGGCTAAATGGGCCATTAGAGACCTCCAAAGGTAATGAAGCGAAGGCAAAGATGAAACACCCTTCAGATATGCCCATACCCAGATTCAACCTCAGGTGGTGATCTGTGGTCCAACGCGCTACCAACTAGACCACAGAGGCGCACATTTTGGCGGGTTATATATATTTTTTTTTTGGGGGGGGAGGTTTGCTATCTTATCTTTGTTGCAGTTCGGAACAGAGTTAGTGGATCTGTATTGAAGAAAACATTTAAAAATGGTTACCATGCTTTGTTCATCAGATCAGTAGTTATAAGATGTCAAAGCACAAGGTTAGTACTGTGGGGAAAAGACTTAAAGGAGATTTCCACCAAAATAAATAAATATTAAAGCATTACTCCTAATGGATACCAACTACCATATTTTACTAGCGCGAAACAACATTATCCGCCCATAACAATTGGTCTGCTTATAATGTGGGCACTCATTACATGATTGGTGTCCTGCTGCTAATAGGGTCCATTGATAACATGGTCAACTGATAATACGACTCGCTATTAACGGGATCCACTGAACACATTATTAATATGGTTCACTGGTGACATGTTCGACTAGTAACATGGGCCAGCCACTGATAATACGGGTTTAAATCATGGAGCCTAACTTGAGCTTCATCGTAATTATATAGGGCCGTTCTTATCTTTCCATACTCTATGTAAATGTAAGCATTCAGTTTGAGTTTATCTCGACTTCTATAGCAGTATGCAGCATTGAATCCTCTTCCTCCGATTGTTGTTTAAGTCGCCTCTGGCCAAGTATACATTCACCCCCCCCGCCCCCAAGAACTTGAATTCGCTAATCAGAGTTCAGTTTAAGGAATTCTTACTGGCGTTGTGTTACTATTAGTCTTGTCATTCACACCCATATGCATACATCCACACTGACACACACATACAGGTGTAGAGGTATTTATTTATATCTAGATGGGAGGGGCGGGGTAATTTAGGGACCTATCCAGTTAATAACAGTCAATCAAGTCAGTCTTACTGATTATCCAAGGTGGGCAATTAAATTATTCCTATAGTGAATATGATGTCCCCAACTTAATACACTGATTATAATTTGGTATCAGGAAATAATACATAATATTTGGTCGTCCGAACTGTTTCATTTCTTTGTCTGAGTAAACCCTGGGAGATATGTCCGAAATGTGACCCCAGTTTATGAAATCTGCCTTATGTTAGAATACAGATACATTGCTAGCTGTTAATATCTAACCAGAATCGCCATTCCAACCAGCCCTTATTTTTGGTGATGACATCTCTTATACCCATGACTTTGTGGTGATGTTGGTGGTTATTCGTATTTTTGTTGTATTGGTGATGTCCTTAAAAACGTTGGCGGCATTAATGATGTTGGTAGGCATTCTCATGATGTATCTCGGGTATCAGCAACATCTCTGTGGTTGATAGCATTGGTGATCTCCGTCCAGTCACATGGGTCTCGGTTCCATTTTGTCGCTTCCAGTTCGTGACAATTTGATTTGATCAATTCCATAAACAAATTTATCAATTCCAAGTTCAATTCCTAATGTGGGCGATACATGCTCAGAATCACGGTAAAACAATTCATATGGTAAGTGTCCATTTGCTGGTCACATCTGGGGAATGGTTCAGAGGCAACATCATTCTCAGGTTTGAAACCCTTTCCAGCCACAGACTGCAAAGCCTTTCTACGGGTGGAGAGGATTCCGATATTTTGATGCTGATTGTGAGAGGATTGGGTATCTGATTGTAATGGCGTCTTTGGGGGGGGGGAGAAAGTGCTCAATCACCCTGCCATTTAAGTAATCATAATTCATTCTTTTATAATGAGATTGTGATGACAATACATGAACAAAAGGGGCCAATTGTGACGGTTTAATCCAAATATAATAAAATCCTAATTGCCGTTTGAGCAAAATTCCTACCATCAGTTCTAAATTTAAATGGGATTACTGATGTTGGTGATGTATTTTATTTTAATATATTGAGCTAGTAGTCCTACGAGGTTTCCCGTTTGCCATATTTGTATTAATTCAATACTACCTCACCAATTAGCTACTTCTGTGTCCTTGAATATAGACGTCTTTGAATATAGATTATCATGTTACGTTTTGAAGTAAAATCAATAAGATGCTCATTTCATAAATGCTTTGATGAAGAGTATCATGTCTCATTCTGAATTAAAATCAATAAACTATTAAGTCACATAATTTCATAGTTTTTTCCTCTCTTTTCGTCAGCCTTTATGCACCACATGAAAGTGAATAAAGTGGATTGGTGTCAGTATGTCATTCCACGTTTAATAATCTGTCTTATTTCTGTTGTGATGTGATGGCTAAATGATAATAACATGAGATAGTGATTGATGGCACATTTTATTCTCACCGTTCCATTGCTTTTAACACTCAGGCATTAAGCTGCCAAGAATGAAAGGAACCTGAGATATAATGATTGATAATGTTTTGGTGTCATCTTCAATTCATCTCTGACTGATTAGTTCAGTTTTTACTTTCTGGTTTGATGTGGTTCGGTTATTCCAACAATGCCAATGATACAAACTGACCACATACCTATCTTTGGTTGATAATTGATGTTTTATGGCCACTGTTGTCCACAAGTTAGGCTAAATGGGCCGAGCAACCTCCAAAGCTAATGAAGTGAAGTCAAAGATGAAACACCCTTCAGATATGCCCACGCCGAGATTCGAACTGAGGTGGTACTGATTTGTGGTCCAGTGCGCTACCAATTAGATCAAAATTTGGATGTAATCCTGATGTTGGGAATTATTTTTAAATGTTTATGTCGTCATGGTAACTTCATGGGAATTATATAGTTGGTATAATGTGTATTATCATTAATGAATCATGCCGGAGGTAACGGGGGGGGGGGGTGTCCAGGGAAGTGTTGCAGCCCCTACTTTGTGGAATTAAAGTTGCCGGCATATATTAGAAATGTGTCGTCTCTTGAAAATTTTAATCTATTCTAAAACACACCTGTTTAAGGTTGCTTTCATAGATAAATAATAATTATCTTTTAAATCTCTTATAGGGTTTTAACTTTTAACAGACATATTATTTGGGGTATTATTATATTACATATTATTTGTACAGCGCCTTTGAATGGCTCCTGCTAGTAAGGGCTGTTTATGAAATATACACTATTATTATTAAAAATTTATGTTATTAAATATCTAGATTTATAATTTGTTTAAATTGTTTACTTCTTATTATCATTGAGGAATAGTCAACATCAATATAATTAAACACGGTATTGTGAGGGTGGGGGGGTGCTCGAGAGATTTGTGAAATTGACAAGCTGCTCAAGTATTAAGGCGTTTTTGATAGTTCTAGAATAAATTCCTTCCAATGGCTGACGTCTTTAAGATTTCAATGTTTTCAACTGATCATCTAGTTAATACAAGGTCTTAATATTTCTGTTTGTTTTGAAAAATTGTGATGTCTAAATGTCAAAAAGCAATCACCACGAATTCAATGTCAACAAGTGATAATCTAGTTGGATCTCTGAGCGTCACGCTGTGGATTAGTTCCAAGGTACTTATTAGACCACAGAGAGGCCCTCACTGAGTGCCAGTTGAAGAGGAGGAATAAGTGGTATAACAGAATGAAGCTAGGGAAAAGGGAAACGAAGGAAGGTGGTAAGAAGTGAGGAAGTAGGTAACGATTGAAAGGGATAGGTGAAATTAATGATCACACAAAGGAGGTAATCAGGAGAGGGGGGGGGGTGTTAATTGACTAAGTGAGTGAGTGAGTGAGTAATCGAAATGGGGATCACTGGGATTTGAACTCTGAACAGGAAGCATGTAGCACAGTGATACCTTGAGAGAACCTGATGAATTGACAGAGGGGTAACAGAAGTAGGGAGTTAATACAGGAGAAGATGCAATATGACAGTTGCAAAGGGTTGAGAGGAAATGAAGGGGAAAGTAGGATAATGGGGATGATACTTTTTTTAAAGATGGTGATGGAGGAAGTTAATTAGGTAATGAAAGGGTATGCTTCTATGAATGTGATATAGGGCCTCAGGTAAGGTGAAGAGAGGGTATGACGGAAGGAAGAAATGTGAGTACTTGTAAGATGATATCAGACATCTAGTCCTTGGCTATGACAATGCAGGGGTTAGAACACTGCTGTAAACCTCCAGGTTGCAGATTCGAATCGTGCTCATACCTGTGTCTGTGGGGTTTGTTTCCTTAGTGGCAGTTTCCCCTCCGATCATAATATGTGCCAAGTGTGAGAAGCGCCGAAGCTAAAGCAATAACAACAACAGTAACCTCGTCCACGGCTTAAATATGATATTAATGCCATGCTGTACGTGTCACTGTTGACGCAGCGTGTAGCTTTATAGTTGATTAATATACGGATTTTATCATTTTATCAACGGGAAAAAAGCCCAAAGCGCAGAGGAAGCTTAACTTTTAGAAAGATTATCCTGTCTGTTGGTCGCCTGTGTATAATATCATACGCTGTGTGATGATAGATGTGGATCTTGAGATATAGTGCGGTATATGTGATGTGGCATGTAATACTAATATATATATATATATATATATATAGGGAGAGGTTAGAATAAACACCTGTAGAATATTCTAGAATACTCTACGCGTGCGCACAAGCACGCACACACATGTGCCGCACTTACAAACATACACGAAAAAGCTAGATATTATGTTTGTATTTATAGGTGCATAATCATTTCATGGTGTTCGATTTGTGATCAATACCTGCGATTTGCTTATAATGTAGTCATATATTTATACCTTTCATATATTTAAAATATAGTAATTCATTCACAGAGAAGATGGCCTCTACATGTCATGTTCATCAAAGAATACAAAGCAATAAGTTGAACGCAGGTCGGCATGACACGTTGGTGAAATATTTATAAATATATACAAATGTTATGAATAGTAATATACAAATGGTGGTACGTGTACTTAATCTTATTACATTTAATAACCTATGACGTGCATTCCGACCCACGGGCGCTCAGATGTCAGGCACTGATAAATTAGTTTTAACATACGACTGGTGGTACATCGACCCCGTGACAGTACAGATAACATCTAGCCATTGAGAAACCTGTTCATAATGACCGCTTGTTGTCTCCCCAGATTGATACACAGAATTGCCTACAATTTTGACCCGAGACCATGGACACCACCAGGCATGGGGCCAATTCCATTTTGTCAATTCCAATTCCACTCAATTCCTCTCAATTCCAATTCCACATCAGGTTTATAAATTCCACACCGTATTTTGCCGACTCTTTGTATTACCTACTACTTTTTGCCATTAGTCGGTATTCCCGAGTACCTACTCCGAGTACCTACTCGGAATACCTGCTCCGAGTAATTTGTGTAAATTAATTTACGGATTTAATTTTTTTTGTAGGAAACTTCAATTCCAATTCAAAATTTATCAATTCCAACTCCCTTTCTTTTAAATAATCAATTCCAAATCAGGAATTGGAATTGACCATCAATTCCAATTGCGGGATTGAATTGATCCCATGTCTGGATAGCTCCCAGCCGATCAGAGCCATTACAAGGCTTAATGATACTGAATCCGAGGACATTTATTCCATGAACGGTTAGGTTAAGAAAACCTTCTACTCGGTTGTTGACATGTTTATCTGTAAGTGGATTTCTCTTTACGGGAAGCGGTGTGTCGGCGTGTTCGTGTCCGGACTTCGGTTTCCGGACTTTGTTTCTTCTTTGTGCAATCCGGCGGTAGATTGTGTAAATCTGCTTCCAACTTCGATTCGTATCGGTAATCGGATTACGTTTTCTTCGTGAAACGGCTGCGTCGGCTTACGATTTCCCCCCCCCCTCCCAGCCCTAGCGTACTACGTACGGGCTACGGTAAGCGAGTTTTTAGATTTACAATTGTACCTGTAGCGTCGTGTGTCTTAAGCTTCTTCACTAATGAAAGTATACCCCTCCCCCCATTCTGTATCCGATTTGAATTTTGTTATCATTATGTTTATGAGGCGTCCAGATTTTTGATTAACCTCATTCCAGATGGCTTTGTTTTGTTTTGTTTTTGAAGATTTCTTTGATCTCTGTTGGAGAATTTATGTTCTGGGCGTTGGATTATGTTCCTATATAGATGAGAACATAAAAAACGACTATTAGTGCACATAATTTGACGTGATGCTTGTTAGTACATTGTACGTTGCCGATCATGGACCTGCCCAGTGCCCACCGTCATTTGAATGGGAAGTTTTGATCTGTGGCGAGGAGATACGATTTTGGACCAGTTCGAGAGATACGTCTGTATATTAACACTGACGGCAATTGAGTGTCTGGGGATCCTTCCGGATACAGCTTTGCAGCCCATATTTCAAAATATTCTTCTAGAGGATTACGTAAATTCACCGACATCCCCCCTCCATCCATCCAGTGGAATATGTTATGTGTCAAACAGAAGTAAGTAGACTGACAACAATTTCTGTGACATCTTTTACCTCGGTATTGTTCAGTTTGTGGCTGACGCCGCTGTGTCTCTTGGAATCTTCAAATAATTAACAGTTGAAATTGGTCCCTGAAATTGATGTGCAAAACTGGACCCTTCGAGATATGATAACAATAAATCTCTCAACATGACACCTGTCAGTTTTATGTGTTTGGGAGGGGGGGGACGGTGTAACCCAGTGGGGGTATTAATAATTAATATTTTATTGTTATTATGCATTTTCCCCGGCCTGGCTATGTTTCAAGGGTGTTTCATCTTTCACGTCACCCATCACTTTTGGAGTGACTGGGGCCCCTTAGTCTATACCGTGTGTACAAAAGTGGCCGTGAAACAGCAACATTTATATCCGCATTCATCTTATTATACATACTTGTGTTTCTGATACACAATATATCTTTGTATTTTAATGCCTTTTTGTAGACATCTCGTAATTGGTTTATTTTTAAAGTGTTTTGTAAGTATTATTTATTCATTGGTTTTCCGGTCAACTGAGTACTTTGTGTATTCTGTTTTCTTCAATTAAATGAAGCAGTATTTATTTTATGCTCAGATGGGATTGCAAAATTCGCTTGTTGTTAATTTGTAAATGTCAACCCATATTTTTGTTGTTATGATTGATTGATTGATTGATGATTGATGTTTTCCGGCCACTTTTGTGCACAATGTAGGCTAAATGGGCCGATGTTATTAATGCTATCTTTAATTTAGGTTATCAATAGAGTGCCTTATTATAGGGCTGATTAGATGAACAAATATACTTTGTTCATTGTGCAGTTATTTTGAAATGAAAACCGCTCGTGAGGGTAACCTTATTTTAATAATTAATGGTAATTTTAGTTAGAAACAATGTATAATTTTCTTGTGTTACTGGAATTTTTTAAGCATTTTATTTCCTGTTGGACCGCAGATCACTACCACCTGAGTTCGAATCTCGGCACGGGCATATATGAAGGGTGTTTCATCTTTGACTTCGCTTCATTACCGTTGGATGTCGTTCGGCCCATTTAGCTTATCACGTGCACAAAAGTGGCCGTAAATCATCAATCATCATCATTAAATAAAAGCCAGACCGGATCTGAACCCTGATCTTTATAACTATAAGTCTGTGCTCATCTGCGCTATGGGTATATCTGTAGTGCGTTTGTATGCTGGGGCTACATGTATATCTCGGTGTGTATGTGTGTGTGTGTGTGTGGGGGGGGGGTTGTTATAGCAATGTGGAATAAGGTACTGGTACAGGAAACATAGAATCGTGACTTCAACCTCAGGACGAATCATCAGAGGCAACATATTTATTCTAAAAAATGAGCAATCCCTCACAAGTTCCCAGTTGGCAATAAAGCCTTCTACTCTACTTACAGGCGGCTCGTCAGTGTAGTTGCACAGTTACATCAGAACACAAACGCTGTTTTTCATTTGTGCTAAATGTTGTTAGGGTGCCAAATATCTGTCCCGTTTAGAACGTGTAATGGCCTCGTTCATTGTTATGGCAGTGGATTATGCTGCGTGATTAATGTATATGTCTGTGCGGAAAGTGGACATACAGCTGTGATAATACGCTAAACGTTTACCGGAATAATTGTCCTTAATGACTGGACAATGTCAGGTAGTTTTGTTAAGAGATGGATGGTGGTTCCACATCACGCGCGCGCGCACGCGTGTGTGTGTGTGTGTGTGTTCCATACCCGTATAGACTTTTGTAGCCGGTTTATGGTAAATAATAAGTGCATCGAGATATTATCGTACACGTTATTGTATACAGTATTTCCGCTCCACTTTATGGACACAGACACACACACACACACACACACTGTCAGTACTTAATTACTGTGGTAAACAAAACAAGGTCAATGTAACCCAGTTTGTAGATATCTCTGTTGTATCGATATACCATTTTCATAGTTCTGTAAGGACACAGTTAGACAGTGCTTCTGTTGTATCATACTTTTCTAACATTTGTATACATTCTGGTGGATGTTTTTCGCTCATGCCATTTTATGGAGTGTAGACACTTTCCTGGGGCAGATTGTGTACGTTGTGGTGGTGGGGGGGGGGGGCGAGGGGTATATGGATCAGTGTAAACACTGTGAAACATATGCTGCATATTGATTTCTGTGTCTGCTACATTTGTTGGTGTTACGGTTACTCTGTGATCAAAAATACCCTGATGAATCGTCCAGAGTCTTAATTAACTATTAGAGATTATCTGTCCCAGTGCCTTATTCCACACTATTAGCACACACACACACACTGTGTTGTAAACATATTACTCCCCCTATATATATATATATATATATATATATATCTGTGTTGTTCAGTGTTTTACTATGAGCTGTGATGTGTTGTGCTCTCCTAAACTATGCCATTTCAGTCTACTGTATGCTAATACACACAGTCCATGGACGGATATTTACGACACCACAGAGTCATATTCAAGAAACATCCCCGGTGCCACCACAACCTGAAACAAGACGGATCCCCTTCAAATTAACTTATCTACAGTGAAATGGGCGATACATAACGGGACCAAACACTGGTGCTCTGCTTCCAAAAGAACAGACCAATTTATGGCCGCCCACAGCACGTCCTTTGTTGTTTGATACCTGTGTATTACCTGTGTCCACCTGTTAGCTGTATCGGACAACTATCCTCTTGGATCCCTTCACTGTGTCTGTGTGTGTCTGATACCTCCTCCGTGTGTTGTACTCTCCCTAGATACGATTTCCTCTTAATGACGTTCATTTCCCGTGAAGATGACAGGACTACCCGGCCTATCTACACCCCCTCCCACCATTCAACACCTCCTCACACTAGCTAGTCCCACCTCTTAGTTGTCTTCATGATTCCAAGAATCATCATCTTCATCACCATCCGTCCCTATGATAATGTCATTTACGTGGATCCGCCATTGCCGTTACTAGTGTTAGTATACAGGATATGATTGTTCGTGTTGTTGTGTACAGTGTATTACGACCTTGGAAAAGTGACCGGATTTAGAAATGGATCGTTTTCTATATTGTAATTGTGTGTTTGTTCTTGTGACTGGCTCATCATAACAACCGTATGTCATAATGACCGGTCTCGCTCTTAGTCGAGTCGTGATAGCGCACTTAGAGACTCGTAGGTTCGAGGCTCCGGGACGGGAGCTGCAATGCTCTCATGTAGCGAATGGTTCACTCATTCATGAAAATGAGAACCTGACAGGACGTGATGGGTATGTGTTTGAGTAACGTTTTGCGCCTGTAATGGAAGCATGGAAGTTGAGCTATCTAGCTGAATAAGGCGCTATGTAAATTACCGATTTGTCGCCGTATAATGAATTATGCAGCTGGTGGTCGATTGTTGATGCAGTTTTGTTGTAATATTTGTTTGTTTGTTTCTTTAAGATTTTAAATTGACATTTGATATGTTTGTCACGATCTTTTGTGAGGAAATGGGCAGCGGATTTGGTCGTTGTTCACGAATGTGTTCGGCAATGTTCGTTTATTGTCGATGTGAAGTAGTAACGTGGACAGACTAGAAGTTGTACGTTCTCGGTTGGAATGAACCGGACGCACTACCGATTTGCCACCTGGATGTAGGAGATATGTACCTCAACTGGGCAGCCTGAAAAGAATATGCCCCTGGGGTAGTTAATCATGATGCTAGATTGTACAGGTAAACACCCCAGAGGAGGGGTGGACGGTGCACATGGGTGAATCGAAAGCCCTTAGCCGTAATGAAAATATGAAGTTCTTAGAGCTCAAAGGTTCCTTTAATTACTGTTGAAGTTTAAGCAGATCAAGGAAGGCCATTTAGTATCACAATTGTCTAGTCTTAATGAAATGTTACCTATTTCAATTATTTTTAGACAGAGATTGAGATAGATAGACAGATGGATAATTTAGATAAATAAATAGATAGTTAGATAAATCAATAGATAGGCAGAGGATAGAAAACAAGATTTGGTTAAAGCAGTAATTTAAATGTCTTACTCAAACAGTGAAAAGTAAAATTTTATATAAAACAAATCTACCTATATCGGCCTTAAAAATTGTTTTTGATCAATGTGGTGTGGAATTTATTAATTGATTTTATTGTTGTTGTTATTGTTGTTGTTGTTGCTGTTGTTTGGCTGATAGCCAGCTGAGGATGCTTGATAGATAGGCGGGACTGCCTGTTTATGTTTGTGGATGAAATAATTAATAATTGGTTTGATATTTAGTCGATTGGACATTAGTCTTCTAACTGCCGCTTAGCTTCTTAGTTGACAAAACAACTAACGAACATATTACTCTAGCCACTTAAATGTTACTGTTGTTATTGGTGTCCAGTGTTGTTGTTGTTCTTGTTGTGCCCGTGATTGTCATAACTGATGCTACTGTTGCTGCTACAGCCATTTGTTTTGACAAAACATTGGCGTTAACTGTGACTGTTGTTACTACTACTACTGGCAGTACTATTAGGCTGATTGAGTGCTAGTCATATCTGGATCATCTGGCTGAGCAGCTACTAAATAGAGGAATGAGATGACCAGATGAAACATCTCACAGACACAGGTAATTCTGGTATTTGAACTCTGACCTTGGGGGGTCAGTCTGCAGGTCAGTGCGGAGTGCCTTCTGACACTAGTCTTGTTGTTTATTACTGATATTATTCCTGATCCTAGTACTTGGACATCCCCTAAATGGCACAGTGGTTAGAGCACTGCAGTCCATACTATTAAGTACTACCATTAACTACTCCTATTGTTTTAGAACTTTAAATGCCAATTTACTTCTCCATAGGTAATTCATAGAAATTAATGGCCTACATGAACTCTGATGATATTTGTTCATTTTCAATACAGTTTTGTCATCATCATCATCATCTAGTGTATATATATATATATATATATATATATGTGTGTGTGTGTGTGTGTGTGTGTGTGTGTGTGTGTGGATAGAGAGATGGGGTGTAAATTAGAACAGTGACATTTACACACCAACACACACACACACACACATTTTTAATAATATCGTGTAATAAGATAATGGTATTAAAATAATTTATGATAAAATCAAATTACATGTAGAATATTAATGGCTTGCCAAGGTCATTTGAATGAAGTGTAATCTCAGATATAGAATGATAAAGCTGTGCTTAATTCTAGATATAAAGTGTAATTAAACTATGACCTAGAATAAACAACATCTGGAATATAAAAAATAAACACATTAAAGACCCAAAAGCATTGTATTAAGATTAGTGGCGTTATTAAATATCCCTTGTATCAAGTTGTATTAAGTTGTAGACATATCTAGTAATAGTATGTCTACTTTTAGGTGGTACACAATACAAATACGGTAATTATAGTTCAATGTTTAGGAATAATAATAATAATAATACTCTATATCAAATTTCTTTAACAGTATTTATGTTACTGATCTGATTATGTCCAGTTATTTGCTGGGATGCAAGTGAAAGATGCCCCACCTGATAAGTTTGTAAATTTTATCTTAAAAAATGATCTGTTATTGAGGTTTATTTTTAAATAAATACTAGTTCAAACTTTCATTACCCTGAAAATACTCCTCATTCTAGTAAGGTCCTTGTATTATATTAACATTATTTTATTATCTGTATGAAGTCATAAAGCGGCCCAGTCTATTAAGTCAGCATTTGACCTGATCTAGATATCAGCTCTGAGTTGCATGCGCACCTTGTTGGAGATGGCGTTATTATGTCGATAATTGGTGGATAATAGAGACTATTGACACCTGTCCTTGTTATTATTAATATAAACATCATCGTGAATAATTCGGTTGTCTCCCGGTGATGAACACCTGATCCTAACACATAATGATAACAGGCTGTATCTCCACTGGATCAGCAACGTGTGTGTGTGTGTGTGTGTGTGTGTGTATGTGTGTGTGTTACAGGCATGTACAGTATTAGGTGTACTGGATTAACATTATACAGTAGGCTCCTGTTATAACACGGTCGTTAGGATTCACAACCTGTAGACTGTGTTATAGGTGGACCGCGAAATGAGACAGACCACTGTCCGGGTACAGGGAGTCCATGTATTCACCTCGTTTTGTGCCATCCTTGAAGACAACTGTTTATTTCATAAATGTTCCCAGTAATTGTTTATTCATTTGTTGACTTAAACATAAATATAACCTCAGTGTCCATGTGGAAAACAAAAAGTAACAGCCATGTTGGATTGGTGATATTCATCCGCCAGAAATAGTGCATGTTTTTCAGATGAAGGTAACAACTAATACAATATGATCAAAACAGAGGTCTTTTATAGACAAAATATGATTCCCAATTGCAATAAATAATACAAATGCACATTTAGATTTGTAAATATTACACTTCAACTTATCAGACTACTAAATATCAGACTTCTAAATATTACATTTCAAATTATCACTGGGTAAAGGACCTGATACTTGTCAGTTATGTCTTCGTACCAGTACATGGAATTGGCATGATTTAGAGAACTTGTACTTATCCTTAAGTGCATTGTCCATATACTTGGCCCACCCCATTCCAGATATGGTCAGACATACACACACACACACACACACAGAACTTCGACGCCAGACTAGTCGGACTTGTATTGATACATGGTTCATATAGGTAGGATCTATTCAGTTATTCGTACCCAGAATAAAGCTGAGGTCAGCATCTGAGATGTCGAAATGTTTTATATACAGGTTTCTTTTGGACCACAGAAAATTACTGTTGAATGTAAACTGTGGTGTCAAAATAGTTTATGATATGTATGTAGCAAGTCACCATTGAACCACAGCACGTGTTGTTTGTTGCGTGTTGTTTGTTGATGGTATGTTTTTTTTTACGTGCTTCCGCTTTTTGTACGTAGCCTGCATGTAGCCGCTTTCCTGTGGGCGTGACATATTTGTCGCGTACGAAAAGCGAATTAGCTGGTTCCCACAGGCTGATGAGTAGACCAGACACATGCTTAGGTATACGCACACATCTATCAATATGTGGAGGTATGGAACATTTTATTTTTAGATTAATGTATGTATAGTTGTATTTGTATTTAGATTTATGGAGGTAGGTCTCGAAGAATGTTTAGATATGTTGATGCTCTGTGCCTGTTGCCTCTTTATATGTACCCTAAAACACACACACACACAGTGTGTTAATGGTTATTCACCCATTATGGCAGATAAAGTTTGATTTCAGTAATTACTTTGGGTTAAAAATATAGAACTTAAATGTTTTCTTGTGTAATGGGAATATTATATACCATTTAATATGTGACAGCTGTGTCACCATTGTTGATACTTACTGTACTGATTGGGATGGGGTTGCAAACATCTGGATCCGCGTTTTTATACTGGTCAGGATGTGTGACATTATAGCTCAGATAATGATGTGTTCAGTTTACAGTTGTCAGTGTCATGGGGTCAGTTCTCATTGCTCTCATTAGAAACCCCCAGCTGCCACTTGCCTCAGACCACTCAGCTGTGATTAACTGAGACAGGTGAAGGACGGTGTTTGACTGCGTGTGTGTGTGTGTGTGTGTGTGTCATTTTGTTACGCGGAGCACCGGACAACACTGGCCTAAACTATGTTGAACTGTGTTCCGGTGCACACACACACTCACACACACCCAATGCTGTGCCCCAAATAGAATGCCATGTATGGAGGATTTAGGATGGTGTTACAACGTTCTATCTTATAAACAATATAATGACCATTTATAATGATCATGATGGTGCTGATGACACTGGCAGCAACAAACAACATATCTAACACTCTCGGGCTATATCAGTGTTTTCTTCGTGGTGTGCATTGAGGCATCCTGAGTGAATTGAATGGGAACATGGATAAGATACAGACTTCGGATACGGGCTTCCTCGTCTGAGGTAGATGGATCTTTATCATGGTGCTGGCATCTTCATTAGATAGAGAGATCCATTCATTCATTTGATAAGTACATCTTCATCAGGCAGAGATAGTATTTCCATTTAGAGCCACCTACATCTGATAAAGACGGTCTCTGTCTGATTTTGTCATCATACTGTGTTTATACAAGCTATTTATGCCAACTGGTACCTGCCAAATTACTATGCTAATCAACGTGTAGTTCTCTCTCTCTCTCTCTCTCTCTCTCTCTGTGTGTGTGTGTGTGTGTGTGTGTGTGAACAAAACCGTATAAATTGTAAGTCAATATACTTAATTAAAAAGGCTTGAGCAGCAAAACAAGGAGATTTATCTTCAAATTAAATAAAAACATCTGCTTGAGATTAATATCAATTCCTGTTTTCTTGTAATTATAGCCGGGCCTATCTGACTATGTAAAATTAAACATGGGCTACTAATTTCATGCGCCAGATTATAAACAAGACATATTTAGCATATTAGTATCACTCTCATCATTACGTCATTCTATGACAGACAATTATGATCGACTGAACTTCTATTATAGCGAGGTTTAACAATGGATAGAACCACTTTAGAAACTGAGTGAGAATTATTTCTACAAGAAGTATATTTTCTGTCCTCTGATGAGTAATTATGAGGAATAATACGAGGACAACTGTGGTGACATTTATCGCCATTAGGCAGTTGACGTTTTTTTCAGTTATTTGTGGGACATAATTTCACCACAAAAAAAAAGTGAATAAAGTCGGACAACAAAAAAGGGTTGTCACAAAATTAAGAAATAATTAGAAATATTTCAGCAGCTTTTGGGAATCGGAGTGAACAATTTCAGTTATATTATATATTTCATGAAATGTAAAAAAAAACGGTTAATACATGGTAAGCGTGTATTACATTTGTTGGTAGGCTAGCAGAAATTTGACGAGGAATTTGTCTTCGTTACAAATCTAAAATGTTACCAAGCTTTCTCTTGTTTCATTCACTTTATCTTCTTTTGTAATCTGAATGGGGCAAAAGAATGTAATTAAAAAGACCTCTGATGACAAATGCATCCTCCAGGTACCTGATATTTAGGACGTGCAGAACGGGTAATAAAAGTAATTTTATATTGCACAGATATTCCGATATAGCCCAAATTATTGTTTTTATAATTAATATACCGGTAATATATTCAGTTATTACTATTAATTATTTTTCTATCTAATTAACATATGGAAAAGTTCAGTATGTTATTATTTGATATTTTCTTGTCATCATGAATAATCAGGAGTTTACTATATATATATATATATATATATATATATATATATATATATATATAGGGCTGCTTGGTATTTAAGTCCCATTTATTAGAATGTGAATTAGGAGAATAATTCTCAAATGTTCTTTCTAAGTTTTGTAAACAAATCTTTTGTTGACATTCTTAGAACAAAATATATCAACTTACTAAATTCTCAACATGAATCTTCCTCTGTCTATATCAGTGGTATTTATATTGGATCATTAGATCATATATTCTTGTGAGGTAATAGTTGACAATTGACATTTCTGTTGATTTAATACTTCGATAAATCATCTTTTGAAATATTAAATACACCCTGTCCTATCTTAGCTCATTATTTAGTTAAAGGTATGTGATAAGTTCTGACTTCTGCTAAATTTAGTCAAAGTATCACACAATTATGGGATAAGTAGTTTTATGATGTTTTAAAAGACTTTGTTTGGACGTGGGGGGGATTTGTAGTAACCCCCCCCCCCCACTCCTATAATAGGACACATTGTTGATAAAGTTGTTGTTGTTGTTATTATTATTATTGTCTTTGTGCTTATATTACAATTTACTACTTTTATGCAATCTTTTATGACACTTTTATAATAGTTTATCTATTTCCTAGGCTGATGTTTACATTGCTACATTATAATCAATATAGAACAATGGAGCCACTATTTTATGATGGTTGTCACCGCTACAATGTTTTAACTTTTATGTCGTCTGAGGGCCATAGGCGTACGATCTGTAGTATCACTATCAGCAACTATTGATTACCCGTTACTGATGATTGATGTTTTACGGCCACTTTTGTGCACGTGATAGGCTAAATGGGCAGAACGACCTCCAAATGTAATGAAGCGAAGTCAAAGATGAAACACCCTTCAGATATGCCCATGCCGAGATTCTGAACTCAGGTGGTAGTGATCTATGATCCAACGCGCTACTGGTTAGACCACGCAGGCGCCCTTACCCGATACCGAATAACCCCAATTACACTTATCTGGATATGTCCCGGACTATTTTCTGAAATGTAATTAAAGATTGATTATTTATTTTAAGTCCATCCTGTAGGGAAATGATGTTTGTCCCCAGCTTCTTGGCTAATTTGAGAGTTGATTGCGTTTAAGTTGTTGACCTGTCGGCATCATTTAAAATTAGGTCAGCCAATCACAAGGACCAGCAGTTCACCATGTTCTAGTATTGTGAGTTGAGATGTTAGTCTTTGAATTGGCCTGAATAGCCAGAAACATCATGATACTCTTTAATTTAATGAGCGATTTAATTTATGGGACAAGTTTTTTAATTATTTCGACAATATGTTATTATATTACTGCTACAAGTAGTAGTAGTAGTAGTAGTAGTAGTAGTAGTGGTGGTGGTGGTGGTGATGATGATGATGATGATTGATGTTTTACGGCCACTTTTGTGCACAATGTAGGCTAAATGGGCCGAGCGACTTCCAAAGGTAATGAGACGAAGTGAAAGACGAAACAACCTTCAGATGGTGGTGGTGGTGGTGGTAGCACAACTACTAGATTTTATGTGGCTTTAATTGCTGCTGGTACCATGATTCGAAATTGACCACTCGCCGTGCCGAGCGCATCTTTCTCAGAGTATCAACGGATCCGCACTGCCCACGCTGGCAAATGATAATATTTTGTACCATTGCCGAGCATAAAGTCTAGTACGGTCGCCAGGAAAATCTCACCCTTTAATTTAATTATGGCTATTTTTCCCACTTTTTCTCGACAAAATTTGCCAACTTTTTTTTAATTGGACGTCATTTTAAGGCGAATGCCGCGTTATAGAATATTCCTTTTCTTGATCCCGCATTACTTACACAGCGCCACCGGGCTCCAAGCGGGCGTTTACAGAACGAATTAGCAACTCGGTGAAATCCTATTATCGACGCCACCTCGTCATTTGACCTTTCATATTTTGATGTAAACATGGATAAATTTGGTAAATTATGAAAGAAAACAGAAATAACTGGTGATAACTCGCCAACGCTCTCTTCTCTTACGTCCGCCCAAAATCAGGATCAGTAAAAAAAATACCCGGCTAGTACTTCACAAAGTCCACTAGCCACAGTGGCTAGTGCTGCACATTTGTGGTGTCGTACCCTGTGATGATACTATTAATAGTAAAAACAGGTACAAAGTGTATGTATTTGTAATTCAAAATATATTATTTTAATGGTAGTTATACAGTATCCTGCTTGACATGAGCTTAGTTTAATATTATTTTATTGTTACTGTAAATGGGACAAATGATGATGACGTATTAAGTTGACGAATTTCATAATCAGGACAAGATGACGGCGTTTTAATTTGGCGAGTTCTTGGCTCGACGAGAATTATGACTGGGCGTTATACTGTAAAACGGAAAATGTTGGCGTCGTTTTAAATTGGCGATTTTTCTTTTACATTCGCCAAATTCGCCCACTTAATACGATCGTCAGCCTTTGCCAATCTACAGTATAAAGATCATGCAAACATGTCGCTTAATAGGCCAGGACTATGCTACACAGGCATGCCATTATCTAGTTACCTAATCACAGTGAGATATATCGTAATAACATTCTACAATTAGATGGTGCAATAACATTTGGACATATCAAGTGGATGGAGAACTGAACATAGTTCATCTCGATTAAAGTTGGTTTAGTTAAATGTTCAGCATAGAATAATTCAGCATATAATATTCAAGGCAAGACTAAAATAGAGTGAACAATCCACAAACAGGCTTAATTCAGCTAAATCGAATGTAGATAAGAAGAATGTTTTACAGTAAATTGCTGGATGAAACTAGGAAATATTTAAGATCTGGGAGATGGTAATTGCTGTCGATGTGTTTATTGGCTCATTCTACTGGAGTTTCATTTATGAAAATATAAATATTAATCCCCAGCACAAACACCTATTTGAATTGTGAATGTGTAGATTGTTCCACATGCGCCTCACTCCAAAAAAACATATTTGATATCAGTCACTCACAAAATAATGGCTACTTTAGATCAAATTCAAAACCAACAGAGATTATTTATGTATTCTGTATGAGTAATTTCTTAAACGTCTACCTTGTCATTTTTAGATATTTCAGGACCTCCTCGGAGACCCTGAAGGAAGTAGTGAATTCCCTTCCTTCCTCCTTAATAAACATAAATACAGGTAACATTTTGCAGATAATTGACACACGTCAGATGACTTCACCCTTAAGATGCCTACCTGTTAGACGGCGTATCCATTTCGAGATGTTACTAACAACTTCTACATCTATCAGTGACATTGCACCTGAATACCTGTATGAGCTGGTGTCCATTAGAAAGACATCCAGAAAACTCGGATCATCCAGTCAGATACTATTACAGTTGTCCGTTTCTTGGCTCAAGCCATTTGATGATTATGAGTTTAGTGTTTCAGTCCCCGTTCTTTCTGGATGGTGATTGGTGTTTTACGGCCATTTTTGTACATATGGTAGACTAAATGGGCCGAGCGACCTCCAAAGGTACTGACGCGAAGTCAAAGATGAAACACTCTTCAGATATGCCCACGCAGAGATCCGAGCACGTGTGGTAGTGATCTGTCATCCCAAAACGCCACCCCTAGACCACCGAGGCGCCCTCCCTTCTTTCTGGAATAGGTTGCTAGTGGTTATTATAAATGCCTCGTCTCGTCAAAATTTTAAATACGTTCCCGAAACACACCTGTCCAATGTCTCCTTCACAGATAAACAACAATTATCGTTCAAATCCTTCATTGTGTATTTACAGACATATTGTTTGGGGTCAACTGTACGGAGTCTTTGAATGGCTCCTGCTAGTAAAGGCGCTTTATTAAAGGTACGTTATTATCATCCTTAACTACTAGGGAATCCATGAACCCCTCACATATAAATAATCAGTACTTCTATTTTATTTTATGATCACAAGTGGTTGGTTTGCCGTGACTGCCATTTTCCCTTATCATTTGATATTGGTATAATGCTCCATATATATTTTTCCCATACAAGTGTTACTCTTATCAAGAAGTAATGGCCTGGTAGGTCGCCAGGTGGCTTGCGTACATAGACACGTGTCAAAACACTTGGCAGTCTTCACCTGCTATCCAGTGTGACTTTGCCAGTCCGAGGTGTAATGAGGCTGACATGCCCTTATCCCATCCTTGTGCTGACTTCAGCTGTTATGCTTCAGACAGCATCCTAATTATGTGTCGGCGTCGCCGTTGGTGCTCATCCTCCGGGCAATTCGCAATTAACAACTAGACGGTGCCTTGTCTGATAAATGGGCTAATAATACTTTGATTGATGAAGGTTTACAATGATCTGTCACTTCGCGCGTTTTACCCAATTTTATGTGCGGCGATATTTGTGTCACGATACACTCACTTCTATTGTGTGCGGGTGTTGGCGTGAGTGTGACAGAATGGTAAGGGTGTCCGGGAAATCCAGGTTTAGCCCTCAGAAGCCGCAGCCTGGATGTTTAACCGGCAACTGAGTGTGAGACTCATTTTACCGGTCCCGGTATCACGGATACGAGACGTAGCTGTAGAGCAACAAGTTTTCGGTTATATTCACAGATGAGGAGATTAGAGACTGATTATTGGTTATGTATTATGGAGGTTTAATGGTCCAGTTAAACATCTGACTTGTATTGTGAAAAATGTGTCACCATTTGTAACAAACAGATTGAAACACACGACAGGTTAAAGGTTAAAGATCCTACAGTGGGTGTTGTTCCTACTGGACCTCGTACATGACTAGAAAAATACATTTGACACGCAATGAAACAGCACTTAAAGTTAAAATACATTGAAGTGGATGATGATGATGATGATGATTGATGTTTTACGGCCACTTTTGTGCACAACTTGGGCTAAATGGGCCGAGCGACCTCCAAAGGTAATGATGCGAAGTCAAAGACGAAACAACCTTCAGATATTTAAAATACACTGAAAGTGTACTGAATGTGTTGGTTACGTCAAGCGTGTAATCCCGATATTAGAGTTGAGAATAGATTTGTCATGCGATACTTCTGAGTTCATCTGTTGTGGATGCCGTTGTCACAGCATTTAATTTATTAACAGTGTTTGAATAACTGCTATTTGGGATGAGAAGTTCAATTGACCGTTATCTAGCTAGGTATAAGAAATTGGACCCAGGCTGGCTTGTCTACTTTAGGGCCACATATTTAGTTTATTGTAGCGCCTTCTTTTAAAATGTGACCAGTCTACAATGTTAAATGGAGTTCTAGTCCCAGAAATTCCATGATTTTCTCCAGACATATGGACATGATTTGAACCTTTTCTGCCAGAATTATTATAGGTTCTTCTGTACACTATAGCGCCTCCATGACATAATTGGTAGCGCGGTTGGACATAGATATACAGCACCCGGGTTCAAACCCTGGCCCGACTTTGTCAGAAGGGAATTTCATCGTTCACTCCAATTTCTAATATATGTGCTTTAATGGTTTTTGGCATTCCAAGACCTGGTGTCATTCATTCCACATTTCCACTGTTTGGAAACAAATTGGTGTTTCTGAGTGTGGAATCCAAACCCAGACATATAATTTTTCCCCCAGACAAATATGATTTGGCTAATTTCCTGAGACAATGTTATAATGGGATTGTTTTCTTCAACATATTGACTATTCTCCGAGGCCACAGTTTTATTTCATTTTATATTGCCACACACTCAGACTGTCTACAATTCATATTATTATGAAGTCAAAGGAGTTATTGTTCATCATGTTTTGTATGGGTTTACACATCAGGGAGCAACTCGTCGTACAGCTGTGATGAATTTGGAGTTAAAACATTTAAGATATTAACAAGAACATGAATTAAAGGACAACATCTGCTAAGATATCATATGTGCTTGTCTCGCTCTCTCTCTCTCTCTCTCTCTTGTGTGTGTGTGTGTGTGGTAATTTATAGTTGAAGCATGTGGCTTTATTTATAAGAGGATGACAGTTGGCATTGTTTGTATTCTACTTAAGCAGTAAGTAATACAACAAGTACTTATGTATTATTGCCAAAGAAGGTTTGTTACCAGGATATAATATACGTAATGTCAGGGGTGTGCTTAATCTTATGGAAACAATTATCATTCTCTCTCCTTGCCCCCTCTCTCTGCGTGTGTATATATATATATATATATATATATGATGCAAATGGCTTAGAGCACTAATTCCTGTTCGTCTGTAAAAACCCATACTTCCATAATCCTTAACATCTGCAAATCAACACATCCACAGAGTTATACATTGTTTATATTTCTGGGATCCAGACTATCAGTTGTCTTACTTGGCCAACTGTTTTGTTGCCAAGTTACTTAATGGGATTTGTGATGATGTGAATATGTCCATATAAGTGTAGACTAAATGTGTGCGCGCGCCTGTGCAGATAGAGAGAGAGATAGAGAGAGAACTTCGCCTATGAGTATTCATCCTAACCTGTTTTTTTAAATATTAACACTAATATAAGTGTGTGTGTGTGTGTGTGTGTGTGTGTGCGTGTGTGTGTGCGTGCGTGTACGTGCGTGCAGTACTTCTACACATAGCAAGTATACTAAACCATCCTGGTATTGCTGTTTAAATGCAAGCTGTCTGTCTGTCCGTCTCTCTGACCTCATTCTTTTTATGGTACAGAAACTAAGTACAAGAAAGTGATAGCGAGTCACATGACGGTGTCACGTGACTCATCACTCTAGCTATATCAAAGATGGTAGGCTGTCTCTGAAGAGATAAGAAGATCAAAAGAAGATATCTCGCTAAGTTAAAGCTGCCGAAATAAATGTTTTATACTACGTGGCTACAGAATATAAAGATATAATATATTAACCGGGATAGGGTCTGTGACGTGTATGTGACATTAGGATGTACGGGATGTTATGGGGAATTGCACGGGCGTGGAATAGTGTGTGACATAGAGGATAGGTGAAATTAGAGTGGTTTGTGACCTGAAGAAATATGGTTTGTGACATCAGGAAGTGTTTTAATTGGTGTGTAGATTGGCGTGACACGGCGTGTGACGTCAATACGGAGGTATCAATGATCACCGAACTGATGATGGTGATTATGTCAGATGATGATGATGGTAATTGTGGGGTAGTAATGATAATAGTGATGATGATGATGATTACGACGACTACCATTTATCAGTTCTTCCAATACGTCACGCTATGGCGCTTCATATTCCTATGAGATCTAATGACATTAAGAGGATTGTTTTAACCCGTTAATCTGCAGACGTTGTCCCACATTACAATTGACAAACAAGGACATGTAGATAGAGAGGGGTGGAGTTGGAGAGGGAGGGAGAGAGAGAGACTTGGGTATATGGGCACACGCAGCCCCACATACACACAGGTCCATGCGCGCATTGTCAATTGAAATGGGTCACTCAGGTACACTTATCCATGGTAGAGTGGACTGAAATATGTTTATGCCTAAAGACCAGTCAGTTGGGGGGGGGGGGGGTGGCGGCTGTCATGCGTGAGTTATTTATATCAAAGTGGTGAACAGTGGCTGCTATGTATTGTACAGGTTAGGTCGTTGTTTAAATAACCCAAGGATCACAAAATACACTGTTTAGTTTAAATTCAGTCGGTGTTGAAAACTTGTTCTTAAAAGAAGAAACAAAGGGGCTCCTTTTATGTGCTCTGGTGGAATGTACAGGCTTGTTTAAGCTGTTTCATATTTGAGGAGACCCGGGGAGATAGGTTACGTCGGTTGTTTGTGGTCTGTGTAGATTTATCCTCTGGATGCTGCATTTATATTTATGTTTCGCATTACGAATCAACGTGCCGCGTCGGTGGCAGGATTTGTAAGTGATCCAGGTTAGATGTCAAAACAGTTGTAATAAATGTTACAAATATCGGTCACAATGGATCCAGGTGATGTATAGCTGGCACCAGATGGCGGCGACTTGTACACTGTTGAGGATATTTCTAGGCTCGGATGAGAACAGGGTCAGACGGAATGTCGAGATCTGCCGTCGCTTAGAACAGTTCCGGACTGACACGTCTCTTATACGATGATTACAGGGCGTCTCAAAGTTCATTATAAAGATAATAAAGGCACCAAGTTTCAATGACGAAAGGAGAAGAATAATGCCGGGATTGAGCGTAAAGACGAACTCGGTGACATTAGAGGAATTAAGCGAAGTCGATGGAAACTCATCGAGCCACACAGATGGCATTATGCGGCTTTTGTGAAGAAGATCTGGGGAAATATTGCCTTTGGGGAAAGGCGAACGGGAGATGCGGCGGTGACGATGAAGACGTGATGAAGGAAAGGCTGGAGATAAAGTGGGGAATTTGATGTGGGCCGTCGGCCGCCCACAAGAAGATTACTAAATGAGTGGGAGGTTAAATGATGGATGAAGTGTCCTAAGGGCCGAATGGACCCGTAGCTGTTATAACAGTAAACGATAACGAGCAATTCATTTAACGAGGAGTGTTCGGTATGTACACAGTAGTAAGTGGGAGGGAGGGGGTGTGACAGAGTGGGGGGGGGGAAGGTAAGCCTCACATTGGATGATGGTTATTGTGAGAAGAGATGTATCCCGAGGCTGAGTGGTAGATAGTAGATGGTTCTCCGTCTTGGTGTCAGTGAGCTGGGGATTGTTAGGGAGAGATGTTTGTTCGCTGGCTGTACAGTAAAACCTATATCCCGAGACCACCTGTTGTAAGGTACCAGCTGTCGAAAGGATGCCCCACCAATTCATTTCGGCTCTTTGGTTATGGACCCATTATAGAAACCGACCTGTAGTGATGGAGGTGAAACTGGCACGTTTCTGTCTGTGAAACTAACACATTTCAGCATGTCTGTGAAACTAACACATTTCAGCCTGCTTGGTTTAGGGTTGTGAAGATCTTCAGCTCATGAAACATGTATTTCATCAGCGTGATTGGTACATTGATTTTGGGAGAAATATTTAAATACAAATTCTAGAGATCCGATGATTTTGACGAGTTCTAAATCTGTGATGGGGGGGTAAAAACAATACGGCACTCTTAGGAGCAGAAATTGTGCCAGATTTAAAAGAAATTTATTTGGCTCTGCAAAATTAAATCGTAATAGACTGCTGTTGCTCAGTGGGAAGTGCAAGACTAGAAACTATGAGGCTCCCAGTTCGAACCCAGCATCGACACCGGCTATGTCGACCGTTTAAGTCAACCATAGATGAATGGCTGGTTAAATGGTGTAGGAGTATTTGTCTATAAAGGGCAGCTACAAACAGCATACCTCTCGCTGAGTTGAGATGGTGCTCGGCTGTACAAGTGCATAACAATAGTTTAGGGGGTTCGTATGGGGAAACATCGCAGCAGATGTTCGTAAAACAGAGTTGGAAAATGCCTTTGGAAAGAGATAAAAGGTTAACCAAAAAAATAAATTATACGATCTTGGAGCCGTCATTATAGAACACGTAAAAGGCTCAGTTCCTCACAAATGTTGGAACTTTATTATATGTTATGCTCTTTGACAAAACTATTGGTTCTCTTATTTTAATATACCCGTCAAACACATATAGATGCATGCCTTGTTATCTAAACCAAATAGGGTCGTCTTGATTAATGATCACTTGGTGTATGCGGTCCCAAAAGTGGTCTTCTAAGTCAGGTTTTACTGTATTTCGTTATCCCATAACAGACAAGCGTCTTAATTACATATCTCTCGGTTACCGTTCTTCGGGCTGTCGTAACTGGGAATGCATTGAGACTAAGTGTTTCTGACAGGTGGGATCGGCTATGTCTGCTCCAGTCACCGCCGCCATCACTAGTGGGTGACCCCTCAGGGCGTCCCACAAGACAGCCGGCGTGCTCCATAACCTCGGAAAATGATCGCGTAACAGATGCTTCTCGCCACAACGTCATCCACAAAACCTGACTTCAGATGGCAGCACTTGTCACGGGGAAGTCACATTTTGCTGGTAAGGACAGTTGTTAGTTGTCGCTGGATGTATGAATTACTGGAGCGTTCGGACATCTACTTCTTGACTCTGACTGATTGAATCTGATCGATAAACGCTGGACTGCTGTGTCATGCGATGGCGGCTTATCAGGAAGGGGGGGGGGTGTTAAAATATTTTTCTGGTGGGTGGTTTTTCTTCTCGTTTATGCCTCGTTTATGTCATCACTGTTTAGCAGATATGTGTACTGTTCCGGAGGTAGAACAACTTTATTTGTCAAATCTATTGATCTGTGCGACGTATTGTGAACGTTTCCAGACGTTGTGCCATCATCCTGCGATCAATATCAATTGTCTATCAATTAAGTTTCCATTGTAGCTGTTTTCGTTACTGGATGACAGCGTTACGTCGTACGTTGTTGCTACGTTGGCACAAATTATGCTACCGTGGTGTGTGTGTGTGTGTGTGTGTGTGTGCAGTGACGCAGAATGTTCTATGTGATGGGCTTAAGTGTAGTGAAGTCAGATGATTCTTATTTGGATATTGTAAGCTGTCCTGGAATTGAAACTGCATCCCCCTCCACAATATGTCAACCATGTACATAAATATGCTTAAGGCATATATATATATATATATATATATATATATATAATTTTTGTTTCTCGCTCAGTTTCTTTTAGGTTGTATTTACTTAATGTAATGATAGCCTATAGCACTTAACATACCGTTAGCCTCAAACACAAGCACGCATACACACACACACACACACACACACACCTGTATGGTTTAGACAATGGTGACCAGGGACTGTTGTTATTGAGTGTTATTTGTGTATCTAAATATAATACCTGAATATGGACTTGGGGTGTCTTAAGAGGTGTGTGTGTGTGTGTGTGTGTGTGTCACTAGTGCTGCAATCACTCATTCTTGCTGTACAGTGTGTATGATAGTCCAGTGGACAGAGCAACAACAGTAATGACTCATTAGTGGTTAAGTGTTCGGAATCGTATGTCACAAAGACAGATATAAAAGTTACCCATTTAACAAATCGTCTTCATCATGGATCATATTTTGTCATCACTTGTTTGACATATATCTGCTAATTATAGAAACATTATTATTAATATTTCCCGTCTTTGATGTGAACATTAGTATTTTCCGAGAGATACGATTTGTGTAGCTATTTTTTTCTGAATATCATTTTCACTTTGCGTCTATTTTAAGGTTTGGTTTGGTGTGCTATGTAATGCTTAGTGCTAACTATCAACGATTTGTAGTTTATTCGTGCAGCACAACATCACTGACATAGCATTATGTACTAAAGTAGGGATTACCTGTTTGTGATTTCTTACCGGTGGTGTTGTGTTTTTCATTGTTTGATATTCAGCAGTCTAAATGCGACGTCTTGTGTCTCCCCGACTGTAGCACAGCAATGGAGAAGCCACTTGCTTACCAATCAGCAGGATTCAATATTCGCTCTTTGTAGCTTGTTGTCTGTTTATGTGGCACAACAAGAGGGGTGTCACCTGCCAGTACTTAGGGCCTGTGTTGTTGGCAAGAAAATTTATTGACTTCCTGGCTGAGCTGCCGTTATTTAGGAATAACTGTGGGACTGTAGACGTCTATAAAAATATGGCGAAGACGCTTATCTGTTTTCAAAAGCTCGTAGTTTTCTTGCTACTTAAAAAAACCTTTCGGAAACGTTGATTTAAATTATTCTCGTAAATTATTGTCTGCATTTGCAGTGGTTAGATGACTGCACTGCAAACGTCCAGGTTGCAGGTTCGAATGTAGCTCATACCTGCGACTGTTCATTATATATGTTTCTCAACAGGGTGTCACTCTTCGGCCATCATATCCTAGTTGTGGTTGCCATCAAGGCTGAGCAATTCAATTCAAGTCGACTATAATCTATTAAATTATTTTGTGTTTCGTTTTGGCTTCAGTGTTCCCGTGAAGAGCCCACAGGGCATGTTACATATGATTAATTTCTTTGTGTATGATGGTGATGGTGATTTTTAGATATTGTTATCACCATTGTACACGTGTTTATAGCTGCATAGGTAATTCTGATCCGGGTAATTACTATCATTAATGTGCTCAAGATAAGCACCTGCCTCACTGGTACTGTTGGATCTACGTTCGCTAGCTATTTGCTATATACACTCGAGTGTACCAGGTTCGTATTTTCAGGTAATACGTTTCTAGCTGAGATTTTATACACATTACCTTAAAATTTCAGGTAATATGTATATTACCAGTATATTACCAGTATACTATACAGATTAACTGTAACATATATACGTGAAGTTGTTCTTGTATTACCTTTATTAACCAGCATTACTCCCCCCCCACTCTCCCTCTATGTGTGTTTATGTGTGGGTGTTTATGTGTGTGTGTGTGTGTGTGTATGTGTGTGTATGTGTGTGTGTGTGTCTGTGTTATCAGCCTAATAGTCCAACTACGGTACATCTGTAACTTGGCTGTATCATGTGCTTGTTGCTACCGTTATTAACCAGCTCAGCATACCATATAATTATGTATTAGTGAACGATATGCCTCATCCAAGAAAATATTTTACCCCAGGTGTGTATTATCCTGTCTTCAGTGTATTCTAATTAGTACCAAATACGTAGATACTTTTTGCTTGATTAATGAAACATTGCGGCTGATGCTGCTGCTGCTGATGATGATGATAATAATAATAATACAGGTGTAGATTAATTAAAACACCCTTAGTAGCAGAACCCATTCAAAGGTCTGATGTTTAAATTGATGGTGCCACTATGTGCTATTTATTATGTGTTTTATGATAATAGGGGAAATATTATACCCAGAGGGATAATACAGCCTCACATTGGGATAATAGACTTTTGGCAAGTGACCAGACAATAAATCTTAACCTGGACAAAAACCCTGCCATCTTTGGTGATTCGGCCTCAAAGTCTTGGGTTTATCGCTGTGTTCCCTCAACGTAGTCGGAGATCGGCCGTTGAGGTGGTTGATGCCAGAGCTTATGCTGTATGTATTTGCCTGTCATAATCAGATGACATTTTCAGAGAACTGTTGTCGCTATGTAATTTATGGGTAACATAAATCTTGCCGTCTGTGATGAAAGTGAATATGTGATAAATGTTCGGTTTCTCAAGTACTATCCTCGTTTTGTTTGACGGACGCAATCAGAGATACTCACCTATAATAATGTGGTATCTGGATTGGCTGTTGAGAGTTTAAGCTCTCCGGCCGTTTCAGGGTGTCTTTACGCTTGCAGTCTGTGGCTGTGTTCATAGGGAATTTAATCAAAATGTCAATAACCTGTTGTGATCGTCCAAGCTTTGTCAGCTATCCGATATGGCTGTCGTGATTCTGTCGTGAGTGATGGCATAGACTTGAAGACTCTCACAACACACACACACACGCGCGCGCGCACACACACACACACACACACACACACACACGTACTCATTTGAATACTTGTGTGAATAATTGGCTGTGTGGTTTGCTGGCGGTTATTTTGTATAGATTTCAAGCCTCATTTCCTAGCCGTCTGGAATTTGTGCACCTTAATGCGATAACTTGGCCTGAAGCAGCACTGATTCAGGGAATACTAATTTTATATACCTCAGAGAAATGAATCCAGAATGTTGACTTCTCTTATGGAGACAGGTGATGATGTCCCATCGATTAATTCCTGGTGTGTGGTTTATGAATGTGTCGGGTTGGCAGTGGTCATGGGGTGGTGCACATTCCCGTAATCCGGGTATATAAATATGATAGCTCATCCGTCCACGTACAGCCATGTCCTATATAACTGTACGGATGTATATATTTTCCTGGTATCATTTCAGAATCCAATCTAAGAGTGTAGCCTTGACGTTATAGAGCCTGTGTCAGACTGGAGCCGATATTAGCCAGGACCGGACGAAGAGTTCTTTCACTTACTCCAGTAACAGCACAGTTTGTCATCAGAACAAAGTTTCATGTGGTTATTCGGGAACGAGACCACCAGTCGGCAATATAACTATAGAGGTTCTACGGACATATCCGCGTGTCCATGTGACCGATAAATGGTTTAATTTCCACTCTGCTATGAGATGTCGGCGTTGGTATTAACAACCATCGAAGGGCAGGATTTAGACCCGACTCGTTTCCATTGATACATGGTTACGTCATTAGTCTCTCAATGCATTTGTACGGCTCAGGAAGTGTATCCCGGACTTTCGTCGGCCAACATGTGATGTAAAATGCCAAACGCCGTTCGGATTTCATGGATTCTGAGCGTTTGATGGCTGTTTAATAATGACGATACGCGTGATGTCGAATGGACGTCGTAGTGGCGTCGACGTGGCGCCGAGCTGTGGACCGTTCTGCGATGACGCCGGCGACGGCGACAGCTGCCCGTTCTAGGATGCCATCTATGGAGTTCGTCAGACAAGAGCAAGTCAAAGCCTGGGTCACGCCTGACCAGGTATACCATGGAATCACACAGCCGGGGAGATACCAGTGAACATTTGGATACGTCTGCCGGGCCATTGAAAAAACGCCGACGTTCGCATCACTATTTTCCAGGTCAGTGACGTTCATAGCTTGGTTCTGGATGTTCTGCTAGGTGTTCTCTGTGTGGGTGTGTGAAGCGGGGTTCACTTACCATCGACCGCATACATGTAGACCATCGATCGCATACATGTAGACCATCGACCGCATACATGTAGACCATCGATCGCATGCATGCATTCCATCCTGTGCTCGTGCCCGGTCTCATTCACCCATTTTAATGGTCGGTATGATGTCGGAATGTGTGACAGTGAGCATTGAAAGGTTAAGTTTGTGCGTACCGTTTGTGCCACCATTCCAAAAAAACGTACTGCACAATCTGTGATACAATTGCTCAGGTGTGCCATCAGCATTGAAATTTGGATGCAGTGGTGGTTGAGAGGCTGTCACGGTCTGTGTGAGCTATCTGGGATATTATTGTTGAAAGGTGTGTGTGTGTGTGTCTGTGTGTGTGTGTGTTTTTAGCTGTGTATAATAAGGCACAGGCACAGAGAATCTCGAACCGTGAATTCAAACTCTGGACGTTTCTTCAGGGGACTGAATCCAGAGTGGCGACTTTTCTTACTGAGACATGTGTAATGTCTCACCAGTCCCTGTCGGTGAACATTTTCGAGTGTGTGTGTTTGTGTGGGGGTGGGGGTGGGCGCTCACACACACACACATCAGTACATAAGCATAAACATACACAGTGTCTAAACATAGTTTTCTATAAAGTTTTGAATATTCTGTAGAGTCAAATACTAAGATATTAGATTCACAAATATTGTAGACAAATCCATTCATTGTTCCAAGGTACCATGTAATCTCTTTTAATCCGAGATGACACAATTAAGATTATCTCATTTGCTGGACAGTGAAGCTGTGACATCTAAGTTTAAAGATATTTGAAGTGGCAAAAGGCTTAGGTGTACATTTTTCGAGGTGCAAAATGCCCAGGTGCAGAAGTCAGGGCAGGTGCTTAAGGCAACAAAGACAAAACACGGAGAAGCAAGAGAGCAAAGATCAAAAGCTAGAATCCCATCTGAAATATCTGTATCTATGACCTTTCAAGTGGAACATCACTCACTCTCCACGTACAGTGCCAATTATATAAATTTGTTGTGATATAATACACAGGCTTGAGTGAGCACTCGCACAGCTCCAACCTAGCGCCACCGTGTCCTTAAGGACAGGGAGTTTATCCAGTAGGACTTGTGAGCTGACAAAGCTGCCCGTTCCACTTCCAGTATATATGTTGTTTGTTCTGCCGCCCGTTCAGTAGCTATAGCGTTGCCATTATTGATATTAGGCTTAGACTTGTAAGATGTTGCCGTATACTTATAACCCAGACATCGATCTATAGCTGTTACAATCAACCCGCATCCGTTTACAGTGTAAAGGGGTTAGTATTAAGGTAGATGCGGTGGTGGTCTGTCAGAGGAAAGAAGCATTGGCACTTTAGTAATGTAACATCAGTCAATGGGAGTAGGTGCTTGATGGAAAGTTACTTAGGGGATGTCCTCTCTCTCTCTCTGTGTGTGTGTGTGTGTGTCTGTGTGTGTCTTTTCTCTCTCTCTCTCTCTCTCTCTCTATATATATATATATATATATATATATATATATATATATATATATATATCACTGTAGATCTTTATTAGGAGAAAATACTACCTGCTCGTAAGTTTTGATTAATCATGAATAAAAACTGTGATCAAACAGTAAGCCCACTGATAGCACAAAGATCTATATACCTGGCAGCTCAGACGTCAGGTAGATAAGCCGCTGGCTAGTGATGTATCGTGGAATTCATTCATGAATGTTCCAGATGCATCAAAAGATCAAAGTTATATTATGGAACTACTTTGATGTAAGCTTATAGTTAAATAAGTTTACTGGCCATCTGTGCCTGGTACTTATTTTCCCATATTGAGTATGTGCCACATATTCTCACATTCAACTTATATTGCATAAGGATGTTTTTGCATGTTTAAACCGACAATCCGTACACTTAGACGCCTTCCAAATTTGTATAGAACTTTTTTACTTTTTGTAGTTTGGGGATTGACCCCAGGCTGTCGCTTACTGGGCACAACCTCTGGAGATGGACTTGGGATTTTAATGATGTGAGTGGAAGGTGTGTGGGTCTTTCTTGAATAATGGGAGTATACTATTTGGGATGATAGTGGCTTTTCTTATGGGGAGTGCATCAATGTCGGGATCAGTCCAAGTGTGTTGCTGAGAGGTGAGTTAGTCCTTGGGTCGTTGGGGGCAGGCAGGGTGCAGCCCCCACTTTGTGGAATAGGTTGCCGGCAAATATTAGAAATGCGTCGTCTCTTGAAACTTTTAAATCTCTTCTAAAAACACACTTATTTAAGGTCGCTTTCACAGATAAATAATTATTATCTTTATTATTATCTTGAATGGCTCCTGCTAGTAAGGGCGCTTTATTAAATATACATTATTATTATTATTATGAGTTGGGCAATCAGTTAGATAATGTATTGGGTTGAGGGCATGGGAGTAAAACAGTTCTTATTGCACATGGTCACGTCAGGCCTGATTGGCCGTTGGCAGTTTTGCTCCTTTTCATCGTGGTACAACTGATATTGTTGTTGTGTTCCTGCAAATCGTTTACTTACTAATAACACTACTGTCTGGATAGAAACATATTAGTCGATGTCAGACATGAGGTCAATCCAGTTCCGGTATTGGAACTGATGGGCAATTCCGGAATTGGAATTGCTTTAATATTTTTTTAATGGAATTGTAATTGATCAAATTGGAATTGAAGTTTGCTACAAAAAAATTAAATCCACAAATTAATTTACCATTTAATTTTTTAATTCAGAAATATTTCTTCCATGACGATCCTAGTAGGCACTCAGATTAGGTACTCGGAGTACCTACTCATGGTAGAAAGTAGTAGGTAAAAAGGGTTGGTAAAAATTGAATTGGAATTGATAAATTTGGAATTGAATTGGAATTGATCAATTTGATGTGGAATTGGAATTGACCATAATGGAATTGACCCCATGTCTGGTTGATGTGTAACATAATCAGTCTTCATCTATACGAGGTTGTAAATTGTTTCAATCGAGCCAGAAGAAGCTAGCTAACTGTTGATCAGATAGACCTGCAACTTGACAGTATTTGGTTGTAAAAATGGGTGTGCGTTTAATAAATGACAGAATTGTATAACCTATATAACGCTGCAGAGTACCAGATCCTTCTCCTTAATCGAGATGACGTAAATGGCTTGTTTGATGTCGGGAGTTTAGAATTGTTTGTTGTAAGAGATAGCTAAAAGGAGACGACACTAACGTACACTTTCACTGCTGATCTGTCCCACTCAATCACTCACTCACTCACTCAGAAAAGTGGTTATCAGTAACTGGTCATTTTATTAAGGCATGATTACCCATTAGCGGTAACTGTCTGGTTTATTAAGACCCAGTTTGAGTTTGCCAGTTTGTGGAAACTGTTTTATTAAGATACAGTTACTGATTGGTAGCCTAAACACTGTTTTTATTAAACAAGATTATCGCTATCAAGGCAATGTTTTGTCGACCGTTATCTTTTTTCCAGATGATTCTTATACAATCGACTTTCTATTTGCAGTACTAGTCGCTCTATCGTGTAGATCTCGCGTGTTATTTATACGTTGTTTTGGGGGTCGAAACGTCGTAATACAGTTGTGTTTACAAGAATCGCCGTGTGGCTACACTAATTTTACAGCACAATATGTACGTACACAACAAGTGGCGGCCATAATCGAGCAAATCTATATACCAAATGGCACACATGTTGATAATTTCTGTAACACACGGCGAGAGTTGGCGAGTGAAAATGAACGGAACTGTTCCCTGCCTTATATGGTAACTGGTTGTTGATCGGGATGGGAATTTTTGCCTACTTTGAATCTATTCCCGTATTGTATTGCCTTCGACGTTTAGTAAACTCACAATTAGAAGGGAAAATCCTATATATATATATATATATATATATATATATATATATAAAATGATTAAAATTAGTGTTATCTACAATTTTAATAAATAATGGTATATTTTGGTGTTTTATGAATTAAAAAAAATCATCATCACAATCAAATGGACCTTTGTTTTTAGATTAACATTTCCCATTTCCATTTAAGCTATGCTGGTTCATTGTGTAATGATAGTCAATGTTATCATTACATAGCAGAGATCATGGTTTAGTGGTAGCTGCTAACTCGGTTTCAGGTACACATGGGTCAATTCAATTCCGCAATTTGAAGGTGATGGTCAATTCCGGATTTGGAATTGATTATTTAAAAAAATGAATTGGAATTGATAAATTTAGAATTGGGATTGAAGCTTTCTATAAAAGAATTGAATCCACAAATTAATTTGCCATTTAATTTTTTAATTCGGAAATATTTCTTCCATGACAATCCTACTTGTAATATAAACTACTCGGAGTAGGTATTCCAACTTGACAAATAGATACTCGCAGCAGGAACTATATTATAGTGAAACAAGTGTGTGTATATATGTGTGTGTGTGTGTGTGTGTGTGTGTGTGTATAAGCGTGCGTGCGTGCGTGTGTGTGTGTGTGTGTGCGTGAAAGGGAGGGGCTGTGACCGATGTTGACCAAACTATAATATATCTAGAGCATGGGGGGGAGGGCTTAACATACGAGTGAGTGAGTTTGTTTAGCCACGAACGATGCTGATCACATCTAGGACATACGACCAAGAGACCGACCCACTCCATGGAGAAACGTCCAATAAACAAACACGGGTACCTTGAGTCGATTCCAGGCTCTAACCTGGAGACTTGCAACGCAATGCTCATGCCACTTATGGAATGCGAGCGACATGTGGAGATAATAAAAGTAGGTGTCTTCTTAACAATGATTGGTTATAATGTGGATATCGTGAACCTGTTGTTTAGCTCTCCATTTTCAAGCCACCAACTTTAAAGGGCACAGGATTTGTTTTGTTTGGGGGGGGGGGGTGATGATAAAGAGGACCACAAATGCAATCCCGAATGGGTTAATGAGTAGTGCACACTCGGAGATAAGTTACCGGTTGGGCTTAAAATGTTGATTTGACCTAGAACAATAATCCTCTTGGGCTGGCTTCGGGGAACTATCCATATCAGGTGAAGATCGCATGTGGAACTGCATGCATAATATATATAATTTTATCGGTGTGAAGGTCATAGATTGTTATAGTGGTGCATCAGATTCCAGAGGTGTGCGTGGGTGTGTGCGTGGGTGTGTGTGTGGGGAGGGGGGTGTGTGCTCTGCATTTGGTGATTAATATAACAATATTTGTTACATTTTGTGTAGATGATTGTGTTTTACACTGAGTATTTTGATTCGCCTTTTCATGAATTCTGAAAAAATGCTAAATTTGTTTTAATCGGTGCCAACTCTGGGATAAATATGCATTACTGCTAATACAAGGTTTCCACGCGTCGTGGAAAACCTGGAAAATAGCAAATCCTGGAAATATCCTAGAATTTGACAAAATCAGGAAAGGTCCTTGAAATAATATTGCCCGTAAAAACAATGCACTTAGATCAAAAGGCCCATGAATAAATATTATGCCTGCATGTAGAAGAAAACTTCAATTGTAGAAGCAAAAGAGTACTGGTACTACATAGTCTTGATATCCCATGTTAATTACATTTAAATAAAAGTGGGTGGATCAAACAGCTAGAAGGGGTGGGTCGGAGGCTGTACCATAAAAATGTCAATAATTGATCATACATTGAATATATATGATGTCCTTTTTCACAAGTATTTTGATTTATTACCTTTAAATCTTGTATTCTTTGTCCTGGAAAATGGTAATTATGTTCCGGAAAATAACATTTCCTTGGGTGTTGGTATCGTGTAGCTTGGGTTATTACTACTGCTGCTGGTGTTGCTATCACTACCATTGTTACTATTACTGGGCACGTAACAATTACTGCTACTACTACAACTACTATCGCTGCTCCTCCTCCTACTACTACTACTACTAAAGTTACTACGGAGTGACACACCTCGCTGATCCCACCATACCATCACACTCAGTCTAGGTACAGCCTGCATGTCTGTCTGCCCGCCTGCCTCCTGATCCGTCTGTACAGTACAGTACGGTACAGACTGTATACTAACGGTACGGTACAGTACGGAGTCCACGCCCTGTTATCTGCCTTATGATCTCTCCCTGTTTTAACAACAGAGGGATTACGGCCAGGACACACTACATTATTAAAGTCCGTCAGATAGTTCCTTGTTTATTTAACAACAGAGGGATTACGGCCAGGACACACTACATTATTAAAGTCCGTCAGATAGTTCATTGTTTATTTAACAACGGGGGGGGGGGGGGGGGGGGGGGTTTTTTTTTTTTTTTTTTTTTTTTTTTTTTTTCAACAGTCGATGCTAGCATCTCTGGATCACGCTGACTCTACTGGCATAGAAATGGCTGCCATACGACGTTTATTGGACCGGGGGGGGAAACATACCCCGGCCTTAATAAATATTACATTCATATTCTATACCTGGTACAGTGCTCATTTGTATCGCCCTATATCCTGGTCGTCCTAAGCAACCTCGATACACAATCTCTAATCATACAAAATGCCGTAAAAGGACAACATTTCTAATCATATATATGGGACGATTTGTGGTGCTTCTTGGTAAACACTGGCGACGTGATTTCTTCCGTTGACTGTTGACTAGGATATTCTGGCGCTTAGCTCAACACACGTGATGTCGTGCTGCTTGCGGATCTCTGTTCGCGACCGGATGTCCTCAGAGGCATTGCTACGGTAGTAATGGTCGAAGGGGAAAGGGAAGAGCGGGTGGGATGGTGGTGGATTTCTCTCTGGCCGAACTGTTAGAGCGGTTGATCACAGATCCGAAATCACAACTGGCCTGTTTCTGACGGATGTGACATCGTTCAGTTACAATTGTTCGGTACAAAACCGAATGGCCGTTTAACAACACTGATTACTAACAATAGTCGTGGAGGTAGACTTATAAGTGTTTCATTCGATTACCTTATTGCTTTATGAAGATACAGCCGGGGCAGTATGTTCCCAGATATGGCCAACGCCGAGACGAAAGAAAATGAAATCCATCAAAAGCCTGATTGTTGGCCATACTTACTGAGCCATTTTGACTCTGTCTTGGGAGCAATAACAGCCGATGGCTGGCTGATGCACGTATCTGAAATATGAACTCTGTCTTTATGCACAGAGTATACACATAGTTCGTGCGTATTTAGATGTAGTAGGAATTGCAGTTGCGTGCTGACATCTTCTGTGTTTTCGGATGTACAGGTGTCGGTAGATTCATGAATAGCTGACACTGCGTGATGTGTCCTGATAGATGGCTAGATAACGCTGATATGTGACCTAGCTGATATGTGACCTGGCTGATATGTCACCTGGCTGATATTTTCTTGGATCATATATGAGGACGTGACCATGCATTGTGACGGCCCCAGGACATATACTCCGTAACAGTGTGTGTGTGTGTGTGTGTGTGTGTGTGAGAGAGAGAGAGAGAGAGAGAGAGAGAGAGAGAGAGAGATAGAGAACTAGAGAGAGAGATAGAGATACTTTGACGTGGTAGGGCACCCGAATCGGGTAAAAGAAAAACTTGAAAGCTTCAATGAACTTCACGTTTCAGAAGCAGCGACGTGTATTGGGTTTACCCTTTGTCAAGGGGGCGTTTCAGTTTATATCTGACAACTAATATGTGGTTTTACTGTACAACGCACGTGGTTGGCTCTTGCTAATGAGGCCGGTTTGTAAAGTATGTATTATTATTAGGGGCGGTGACGGGTCACAACCGGTCAAATGCGGTCCAATACCCAATCCGACCTCGGATATTCACCCCTTTTGACTAATTTGTAAAATATCACTAAATAAAGCTAATTTTTATGGAATCAGACTGTATCTTATAATGTTGTATTGTGTGTTTATTTCATGCTTATATATGTTACACGTAGCTAAGATAATAGTGACGATTTCCAGGGAATGTGTTACGTAGGTGTTGGAGCCGAAGCGGAATCTAGTTTTGCTAGATGGAAGCCGGCATATACTACGACGGAAGGGGGGGGGGGGGACTCCGTGGTCTATTTGGTTGCGCGTTGGATCACAGATCACTACCACACCTGAGTTCGAACCTCGGCGTGGTCATATCTGAAAGTTGTTTCATCTTTTACTTCGATTCATTACATTTGGATGTCACTCAGCCCATTTGGCCTAACCTGTGCACAAAAGTGACTGTAAAACACAAATCATCATCATCATCACTACAGCGGAAAGGAGGATTTTTATTTTCTTTCAATTTATGTGAGACAAAATTTCTATTCTAGGGATTGCGGAAATATATTTTCAGGTGAGAAAAGTTTTGTCAGTTTGCTTATGTTATAGATAGAATTTATAGATTCAAAACACCAAAAAATTACAGAAAATATTATTCCAAGATAATATACCTATATAATTAAAAATAATTTTTCCATGGGAGTTGTATATTTTATTCATTCATGAAGCTAGAATGCAGTGCCTTTGTCTCTCATTATGTGTGTGTGTGTGTGTTCCCAGGCATCAGCTGGTGTTTATCCACATTGTTCACTTTTGTGTTTATTTTTGTTTGTTTGTTTGTTTGTTTGGGTGCGTATGTAAGATAAGATGGGTGGGGTGGGTGGTGGCAGCCATTTGTTCACCTCAGCGGCATAGATAAATTATTTAGTCGATAGTTAGCCTCTTCTGGTCACTTGTTTACCAAACTTAAGAGGCTTCCGGCCTTATTACCGGGAGATTCTATGCCAGAAGCCGCCATAAGCCAACACGGCCAACGGCTCTGATGCAATATCTGCCAGTCTCCCATAACCGAAGGTCCTTAGCTGACCAGAGCGATGACCCGAGGCTTGACCTCTGACCCCAGCTACGTCGAACGCCACGATTAAGGTCGCCAGGAAATGAGGCATTATGGGAAGGTTAGCACACTGGTTCTCTCTGTGTAGCGGGTGTATGTCGGTGTCCTAACAATAAGGTCATGGCTGGTGGCTGCGGCGTATTATGTAATCCTACTAATTAGTGGCATTCAGCTGCCTGATCAGGCAGCCCACGTGATACATATCTAATTACCACCGTGTTATGATTGAAGGGTATTGTCTGGGCTGTGGCACGTCACCTTAAACCGGTGGCCTGTTCGCGGGCCGTCTGAGGTCACTGCGCCTTGTTTTGTGAAAGGGGCCGCTTTCCCGCCCATCCGCGAGCACGCCTATTTTCGTGCACCCCGTGCGTGCGTGCGCGTGTTTATGTATGTGCATGCATATATAGGCGTGCGTACGTGCTGGCCATATTGTTATCTGTGTTCGGCTACCCGTCGGGTGTGCTAATTTTACAGTGGTTTGGCTTTCTGGAAGATTCTCGTTAACGTGTCTGTTTCTGACATGTAATTAACCCCACTGTATTAATGCGAGCCAGTATTTTAGCCTATCATCGTTATTAGTGTATCTACCTCACTTGCCTTTCTGGGTCCTTTGTCAGGGGATAAATTAGAAATTCACGAATAAGGAATTTATTAGTTACATAACAAACATATCTCTGCCGATTGACTGACTACAGTATAGCTTCACTTTCATAGATGACACCTGCATCATTCGTTCAGACAACAATCTACCGACGTCGCATCTTCGTGAGATACACGAAGTCATACGGGAGATTTTGCTAATATTGAAGATGAACATGAACATTTAATGGTTTTATAGTGATACAGTTAAAGTTCGATTCTGATGATCAGTTTTATTATAAAGTTAATTAATTGTTAAGCAAATAGTCCATGTTCAGTGTGTGTGTGATATCTGTAGTATTGTTGTTTTGTTTTGAGATACAAGAATATTGCTGATGTTTTATTGTTAATTGCTATGAAGTGTTGTCAGAGGTACTCGAACTCGTATACTTGTATTCAATTGCCTACTGGATTTACCAGCTGAGCCATTGTGACCTCATATGTGAAGAAATAAACTCAACGCGGCTCATCATGTGTGAATACAAGTGTACACATGCATGCGCTGAGGGATGCACATGCACACGCGCGCGCACACAGCAATGCGACGGGTCTTCTTAATGCTGAATTGAAGAACTGGAGCCAAGTACTGGTCGAAATATGTATCAGCTATTAATACCTGGGTCTAGATAGTTAGATTAGACGAGAAGAAAAGAACCAGTTCTAGTTAAATCTGAGGCGAGAAACATTGGTGTGCGTACCTTTGGAGGTCGCTCAGCCCATTTAACCTATCACGAGTACAAAAGTGGCCGTAAAACATGGGTCATCATTGATGTCCGGATGTTGAGCCAGATAATTTATTACATAACTTATAGAATGTACTGAAGCATTTTGTTTACTCGCGGTCGTTGTGTATTTGACTGTAAACAAATAAACTCGATCTGGTCTATCTGGGCCTGGAGCAGTGCGAAAATAGCTCCGGACGCTTCCGAGTCTGACTGTGGCTGGCTGGCTATCCAGGGACACGGATAGATGTACCACAGATAGGTAGCTAGCTAGCTAGCTAGGATCTGTTATAGATACACCCACTAACCAGTACAACAAACCTGCCAGGTGTTCAGCGTATCTCTTATAGCCAGCCAGCCCATTGTAGATTGATTACTAAACGAAGTGTTATAATAATATAAAAGCTATGATATCAATCACTTTGGTGATTGGATGTAAGTGTAAACGGGGTGTTTACAGTATTTCCTATTTTTATCTTTGTGTTCTTTAAATCAGTGAGCATCACGTGTGATTGGTTCCTGTCTTCTTGATTCATCAGCTGGCTGTTTATGTCAAACAATGATATTTTTTCTCATTTATCGTGTAAAGTACACAATTAAGCTTGTATTAAATGGATAATATGTTAAAGGTTCTCCGAGATGGCCCATGTAGAAAGAGCCGTTGATTGGTCGCTTGAAAGAGCCTTTGATTGGTCGCTCGAAAGATCCTTTGATTGGTCGCTTATTGGTGACGGAAACACTCTCTGATTGGTTGTACTGTAGCTGTCAGAAGTGATCTGTGATTGGTTGAGTAGAACAGATATGTGTGTCTGCTAACAAGGTAAATATATGCGATTGTTTTATGTTATGATTATCATAAATTGCGTGCTGGTTGGGGGGGGGGGGAATAATGCATTAGTCCAGGAATTAGATTTCTTTGTTAAACCAGATTTGTCGCATTGATAAATATGGCATATAGCAAATTAATTCAATGGAAAACTCATGCATTGGTAGACGGCTACCGCCTCCATTACCTGGTATTTTAGAGCCTGGAACTCTTTACCTATGATCATGCTGTGCGCGCGAGGCTCGAATCCCGGTAGTGGCACAATAGTAGGAGGAGTGTTTCATCTAGCAACGGAACTGGCAAGCTTTGCCGAATATGCCATCTATTGTAAACACTGATTTGTTTAGAATTAGTCCTCGTGCTGAAGCAGCAAATTATAGACCAAAATGCGTCTTCCTCGTTTGATGTAGCCAGCCACGTAAAATAACTGTCATTTGGACCACTGCTATTATTATTATTATTATTATATGCATTGGTAGGTGTGTATGTATTGGTTAATTGTACTGTGTGTGTGTGTGTGTTCGTGCGCACGCGCCGATGCATCACACACACACACACACACACACACACACACACACAGATCTGTCACATACATCCATGCCAGTTTGGCAGCCAATATAATTTCTGTCTAACAGTAGACAAAAGCTGAACAAGCCGCTGTCCAGCAAGTTCCCGTTCCCGCTAAGTGTAATGGCTTTAAGCTGAGAAGTCACCTCAGAGAACAGTAACGGAGTCCGCCAACAGAAGTAGCTGTTGTTGTTGTTGTTGTTGTTGTTGTTGTTGCCGCTGCTTATGATACTGCTGCTGGGGAGAATGAAGATTTGTAAACTCGAAGCTACATCGATCACGTGTATTGATTTGTTAATTGTGTAACTGAGTAAATAACCTCATGTTGTTAACCTCAAACTGAGGTCATCGACTATATCTCGATAATGTTTGATTGTGTGTGGCCAATCTTCCACGCATCCCACTTTCTCTCTCTCTCTCTCTCTGTGTGTGTGTGTGTGTGTACGATATTTTTTTTATTTTCTAGCGGGGCGCCTTTGTTGTCCTTACGGCACCTTTTTATTACATTCATATTCCTATAAATACCTTTCATTGACCAGACGCTGTGCTACGTTAAGTTGTGTCCACTGACGTTTAAATAATTAAATAGCTTTAATGGGTGGCATGTTAACAGGTGTATCCTCACGTAACCTGACCATTACACGCACACACGCGCGCAGTCTTTATCATTGGATTAAGCGCAATTAATTTTGTCTGTGTGTCTACGCTCGCGCGGGTGTGCGCGTGCGCGTGTGCGTGCCCGGAATAAGCGAATGGTGACCACCCAAATTAAATTGTCTATACGTCTTGAAGCTTTTGTTATATTAAACTTATCTGACCAGCTAATTGGAGTTATCATGCTGTAAACTATTCCTTTGACTCATTCTAATTAGGTTAAAATAATGTGTTGTCGTTGCTTGCCACCATGGGAACCAACCGAGTTAAGCTAGCCAAATGCGCAGTTCTGAGAGAGATCTGTACGTGTATGTCTTGGAAGTAACTCAATCAGCATATTTGCCAGACCAACCCCCCCCCCCCACACACACACACACTGACCACTACCAGTATTATATAGGTAGCTACGTCATCAGTGCATAACTGGTAATTAGCCAGCGGTCACTAGAGGTCACTATGGTCAGTGAATAACAGGCTGATATCATTCTCTCTCTCTTGTGGCATCAGTACATGACCGGGAGGAGGCTGGATGGCCAGAACTGGGAAACTCGCGGGAGTAGTTCCTTGTCTTGATAGACCAGTAAACGCACACCGCTCGATTTGTCTTCGATTTGTCTTCATTTGGTGTGCCTTCATTTGTGATGATCTTTGACACCTGTAGATGCGATGATCAGATCCGCCTAACATAGATCACATATCATCATGTAGGTCTGTTTTATGTGGATCCGTCTCTTGCGACATCTGCTACCAGTTCCAGATCTTAAGTTCCATTGCCGGGACCGCGACGATAACGGGTTGCAGAATGGTCGACGCCGTTGACCGGAATCCCGAACTGCAAACCGGTGTCGTACTCTCCCGGTTTGTGCATGTCCGCATTGTAGTCTACCAGTCGTCACAGCGGGGATTCGCTTGCAACATATGTTCGATGAGATGGACTGGTGAGATATGACAAAATCAATCTGAAAACGTACAAGAAGAGCACACTTAACCGGCGTACCCGACTGGGAACCTCTAGCTTGTCCTCATCCCCGTACGGCGTCTTCTAGTGACGTATGCACAGGTAACGTTGGGAACACCTGGTTGACCAACAATGGCCATCTGCTAATAGTTGCTGGTTAATCAGCGCCCAGTGAAGTGGACACCAGGATGTGATATCAAAGGATTACATTTAGCCGCGTATCGCAGATTGACTAGATCTACAAGGCATTCGCTGTGGGTGTCGATGTTAGTGTATGTGTGCGCGCGCGCGTGTTGACGTGAGTAGGCCATCTTGTGTCGTGCCGTTTATGAATTTCCAAAGGATTGCTATTGATATTATGGCTTGGCTATCTAGGACTTGTTCCAGCTGAGGATAGGACGGTGTGAATACACGTTGATATAGAGAAGTGAGGTGATGGGAATAAACTAGGTTATTGATGATTTAACAAAAAAATAATAATAATCTGACGGTAACTGTATATCCAACTTTTAGTCCGTAATCGATTAATCTCAATTCATCTTGGTTTAGTTTTGAGGTTTGAATAACACAAGTTAGACAAACACCACGGTTAACACCCGACGAGCAGTATAAGGGAAGTAGACGACCAGGCACCGTTGCATAAGTATACCAGCAAACACACGTCCGCGCATGCCTAGACTAGTGCAGATGATTTAATTCTAAAGGTGTTCTTTAGAGGAATCCTTGCACTCTTATCTACGATAAGCATATCACCTGTAAACGAAAAACAAGCGATCAATTGTTGTGATATTTCTGGAAGTTCTCCGCGTGGAATAGGATTCCTGACGAATCATCGGCAGTAAATCAGAAGTAAATGGATTTTTTTGCTTGGTTTGAAAAATCAAATCAAAGAAGTGTACAAATTCACCGATGTCTGACCCGTGGATGACAATCTTGTTCGATCAGGAAGCTGGTCTTTTTGGCTATGACGTCCACCTGACATGGCAGTATGAGGTACAGTATAGAGAGAAGACGTAAAGATCAAGCGATGGATGACATTGTGGAGCTTGTATACAACTTGACGTCGACACTGAACGATATACCACTGACCTCAGGTAAATTAGTGACCTTCGTTTGGTCTGTTATGGTGTTAAATGCATCACTGGGAGGGATTTGGGACGATGGTGATCAAGATGAATCGGTGTGACATTTTTAATAGATATTTCTGATTTAGATCAGAAAGTTTCGAGTTTGGGGATTTCCCATTTCTGTCGATGATTTTGATGGATGTTTGGAGTTTTACCGCCACTTCTGCGCACAAGGTAGGCTAATAAATGCGCCGAACGACCTCCAAAGGTAGATCTAAATCAGGCGAATTGGAAGATGAAACACCATTCGGAAATGGCTACACCGAGATTTGAATTAAAGTGGTTGAGATCACTGGACGTGAAATAGTTTTTATTGGGCGTTTTGTTTTTCATTGGGTCATATTTGGGTCGTTGTGTTGTTGGGGATTTGACGAATTACAGCCGCCGAAGTTTCCCTGGATAGCTCTGTTTATAGTATGCCGCTGAAGCATTGCAGATGCTTGTTTAAAGGGACAGTCAACCATCAGAAAATATTTAAAACATATATAATGCTTAGAACAGTAACCAAACATTTCACAATAATAATCACGAAATATACCTGATATCATAGATATAGGGAAATAATCCAATTTACTGGACGACCGTCATTACGGCTGCACCGGAAGCCAGTTTCGAAGACGGGAAGGAGAAAACTGAAATGCTCTAACGTCACTTGGGCGCTCTCTAGACTGACGCGGATTATAGTTTCTCTTGAGCGTTAATATCTGAGCCATTTTGAATCATCTTCCTCTAGTCAGGTTCCTTCTGGCTCAAATTGATATGGTTGTATGTCATTCGTGATTTTGACAAGATAATGCCGTTTAGTTCTGGAATAATTCTTTGCTCACACTTGTTTACATGCTTTTGTACGGGCTCTACAGACTTCAGGTCAATCGCATACGCCCAAGTGACGTCAGTATTCAGGAGCTTCCGGTCTCTGTCTAGCTTCAAAATGGCGGCGCCCACAGGCCATTAAAAGTCGATTAATCAGCAATTTGAAGTGGATTATTTAATATGTGGGTGATCATTTACACATTTTGACATTATTTATGATATTTGTTAGTATAGCCGTACTAGTGCTGAAAATTTGAAATGGAGGTGGGACTATCTCTTTAAATACTAAAATAAACAGAAATGTATTTTTTTATTTCGTAAACTCACATATCAAGCAGTGATATTTTTGTTATGTAAATAGTAAAATTTTCATCATGTAAGCGTCACGTGAGTCTTTGCATTGAGATGCAGCTCATCTAGCTGTGTTAATATAAAAAGGTTATTGACACCATTTTGTATGGTATGCGTGTGTGTATAATAGGCTGTGTGTGTTTTAGGGTACATATAAAGAGGCAACAGGCACAGAGCATCAACATATCTAAACATCTAAAAATACAACTATACATGCATTAATCTAAATATAAAATGTTCCATACCTCCACTTATTGATAGATGTGTGCGTATACCTAAGCATGTGTCTGGTCTACTCATCAGCCTGTGGGAACCAGCTAATTCGCTTTTCGTACGCGACAAATATGTCACGCCCACAGGAAAGCGGCTACATGCCGGCTACGTACAAAAAGCGGAAGTACGTAAAACGTATCGTTTGATACCACAGCTTCAGCACGGGGACTAATTCTAAATGAAGTTAGAATTTAGAAATGACATATTCGGTGAAGAAAACCTTGTCAGTTGCCTGGTTGGATGAAAAAATCCTACTATAGTGCCACGGCCGTGATTCGAACCTCCAACCTCCTTGACAGCATGACCATGAGTAACAAAGTTTCATGCATGATCCCTCGCTTTCTCTCTCCGTGTTTGTCCGTGTGCAGAGCGATTGAGAGTTACATTTTAGCTGATGCAGTTCCAATTAGATTGGGTTATTAAACAGTACTTTAATGGGGTTAATTTTTCTTGAAATGTATCTCTTCTGAAATGTTAAATTCTTAAGTTTAAAAAAAATAACACTATTTAAGTCTCGTTCGATATTTTACAAGATAAAAACACGGTCCGCACAGTCTCTTGCAATCCATGAAAAACTCTTGATGTACATTTTCCTGTGAGAAATTATTTTATTTCTGTAATTCTTTAGTTTACATTCAGTTGCCTAAAATCTTGACTATTTTCGGACGTCTGTCCTTTTGAGGTAGCTTGCTATTTAAAGAACCCTTCGGAGTGTTCTCAGATGTGGCCTCGTCTAACTGTAATGGTAAAATCTACTTTGTTCAGATTGGCATAAGCTGTGCATAGGTCAAACCTTACTACCATACAAGTCCCACTCAATTATTTAAAACACAAGGCGTTAATACTGGCATGATGTGAAGTGGTAAGGACTCCACATATCCCCCCCCCAGGCGTTCAAACAGCTCATAAAATATAACAAATAAATATTGATCTAGCTTTTAAATGTTTTTCTTCTTCAAATTCTTGATTGATTAACTATTTTTCTTGTTTAAAATACCCACTACAGCCAGTATGTTAGATTTTAGTATTTTGAATGAACAACAATATTATTTACTTATGACACTTTATATTGTGGCACTAATCAGAAGTATTAATGTCACACCTGTTGAGTTGATGAGTGCGGACGAGATGATCTGGATGGATTTTAGAGATATCAAATATTGATCGGAAATGGGACAGTATTTTTCTGACTTAGCAGCCTTAGTTATTCTAAGGGCAATATTTAACATGCATTATTATTATTATTATTTATTTTCTTCAGAGTTGATATAGATTGATGGTCAAGACCAGTAGTAGAATGTAATATAAATGTAGATGAGTTATAACAGATACTTCTAGCCTTTTCTGAGTGATCCGTATCCGTTGAGGAATGCCAATTTGTCGTCGTCTATTGGATGGCCAGGACGATCTTGGGATGCTACAGGTGTTGTCATAACTACGTACAGTCAGGACAGTGGATGACGACTGCGTGATTGTTCACAGCAACACCAAAATCGAGTATATAAAGTGGTGAATGAGAGAGTGAGTGAGTAAGCGGGTGAGAAAGTGCTTTGTTTAAGCTTGTTAATGATCTCACATGGGACATATGACTGAGGGGTCAACACTCGCCCTAGGTAAGTGAAAAATACATTGTCAGCGTGAATGAAATATTGTCATAAAATCACTGTTAATTTTGTTATGGTCACTTGCTGAGAGTTATATATTTACTTGGTGGTGTAATATTTATTGGGTCATGACTGGTTTCATGTTATCATTTGACTTATTTGTATAATTTTTGGACCTTCAAGTAATTGCTTGCATCCCAAAGTTGATGATAAAATTGGATGATGGTAGTAATTGTTTGATAGATATATTTTCTTATATGTCGGGATTTAATTTTTCCTATTTATTATTGGATGGATGTTTATTTTATTGCGAACTATTACTGTTACCAGTAATAATGGTAGAAAGAGCAATAGCAGGAACAGCAACATTAATAGTAATGGGTATTATTTTACTAGTGGTAGTTGTAGTAATAATAGTAGTAGTCGGAGAAGTATCAGTAACTGCATCTCAAAGTTGGAACATTTTTAAAGCTCTCAGTTTTATATCATATTCAAGCATTGATACATGTTGATATAGAGGCCATATTTCTATTTCTAGACTGCAGGTTTCTTGTAACCATATAAAGGTGTTTAGTCCGTGCCTATGATTAGATGCACCCTCAGGCTACCCGATAGGGCATTTAAATGAGCAAATTAATCAGCATTTTTATCAACTTAATACGCAAAACCTAAAGAGTACTAGTAAACATGGTTCCTTGTTGTAAACACTCGACGATTTCCATTTATAGCTAATTATATTGTTTTATTTGTTAATTATTAATCAGCAACAGAATAAGGTCGACCATTAATTAGTAGCCTTCCTTCAGTTCTAACAGTCTTCTTTTAATTAAATTTACTTAATTTTTCTTAACTAATTAATCAGTTGCTTTTTGTCGGCTTTAATCAATATTTCCAATTGACTTTTTCCCTTGTCAGTCCCTGTGTTGTTATCTCTCTCTCGTTTCTGGTCTGTCTTGTAATTTTCCCTGTGAGAGATGTTGAAGTTGGATATTTAGAGGTATATCTGTGTTCAGCTTGACTAGTTGGATATAATACGATTTTTATACACTTCACACCTGAGTTTGGAAAATATTTGAAATGACCTTTTTCTAATACTACAAAATCAAAGGTTACAAAGGTAGCAATGCCTTTCACCGGGTTGTAGTTTTGGCAAAGCCTTTTATCCTCCACCACACCTCAGATTGTTGTTTTGCTGACATACAAATGTAGGACCATATATGTGTCATCAATATTGTCTTCAGAGAGAAATGAGAGTAGTGGGGAAAAGGAATTTATGAAGGCTATTAAAGGTAGGTCAGTCATAAAGAGCTACAGGGTTCGCACAGGTCCTTGAAAACCTGGAAAGTCATGGAATTTGAAAATTTGGATTGCAGGCCTGGAAAATCCTGGAATTTTTGTAGAGGTCCTTGAAGGTCCTGGAATTTTGACATATAGATCTATATTTCTAATCATAAGCTTACAGGAATTCAGTCGTTACACTTCTTCCGAAATATGGGTGTATCTTTGCGCATTAAAAGTTCGTGAATTCATTGAAAAGGTCCTTGAATTTGACATTGGAAGGTCCTGGAAAGTCCTGGAATCTGAGATGTCAAAATGTGTATGAACCCTGAGCTAAGAATGATGATGGTAATGGTGTCACCACCACCACCACCACCATCATCATCATCATCATCACGACAACCTTAATGATTACAAAGGCATTCATAGTACATCTAGTGGTGTTGACCATGCTGGTGGTCATGACAACAACGAGAAGCGTGTTGATGAGTATGACGTGTCACCGATGATGACACCGAAAGTGATAGCGTTGGTGTTGACATTGATCCTGATAATGATGCCACAATAGCGATGACAGCTTTGATGACCCTGATCGTGATGATGGTGATGATAATATTTGATGACAATAATAGTGACTAGTGTGATGACAGCAGATATTTGATAACAACCACTCTCTTACGGCTAAGCTTTATTTCTTCACATTCATTCCCTCATATAATAAACTTGTCATTCATAATGATAGCTCCAGAAATTTATGATGAATCAACGTCATCACACAATGGCTGTCTAATAAGCACGATTGTCACGATGTGATGTAAATATAATTATCCTCCTCATTAGCTGACTAATTAGAGAAGTTTCATCGGCAAACTACTGAGTCTAGGCGCTGATTATAGGACATCGCGACAGAGAACAGTCGGTGTGTTAGCAGGGTTAAATTATAAATTAATAACACCTGTCCTACCTGCCAGAGACAGGTGTGTGTGTGTGTATGTGTGTGTGTGTGATACTGACACGTTCCTGGATGTACTGTCTGTAACTCTTAAAATTATCATTGATCAATATATGACAGAAGTTTTTAGATAGATATTGATGAAAGGCAGGTATTTTATTGGTCTAGATAGGTCATATATATATATATATATATATATATATATATATATATATATATACTGTAAATCGGCAAATGATGATGACGTATTAAGTTGGCGAATTTCATAATCAAGACAAGATGGCGGCGTTTTAATTTGTCAAATTCTAGGTTCGACGAAATCTATGATTGTGTTGTATACTGTAAAATGGAAAATCTTAGCGTCGTTTTAAATTGGCGATTTTTGCCACTCGCCGGATTCGCAAACTTAATATAATCAACACTTGTCGATCTACAGTATATATATATATATATATATATATATATATATATATATAATCATATTTTGGATGTCACTTGGCCCATTTAGATTACCATTTAATTGCAGCACTCTAGTAGATATGTGCTTAAAGTTAGGTCATGCAGTAAATAAACATAAAATATTGCAAATCACGCAGGCACACAGAGAGAGAGAGAGAGAGAGAGAGAGAGAGAGAGACAGACAGACAGACAGACAGACAGAGGAGAGAGAGGGAGAGAGAGAGAGATTTGGTTGATTAAGTTAGATGGCCAACAGCTAATGTCAATTTAACTTTTAACCTATAATTTATTAATCCCATTCCAAAGTGGGGATAGTAAACATTTCTTTAATAATTAATATACATACATTTAATCACAAGTTACCTTAGCCTTTCTATCCGTTCAAATATTCAAATGACAATATCATATTTAATGGCAACTGATTATACTTGGTTGGCATTTTATATACGTATTTCTTCACGTGGTAGCCGAACTGAGTAGCGGCTCAGATGTGAACTCCAGTCCTAAAGATCTGTATCCAACCGCGCCATCAGTTTGGCCACAGAGACGCGGTAATAAACATCTAACTCAGTATATGAACCAGTCATATTAATGCTAACTGTCAGCTGTGTACAGACTGTGCATACTTGTCAGGGATATGTATGAAGCCGAGCTAATTGCGTGATGTTTTGTGACTTATTTCATACTGTGACCATGGGCAACTGAGGTTTTGTGTTACATCTTCCGAGATGTTGATATCCACTTGGTCAGATAATGTAGCTCATTTACAGAGATCTTTGTCTGATTAGTTCTGGTTAATGGACATGGCATGATGACTTAATGTGTTGTTTACTTGTGAGCGAGTTTCTATAAATATGCCCGTGTGTGTGTGTGTGTGTGTGTGTGTGTGTGTGTGTGTGTGTGTGTGTAAAGGCATTGGCACAGATTGAATCTCTGGTCGATTCATCAGGAGATAAATAAGTGCTGACTCTTGTTCAGCTAGCTTATTAATCCGTTTTTTTTAATAAACACAATATATGTATATGATGTTTCGTTTTCGTTATCTAAATGCCTATACACATGTCTTATGCTTGTCTGTACACCTGTGTACCTGTCTTATTCCTGTGTATATATATGTGTACGAAAATGGTTAATATATTAGTCTTGTGTAATGTAATGTTTATTGATTTTATCATCTCTGCTGTGGCCACAGACACTCTGATGGCAGTTGTTCAATCAACAAAGAAACATTTGGTCTGCTTCATTTTAATTATAAAGTGAGCCTAATCATTGATAAATAGATGACACTAAGAGCACAATACCACGAACACTAACAGTATTGTTGACAGACGCCATACTCTTGATATTAAATAGCACATACAATAATAAAGACACTAAGAGCCCTAATAATTATGGAATGCAGTTCGTGTAATTGGCTTACAAGTTCTGATCCCAGTCTCAAATGTATTTGTGGGATGTTTCATCCGGGGTATAGCTGAGACTAAACAAACAACCTACTCACTCTCTGCTATTAAGCCTATTGTGTGCGTTGTAAGAATTCTGAGATTTGTTTTACTTGGGGCACTTTAGTTAACGATGCAACTTGTACTTTAGATGTTAGCTCTCCTTGTACTTTGTGAAGCCCTGACTCATAATGCTATCGAGTATGCCTAATGTAGTTTGATTTTTCTGATGGTACTCATGTTCTTAATGCTGCTCAAATCCATGCTCTTACTCTGGTTTCTGATATGACTCAAGTTTCCCCGTGTCCTTGTCCTTTAGATTCCTGATGTTGTACAGAGATTCTTGATGTTTTGGATTTGTTACTTGGCTTCAGGGTACTAATCTTTGGTTCCTTGGGTTACTTAGATTCTTGGAATTTCTGTGACAATATCTGTAGAATGTTGTTGTTGTTGTTGTTGTTATCAACACAATATATATATTTGCTGTGATACATTAGGGTGCATACATATACACGCGGACACACACACAGTCGCACACACATGTTTATACTCGTGCGCACATGCACACACATGCGCGGACACACACACACAGAGTTGTGAATATTTAATTTATTTAATGCGCATGTCTCAACAAATGCGGATCACTTCTCGGGGCAATTTTTGGTGATTGTACACAATTTGTTCCATGTACATGTACGTATATATTTAGTTGTAACACGCACATATGTAATCACCCAGTGTATGTGTGTGTGGGGGGGGGGTATGTGTGCATGCGTGCTGACAAGTTGTGTACCAAGTTACATCCGATTTTATCTCAATACCGATGCTAATGAATAAAATTTCCAGTCATTGTTCATGCACTAGTGGCCTGGTGTCATAAATCATTAACGCCTGGTGTCATAAAACATTGACGCCTTGTGTCATAAAACGTTGACGTGATCCTAACCTTGATTTTCTTATCTCAGTTACATCACATTTATTATTAAGTACGTGTCGCACGCATAGGTGTTAAGTGTTGTTTCCGACATCCTGTGGGTAGCCAAATAATACTCGTACAGGCTGGAATAATGAATTAGAGCCAAGACTACTGCTTCACATGACATCCTGCAGTGTGTAAATAATAACTATTATCTGGAATAACTAGCCAAGTCATCGGACTCGTTCGTGGTGAATATTTATTTATCCGGCATCAAAGACGCAGCCATTATTTACCATGTTCCCTTAAGAAAATATAGTATATGTAATGTTTTACCAAGTATTTACTGGACGGAGACCCACATAAAGACACGGGCGCCTTCATGGTCTAGTTGGTAGCGCGTTGGACCACAGATCACTACCACCTGAGTTCGAATCTCAGCGCGAGCATATCTGAAGGGTGTTTCATCTTTGACTTCGCTTCATTATCTCTGGACGTCGCTTGGCCCATTTAGCCTAACGTGTGCATAAAAGTGGCCGTAAAACATCAAATCATCATCATCATCATCACACAGAAAAATACACACACGTAAATGGTACTCAGGTCGCCCAGTAACCATATCACTATAATCACACCATTATAATATCAATATAATAACAGATAAAAACCCGACCCAGCCGTATCATCTTATTGTCACAAATACAATTATAATCCACACATAATACTCGAACAGCAGTAAACATCCCATCAGTATGCAGGTGTCATAGTTCAGGTCGTATTTGACGGACAGTAATCGAAAGGTCCTAGATTCAATTCCCAATGGTTTGTTTAAATATTTTGAAAAATTCCTGCGACCTCTGCTGCACTGTGCCACTCAGCTATAGGGCTTCCAATAAAAAATACTCAGCAGCTATGTGTTTAATACCCCTGTGGCAGAAAGTACGTGTATATTTAGAATATCTCGTTGTGTGTGTGTGTGTGTGTGTGTAAATTCTCACATCACCTACCACTCTCTGATGAATTAATGTCGCAGACGATGGCGCTGTAAATTATTAATAATTCATACTCGGTATCAGTTCGGTCACTTTTGTTCAATGACAGCCACCTCATTGATTAACTTTCACTCACTCTAGATGTGTTCAAAAACGATGTTTTCTCTCCTCTAAGAGCCGATGGTTTCAGAAAGCCCACGACTGGGTCAGTTCAAGGTGGTACATGAATAACGACGCATAATAGAATCGGCTTAATTTCAAAATAAAATAAAGGTGATGTTTTGGAATCACTGGAGATGAGTACTTGTTAAAAAGCGTATTTCCCATAATCATGGTAGGAGGCGCCATTGTGCCATTTTCCTGTTAGAGATAAATTGGTCCATTCAAATTTGCCAACCAACGAATTGAACCAAAGTAGCCTACAACTGCATAATATTTTTACATTACGCTGATGGAGATTGAAATTTCATGTCGTAACCTTTTCCAGGTCTAGATTAATCACTGTATTATATTTTTATTTCAAAACCCAGAGCTCAGAGGCCCAGATCCTGTGTTACATTTGCATATAAAGGTGTCTACAAGCGTCTGTCGTCGTAGCGCTTGCATCAACAAATATCACACGTACACGAAGATGGAATAGCCCTCCACGCCATGCCCCCCCCCCGCCCCCATTCTCTTATTGGCCGTTATCGTGTTAACTGGACATAGAAGTCAATAGAAATAAAACCACCTAACGACAGGTGTTTCACTTCTAAAGACGTTGGTTTCAAAAAGATTCTGAAACTTTCGTTCCGGCAATAAAAATGGCCCAATTACACGAGGAGCTGATTAAAGGGGTTGTGGTATCTGGTTGTTTACTGTAGTGTAATGATCAGGTGTTGTTCTTCGAGATTACTATAACAAAGTTAGTTAACCTGAGATACCTCCGGTGTGTTTGTTGCCAAAATCAGATATCAATGCCCCGTTTTGGGACCTTCTCACTATAGGCGTTTGTAGTTAACCTTCGGGTAGCACCTGAGGATTGGCTTGAAATGGAGTCTATTTGCGTATTTTAGACGGCATGTGTTATTTCCTCTGCATATAATTAGCCTTGACCCGAAGCTCAATAAGTTGAAGTACGATTCGTGAAATAGTGTGTCCTCGTGTGTGTGTGTGTGTGTGTGTAGCTTCTATACAGTCGTAAGTTTGACTTTCCTACACTAGTGCAGAGAATAGATCAGTGTACTGAAGTCATCCAGATCTGAGTTAGAATCCGGGTGATTCCTTGTTGTTGTACGATGTTTCTCCGTGGACAGTCGCCCATTCGGCTTTATTCACACTTGTGACTGGCGTCAAAGCTAAACCAACCACTAGTTCAATCATTTCACCTCTACATGTTATATATTTACAATAATGACACGTGATCAGCGACATCGAAGAGACGAGAAATATATAGACCACCCCTCTCTGTACTTTCTACTAGAAGAATAATTTTCCATCTGCTGTCTATACACGATCTTCCCACTTCGATGATTACTTATAATTACCATACTGCGGGACCTGAAGGAAGTCTGTGTTATTGTTTACATATGTATGAATTATTCATTTCTCCGGTTAAAAGATAACCTTGTAAGGTTATTATTGTTTGTTGGTTCGGGGTTTGTAGTGTTGCAGGACTGACGCTCTCTTCGGTGAACGTTTGGATGTTTTACGGCCACTTTTGTGCATAAAGTAGGCTAAACGGACCGAGCCGAGCGACTTCCAAAGCTAATCAGGCGAAGTCAGAGATGAAACAACCTTCAGATATGCCCACGCCAAGATTTGAACTCCGGTAGTTGAGATATGTGGCCAGCCGCGCGCTACCAGTTAGATCGGGGACTTGGAAGGCACAACATCAGATTTAGCTGATGCTGAAGTCGATAAACAGTACACACACACGCGCGGGCGCACGCACGCATACACTCACACGCTGGTAGCTAGGCAGACAGCTAGGCCAGTAAACAACCAGACAACCCCCCCCAACATACCCAGACCACCAGCAACTTTACATTTATATAGTCCTTGGAGTTGGATCATTAGTTGTCTCTGAGTAATAAATATTACTAATTTACGTCTGGTAAACCATCAGAGATAGCACCATTAATAGCGTTCTGTGTTGCAGACCACCAGATCAGAGTTCAAACCCTAGCTGTGTCTGTGGGATCTTCTATCGTTTGATTTAGCCCAGGTAGTTAGTTACCACTCGTTTATGCTCCAGACTTATGCCAGTTCAATTTTAGGTACCCAACAAACGATCCCAGAAATAATTATTATCTACCAGAGTTAATTACATATAATACAATTACAAACAACATTATACATATATCTGTTTAGCTATATATGGTTAGTTAGAATGATCCATTTTATAAACATTGTATTCATTATAGGTCATCATGACATATAAAATCCATTAACGACAGCTATTGGTTATTCTGGTGTATCGATTATCTTCAGGTTTTAGCTGGGTTGACTAGATATTAGTGTTAGACGCATTTGAAACTCTAGGCCTCTCCGACTTCTGTTGAAGATGGTTGGCTGTAGTAGAGGTGGGAGGCGTATCTGTCTGTCTGTCTGTCTGTCTGTGTGTGTGTCTATCTCTGTCTGTCTGTCTGTCTGTCTGTATGTCTCTCTGTCTCTCTGTCTGTCTGTCTGTCTGTGGTGGCGCCTCCGTGGTCTAATTGGTAGCGCGTATGGTAGGGCATATCTGAAGGGTGTTTCATCTTTGACTTCGTTTCATTACCTTTAGAGGTCGCTCGGCCCATTTAGCCAACCATGTGCACAAGAATGGCCGTAAAACATCAATCATCATCATCTCTCTGTGATGGGATATGTTTGTATGGTGTCTACTTAACGATGATTACGTTTTGACGATTTCGTCGGTGTAGTCGTTAGGTGGAAAATGTATACAGTGTACCTTATTTATGCCCGTACACACATTTTCCGGACACCTAGTTGCACACGCTCACATGCACGCACGCACGCCTATCTAACACCCTGGCCCCTCTGTTAACATTCGATGTGCAATGATCCTATCACCTACATTGATTATGTGAAATCCTGTAGGTAAGGTATCACCTTATACCTGGCTCGGTATGGTCAATGGATTGGATGAAGTTGTCTAATAGCCGGCTTATGGTTTCTATGGCAACCACAAAGCTTTCCTTAACTATGGCATCAGCATATATCCATATTTGGAAATCACGCTACCTGTAGTGATTATTTTGTGTAGGTATATTCAGGTAACTTACCTATATATACTATATACAGAGAGCGGGGGGGGGGGAGCGGGGGAGGGTCACTTCTATGTCCTTTAGCTGAGTTAGCTGAACAGGTTTGTGTGCCATAGAGCACGGGTAGTGATTTGTGTCCGCTGTTAGTGCGTTTGTTATTGTGTCATTCTGTAATGCGTGATGTAAAATTTCGTGGTAATTAAGTTGTTTTGCCTGATAATGCCCAGGTGACCCCAACAATACTTAGGAGTCTTAATCTGGCTGTTGGGGACAATCTTAGAACTGATCCACTGAGCGGTATTGTAACGTAATAAGGTGATTCACGCCCAGCTTACAATTTGATATTGATATTCTTGCAATGAATCTGCAGTCTTTCCTAATCACGATTTCTGCTCACAGGCATGGGCACGTACACATAACACGTACGTACGCACGCACGCACACGCACACACATTTGGGGCGCCTCCGTGGTCTAGCGGTAGCGTGCTGGACCACAGATCACTACCACCCGTGTTCGAACCCCGGCGTGGGCATATCTGAAGGTTGTTTCGTCTTTCACTTCGTCTCATTACCTTTGGAAGTCGCTCGGCCCATTTAGCCTACCTTGTGCACAAAAGTGGCCGTAAAACATCAATCATCATCATCAATCATCACACGCACACAAAATATTTTAAATAAAGTATGGTCATTATGGAACCTGAGTTTAACCTGACATTGATTTCAGGAGCTTTCAACGCCATAGTATTCCTTTCTGTTCTGATCGGCACAATTGTTATGATACGGGATACTGGGATAAACAAGAAGGAAATAGCATTGCCTTTTATAACGTTCAATAAGAAGTGAGGAAAATATGTTTTATGTATCCCACTCCACCGAGCATCAAATGTCTTGCTGCTGTAGGCAGAGAGAACACGGTCGTCTGTTGTGAGGTGTCGCTGAAACGTGAAGACAGGTTATTGGACACAAACTATATTATCTCACACTATTTAGGGGTAAAACTTCATTTATGGAATCATGACCGAGCTGATACTCAGAGACCAGTTGTCAGTTGGAATGGACGGCGTATAGACGTCTTAAATTACCTGCTACCCGGGACCACCACCAGTTACACTTGTTAATACACAGAGGGGCTGACGAACGCTGTATTTTAAAACAAGTTCACAGCTTGGACTGTTTTATCTGTGTATAGTCTATTATCGCTGTTTCAGTTTCCGAGCTGATTACATCGGGGTTTTGGGATCGAAGTGAGAGGTATTCAGTTGCATTGGTGTATGTTCTTTAAAATTGATGTATGTTCTTTAAAATTAGTATTTGTTTTAATAAGTACATTTACATATATGTATATGTGAAAGTAACTTATTTTTACTCTAATTATGGAAAAATCCAATCAAGCTCGAAAGGCATCCCTTGGAGGCCTCACTTTTGCACGCGTTTTACTCCCTTTGTCGGAGTGTGTGAGTGTGTCTGTAGTTCCGTTAACTTGTCCCGGGGTGTGTGACAGTGACGTGTCGACATCAGAGACTGTCCTTTTGTCGCTCGCTCTTGGTGAGTTGACATCTTCCCATTCACCTACTGACAGTGATGACATCGTGATGGTGTCTGTCTGTGATGGATACTTCACCCTACTGACCTCTGTCTCTCGCTCATGTCATACGTTACTTAGTCCTCTCTTCCACAGCTAACTGATATATATATATATATATATATATATATACATACATATATATATATATATATATATATATATATATATATATATCATCAGTTCATCTTCTTGGTCTTTTGTTCCTCTGAGGACGTGAACTTTGCTCATTTCCAGAGACATGTCATCAGTAATTAAGCCTTTCATGTTACCCAGTATCGGTCTCGTTTTGGAGCAGTTCTAATTACGACAAGCCCCAATCACATGATTGGTCAATGGCCGCGTCAGCATTGATCAGTTCTTGTTGCCATGGTTAATGCCGCCGGTGTCACAGAGCATTGGCGTCTTCTGGCAGGAAATGGCCCGCAAATGTGATACTTGATCGGCGTCAAGAACGGTGCTGGCATGTTAATATATTAATCACGAATCAAATCTGGCGCCCGGAGAAAGGGGCCTAGTGAGTGTAGGGACATGTTTGAGTTGATTACAGTTTGAAAATACCCGAGTCCCATGATAATGTTCTCACTGGATTTATCTCCTGTTTGGTTGATAATTGTTAGCCTTCCTTAACATTTTACTGAGTAGTTATTGGTGATTACTTGCTTTGTGATTAAAAAGAAAACATGGAAACGTGACATTGAATACTTCCGTTTGAAACTGCCATACTCCATGTTATTTGTAGCACATGTCCAAATTCAGTGAAGTACACACGAGTTCAAGTCCGTGCAATATTACAATCCCATTACATTTGAGTGTAATTTAGAAGGTTGGTATAAAGTGAAGTTACAGATATTTTTTCGCAACACTGATTTATAGTTTGAGGACATTAAATGGATAAATGACATGTTAATACAATAAAGGGGGGGGGGGTAAATATTTGTCTAATATGTTCATACAATAGACACGTCATGATAAAGTGGTGCTCGTTTTCCAGAACAATTGTATTTTTTTATAATTTAGACAATATTTACTGTATCTGTTGTCATGTTGTTATAATATATGACATTTGGCATCCTTGTGGCTTGCGTTTCAGAGGCTATTAATAGATGAAGTTCACTTGGCAAGGTCTTTGATGAGGGGTTTGGATTTTTATTTAATCTTTGCCCAAGTTAAGGGATCTCCTGGCTTTCATTCATCATCAGAGTTACTCAGAAATTAAAGCAATCGTTCTCCGGAATATTCCATTTTGTGTGGTACATGTATTAAGATTTCGCGAATTTCTACAATTTAGCTTTCAGAAGATGATTTTCTAAGTCTGTGCATGTATTAGATGGGCATCTGCAGCTGTAGAGTATCCACATAACAACTTTGTCCATTTGGATTCAAACTGAATGTTTTTTAGCTTTCCCATTTGATGGAGGAAATGTAACATCATGGTATAAGTCTATGCTAAAAAGCCTGTTGTTTCTTTGAAATTGATATTTATGTGGGGTTTATTTTGGCCAAATTAGATCAAGAATTTCACAGGTGCCAGTTCTATTTTGGTTTATATAATATCTGAGCCATGCAAGTTTTACCAAATATTACCTGCATCGTATCCGTTGTTGTATGTGACGTGGCCTTCAGCCGTTCGCATGTCTTAAGATCATTCTTTAAAAAATCTGTATGATATTTAACACTCCCCGTTGAATGCGATTCTAGGTTTGACCTTTGCCGGGCCACAAGTCATTATTTGTTCCCATTTTAGGCACGACATTTTACCATCCGTAGTTTCTCGTTTAAACGCAACATTGGACAATTAACAGAATGTATTGTGCCATAAAACGTTACAATTGCCAGTGTCACGTTTTAGTTTATTTCCGCCGAAAGTATCCTATATCCTGGTCCGCTCTTTCTGTTTTCCTTCCAACATGATAACCAACCATTGTTTGTCTTCATTCCTCTCCCTTCCCAGGGCATTTAAATTTTAATTGCCCCCATTTAAAAGACATCCGGAAATTATGTGACCCTTCAATTATTAAGTGCTGATCATGGTTGATCCAGGCCGCTAAAGAACTAAACCGCGGTCTACCTTTGATAATCGGAGATCTCCACTTTAGTGTCTCGGTGTCTCTACTCCGATTGGTTGGCCATTAATTAGATGATCCCCGATATACGGAATTAAGAGACGGGATCTGTTAGATGTCGCCTCTTAAATAGGTCCACCGTGTGTCTGGATATCGATTGGGTGACGTTGTGTGTATCAGATGTGTCACGTGAGAATCAATGATCTGTCTGTCTAATTACCTATTGGTTTAACCAGGTAAATGGCACGTACGGTGCTGATGTATATATATATATATATATATATATATATATATATATATGACTATAGGCAGAAGTGTCTAGCTCTTGACATACTGACTATAAATCATTAATTATTTGTGTCCATTTATCATCTTAGTATGAGATATACTCTTTACCGTACTGACAACACACACTCTGTGTCTGGTTACATATATAACAGTTTACTGTTTGTGTGATGTCGGTCAAATTATGACATCATCTACTCTGGTAGTGAGTTACCAGCATACTGTGCTACTTGTACTCCTGCCGCTGTCTCTGTACTTTCTGTAATACTGCTGTACTATATTTGTACTCGCTATGTCACTACGTGTACTTTGGTGTTCACATACTTTGTTTACCACTATTTGTGCCAGCCTTGTACGCTCTTGCTATTCAATCTGTACTACTGTTGCACTGTTCTTACTCTACCTGTACTACTGCTTTACTGTCCATGAACAGTCTATATTACTGTTGTACTATCAGTATACTCTCTACTGCTTAAAACTGTGGACCTTCCCTCTCCCCAATTGTACCATCTGGTGTAATTTTATAGTATACCTACCAGTATGTTAATTCTATCAATATAACATACCTTTAAAAAGGTACCATCAGCGACTTTACCTTTTTCACCGGCGAGCCGTGATGGCACAGTTTTGTTAGCGCAACAGGACTCATAACCAAAGGGTCTCGGGTTCGAGGCTCCGGGGCTGCAATGATGTCGTGTGGTGATTGGTTCACTCAGCCAGAGATGAGAACCTGACAGGACGTGATGGCTTAATGTGTTTGAATAACGCTTTGCGCCTATAATGGCAACATGCGTGGTATGCTCCCTTGGGAGTTGAGGTGAGCGCGCTGGATTGAACTAGGTCTGAATCAGGGATAGTAATACTGTAAATCGCTGTAGAAGAGCCATCTAGCTGGATAGGGTGCTATATAAATGTCGCTTATTATTATTATTATTATTTGAGGATAGGCCTTAAAACCTGACAACTTTTTTTTGTATTACACATTACCAGTTTGCAAGTTTCCCGGGGCGATTATTAGAGGCTATTGGAAATGGGATCCGCTACATTAATTAGCAAAGACCACTAGTACTAGTACCATGGCCACAGACATGTTCTTGTACTATTCTTGTATCGTTTGCTCTGCAAGCCACGCCGTTTTTGTATCTGTATGCTACTTTTGTAGTGTACATTGTACTGTTTCTTTCCACTCTGTTTAAGCCAATCATGTTCACAGAAGTGGCAGCGAAACAGTAACATTTCTATGCGGAATTACTGTTCCGTTCCTTGTACATTCTGCACTCAGTTACATGCCTGGTCATGTTTGCGCTTCAGTGTAGAGTTGTCATGGTTAGGATAATGCCTGATTAAAGTACTCAAATGAGTATCAGTGACAAGAACTAAATCCAAAAACGTATTTGAGTAATGACTATGAGTACCTTCGGAAAAATATTGCCGTTTTACAGCGGCTCATGCGCACGATATACTAAATGGTCCGAGCTACCGCTAAAGCTTAAATGAGGCAACGAGGAAGGTCACGAAACGCCTCTAAGACACCGCCCAGCCAAGGTTTGAACCCATGTGTTATATAATTCTTTTGCCTTCTGTATGACTGGAACCGATTCTTGATTAGCTTGAGATTGTAAGCTGGTCGTGGGGGGGGGAGGGAGATGTATTGTTGGTACAGTGTCCCTGATTGTGTTTTAAATTTGCATGAATTTTAGTCATTAGTAGGTTGATCAATGCCATATCACAGTATTGTCTGATGGATCTAAGTCAGACATTAAACGATGGCCAGATCATCAGTTAAAAATAGCAGACATTTGTCCTAGGGATCGGCAATAAATCAGATACACTATTGCAAGTATTCCCGGAGTACTGCCACATTAGTTGTAAGTGTTCCTGTTTCTAATGAATAACATGACATTTAGTATGTTAATTGGGATTGATCTAAAGTATATCAGTGAAGGTTTGAGCTGGTTTAATACTAGTTGGATGTTTCATTATAATGGCCGAAATGGCAGCTATTTGACCTGGCTTGGCTACCTGAAATGAGGGAGACGCATATGGTCTGTAATTTACTGTTTCGCCACGGGGACTTAGAAAATTTAGAATTTAACACGTAATAACAGGTTCACCAACAAACATTCTTTTTTTTCCAATTGAATGAATATAATAATAATTGTTAATTATCCAATTATTCACATATTATGAGTGTAAGTACTCTGTGTAAATTGACAGTTGATTACCAATTAAGAAGAGAGATGAGTACATCAGTTCCAACTCATTGTGAACCATGATATGTGCCTTCCAACTTTCTGTGCTATATTATGATGTTCAGCTAAATATGTTGTACTATCATGATACTGTACCACCTTTGTCGAGATTGTTTTATAGTACCGACATACTCACAGATACTAAACTTTTAACAAATAGTTTTGTCTACTTCACCAGCTCTACTTCAAAGCTGTATAAAACACAGATATTCATCTCTCTTTCTCTCTCTGATCTCTTCCCCATCTCTCTCTCTCTCTCTCTCTCTCTCTCTCTCTGTGTGGGGGGGTGTATGTGTGTGTGTGTGTGTGTTGTGTGTGTGTGTGTGTGTGTGTGTGAGAGAGAGAGAGAGAGAGAGAGAGACAGAACGCACGTCGATCGTTTGTCTTAATGGTAAGTATATACGCGCAGTATGTAGCTCATCTACTAACATACCAAACAAAGAGGAGATGTCCTATTGCCGGTTGCTTTCAGTCTGTTGCGTACTTCATCATCCAAATGACAGATGATCCGATTATCAGTTGTAGACAATTTCATGTGTTAAGTTTACAAGGAGAAAGTAATAGCTAAATAAGTAAAAAGTAAACATTTCAATAACAGTTTCTTTTTTATTACTGCCATTCTAAACAGAGTCGGGCCTTTTTGTTTTGATTCAATTACTTTAAAATCGTTTATTTTGGTCGTGTTTCCTTATTGATAGAAAGTGTAAATAATGAATGGTGAACTTTTCAACAAGTCAGAACCCGATCAAAGCCCACCAATTTACCATTTGAAACTGTTTGTCGTTTTGAGCCGGTATTTCTTGATTGATGTTTCTCCTGGCGCGATTTGTGGATTTGTGGAGAGAGAGAAAATTATCATTGATTAATATGTGAATACTCTTGTCAGACATCATATCCACTTTTAATGGCATTTACCTATTTTAGCACCACATTGGTTTTACTAAACTGCCGTATCACGCTCAGATGTACACAAACAGAGCCTTTCTGTTTAAATCACGAAGATCCGCGCATACTTCATTCATGATAATTGTTTTGAGTTTGAGGTGGATTTATCTTGGCACTTCTCGTCCCGTTCACGCCAGAACAGTTGATTTGAGTGGACTGATGAGTTTTGAAATTAATCCATCTAACAGGATAAACAAAGTCATATTTCCAAATATGATCAGAAACACGTTTTTTAATAATAGTTTTTCACGTAAAATATTCAGGCATCAGACAGGTGATCCCCCCCCCCCAGTATTTACAGTCAATTTTTAAGATGATGTAATAATTTTAAAATGTGCAGGGCAACAACTTGTACTGGAGTATGAAATATAATTATCGATGATGAACAGATATCTTGATGTGATATCTCTCTTGTGATGCGAGAAATCTATCTGTTTTATATTGTCTTTTCAGAGAACATATTCCGAACGTCGTTGCGTTGTTGTTGTCTTTCGATGTTTGTATTTATCAATTATGTATTTATTGTCCCTTAATCCCAGAACGAACTTTCCTACTATGTGTTTGGGCTTAGTGGGTAGAGGTTTACAACCAAGATAGTACTACTGCCCATCTGGGACGGCTAATTTGATGCTAAAAATAGTCCAAATTAACACAAACCCACACACACACACACACACACACACGGCCCGTCTCCTTATCTATATATCTTTCTTCAGATGAGAAATTATTAATGATATATTACAGGGCTAAAATCTCACGAGAATCTACGATAATCAAAATTGATTCTCATAAAATCGATTCTGTGAGAATCGAGAGAATGAACTTGTATCATGTTAGATTCCTGCTTTAAAAAATCCTGTAATTATATCTATAACTATCTTCTGTGATGCTTACGTGAATGACCATGTTAATAATAAAGTAATTATCGTGAACAGCCATATGTGTCTCAGTATTTGTTTGTTGATTATTCGGTAATTTTTGCAAATCGATTTGGGTCGAAATTCTAGCCCTGCATGTCCTATCGTGTACCTCTCTCTCTCTCTCGCCACGCTTAGTGTTTGTTGACAAGGTTATGCAATCCGGAAATCTAGTTCACATACACACACACACCCATACACACAAACACGGCTGAAGCAGACCCGCAATACTGAAAAGCAAACTTTGTCAACACAGGTTAGAGATCTGGCCTTCGGAACCAGGACAGCCTCAAATGATCCCGCCGACAGCAGGCTGAAGACTCCATGAGGCACAGCAGGCCATGGTTCAGGGCAGGACAGTTCGGGTCAGCGCAATAATAACCAATAACAGCTCTATTTACATTCAGTGTGGAGCCATTGATTGCACCAATTTAATGTGGCCATAAAAAGCCATAGCGATGTGGCAACGGTATAACGATCTATGTTTAGTTAGCGCAGCATGAGGAACGATTGCTTGTTTCGTCAATCTGGTTTAGTCCAAGACTGGACGCGTGTTTTCTTGTTCGGCTCGTAGAGGGCCCCTTCCTAACTTTGACCTGACCTTATTGGGCGTGGATATAGGTTTCCGGTTTATATTGCCTATTAATAAGATTGTTATAACGTCATAAATTGGTGTCCTGCCTTGGGTATTTCTGAGGGCTTTTTTGTTTCAGGTGTAGAATCTATTTTACGTATAAACTAGGCGTGTTTTTCTTCAGGTTGTTCGAGTTCACACATTTGATCAGGTAAATATGCTCCACCTGGTATTCGAACCATTTATGAGATTAATCCCACTCCTATAATCCTGCCATTGTCTTTATTCGGGACATCATATACCCCTGAAGCTGTCTGTCATCCTACTTAGATTTGATCAGAATGATTGTCAGGTGCTTCAAGCGTGTTTGTGTGTGTGTGTGTGTGTGTGTGATGGTTTCATAGTTAGACTTGTTTAACTTTGATAGATCACCCGAGCGTGTACAACTCAGTACGTACAGATAAAAAATCGTGGGTGGCCCAGTTGGTCGCTGACATAGGTCAGTAAACACGGGCTAAAAAGGACTCACCAGACAGTGTCAGTAATCCATTGCCCGGCCAAGAGATGTTCTGGTTAATCTCTGATATGTTTGCTATCTTTCAACAACGTGGTGCAGTCAGTAGGGCGGTGTTCTGTAGACGTGTACTGGTTATGGAATCGATTCCTATTTTTGAAAACGGCGCCGAACTGACCTCAGAACTATCACCGAGTTACTTCATAACGTGTCTCGACCTGTAACTGCTTTGTTCCATTATTGGCCACTCAAGTATTATACCTTATGGTAATTATGGTTCACATCACTTAGAAACCGTTCTTGTTGTTACCTTGTAATAGCTAATCTAAAACATTTGCAACTAAAGTTTCGTTAAGTAATCATAGCATTTGGGTGACAACTGCTCGTAAGAGTGCCTTATTATTATTATCATTATTAATGGCAGTAGTAAGTGTGTGTGTGTGTGTGTGTTTTAGCTGTGTATAATAAGGCACAGGCACAGAGAATCTCGAACCATGAATTCAAACTCTGGACGTTTCTTCAGGGGACTGAATCCAGAGTGGCGACTTTTCTTGCTGAGACATGTATAATGACTCACCAGTCACAAAAAGCCTGATACCTAGCTGTATCACGATACATCGAAGTATCAAGTATTCTAGAAGCGAACGATACTTGGCCGTGTCATGATGCTTGAAGGTATCAAAACTTACTTTTTTTTTCAGTAGCTAGTCCTTTTTTCGACATTTCACTGATGTTGGATTGATTTTCCGAAACTTAAACAATGTTTACCATAGCTAACAACCTGTGTTTCTAAAGTTCTAATAAGTATCGAAATGTGGACAATATCGAGCCACAAAGTATCGAAAAGAGCCTTTCAATCTGCAATGCATCGAGGTACATGCATCTGTACATACATACATACAAACACAGTATGCGTGCGCCTCCCTGGCCTAACTGGTAGCGAGGTTGGCCACATATATATCTAGCACCTGGGTTCAAATCCTGGCAGGGCTATGTCAGAAGGGTGTTTCATCTTTCACTTCGCTTCATTACCTTTGGAGGTCGCTTGACCCATTTAGCCTACCTTGCGCACAAAAGTGACAGTAAAACAGCAACTTTTTGTTATATATATGTATATATATATATATATATATATATATATGCGTGAATGTATGTATGTATTATGTAATTACACATATATGGGTCATGAGTGAGTTATGTTGTCACAAAAGGTTCTTCTTGGCTATAATGTGTTAAATGGCTTCTAGGTAACTCTTGTGAGCCAGCCTGTATTGGCAGTGAGCCAGTCAGTAATTGAGTGAGCGAGCCGGTTACACACACACACAAACAGAGAGAGAGAGAGAGAGGCTGGCCCTGTCACGCGCGTATACATACACACACACACTCACAGACGGCGTGAGTTGGGCTTGTAAGCTGTTCCTCACCCACACCAACTCACACACCGGCATGTGTAGCCCTGTATCAGTGGCCTACTTCGGGCGTATACGCATCAGGATTATAGTCTAGTTTGTCGTGATAATTTGGCGCCGGTGAAAGATAGCAGACGGATCTGAGATTAACCGGGTCACCTCTTGGTCGTGTAATAGATGGTTGACACTGTCCGGTGAGTGCTGTTTACTCGTGTTTATTGACCCATATCAGCTGTCTGCCCACTGACCTACATAGCGCTTGTTTACACCCTACTTACGTCAGCGCTTCTTGGTTGTTTACCACAGAGCTGACTGGATGATCTTTGCCCTGATTGAATAATCCGTGCACTGTGTTGGTAGGATGTGTATTTAATATTTATGGTTGATGTGTTGTGGTGGTGGTAGCTGTGCGATTGTTGACATGTGTTTGCTATGATAAGACAAACGGCTGTTACACAACAACGAGTGACTTGTCAGATGTTAGTTTCCCGCTGATGGCTCCGGAGTTTAGCTTTTAGTCTAGTAGGATGTAAGTTTTGAGTTGTCGGTTCACGTTGATCTCCTGGTATGTATGTCACTGTGTCTGTATGTGTGCTATCAAATCTTTACTCCATGCATCACCTATAAAGGCTATATTATATGGCCTTTTCCCACGATAACCATACAACATTTTTATCAGATGTGATATGGCTTTATTTTTCTGTCCATAACAAGAAGTACCCTACTTAGTATTCTACTATTGTACAGCGTAAACCACTTTAATGGCACTTTAATGCTCAAATTGGGTCTCACGCATCACCTGTTCTCCAAGACAGAGTCAAACAATGAATCTATTTCACTGGTTGAAGCACTGTGATCAGTTCCAGGTTGTCTAATTCTAATTATTTCATTTTTGTGACATCCCAACCAATTACAACGTTCTGTGAGACGTGAACATAAAAAACATCAAACTGTGTATAGTAAATAGTATTTATCTAAGTTCATTGTACACTTAAACAAAAAATACCGTGAAATCAATCATGCCAAGACAAAATGGCACACTGACAAACTTTATAAAAATAATTGACTCATATTCAGAAGTCATATCATCATATGGGCATTTATCTATTTTCCTTGATCAGTTGGTCTACTAGTACTACATATATACTAGATCTAGTATATAGTCAGCTAGACTATCAAAACCAAAGTTTTTATACTATGCATTAAATCTTGAAATTTGTATACTATAATATAGAGGGTCTATGACAATGTACGTGGGTTTTTTTACATTACCTGGACATTCCAGGTAATCTAAAAGGCACACAGAATGTTGAGGTAGTTTTGTGTGGAGGAATGTGACTTAATTTTCGGATATTTAGAATTAGTTTTACAGAATACTGATGATGGCACGTTACCATTTCTGTCCTTGTGTATCTTGAAATGTAAAATATATTTTCAAATATTGAATCCAAGTTAAGTTATATTTAACAGAGCTATAATTAAAGCCTAATCATCATAGTGTTGTGTTGGTTGCAGATATGGGATCAAATACATTCGTATTTGAAATTTTTTAAATCCCTTTTTCCCTAAGTTTTTGTATTTGAGCTTTCCAAAAAGTAATATATTTGTATAAACTGTATTAAAATACTTCACAAAGTGTTGGATTTTTAAATACATTCTTAAATACATTAAAATCCTTTTTTAAATTGGTTTAACAATTTATTCCAGAGCCAAAAATGTTTTTGGAAGTAGGGAGTAGGTTAAACTGGTGGTTTAAAGAAAATATCTATGTTTTATCCCCACTTGAGTTGTCTCAATTCCTCCTTTTCGTTTTTTTTCTTCAAAGGTCACTCTCATGTCTAACAGAAGAACACACTCAACCATAAAGTAACTCTGCTCTGTGATCTTCATTAATTGGAATTAATGATCTGTTTGTATACAAATTGAGTCCAACATTACAATGAGTTACATCACTCAGGTTAACACTCCAAAGAAGTACAACAAACACAGAAACTTGTCAATCAGATTTATAATCTAGCTTGCTATGTGATGATATGTACAATGTTATGTGATGATTAGTGTGCTGATATGTGATGTTATCATGGTTATGTGATGATATGTTATGGTATATCCGATCATATATGTGATGGTATATCCGATCATATTTATGTGATGATGTTTGATGTTATATGGCGTAATATTCCTGATGATTTACCAGTTGTATTACAAAATGTGTGCATCAAAAGAAATAATAGGAAAAATAACAACTCTGCTCATTATATTGGAATGTATCTGACCTATATTTGTATTTAAATGTTTTACCACGTATTTGACCCTGTCTGGTTGGCTGGTTGGTTTAACCTCAGCACTGGTCACACCTAAGACATATGTATGACCCACATCCAACACACACAAGTATGAACCAGATTCGAACCCACAACCTGTGTGTTGACTACAGCACAGTTTGTTCTAACCACTGCACTATCGGAATACCTATATTCAACTTCACGGTCCATCTGTAAATCTGTATATCCGTCCATAATTATTAAATCTCTACGCGACTATTACGTTCCGGTGTCGTGAATCGTCACGGTGTAGTGGAAAAACCACCGGACCCGACAGATGTGGGACATTGCCAGTCTGACGGTTGTCACTATTACATCAGTCTAAATGTCTGACGACCATTCAATAATCCCCAATCCTTAGTTATCCATAATTTGCCATGTACCCGCCCAGACCAAACTGACCGTATACTGGAATCAATGGTACCGAGTCTGTTTGTGACGTTTTTTTTTTGTTTTAATTTGCACAAGGGCCGAAGTATTTACCGAATATGCTTTTTGCTGTTCGTGTATTTATTTTTCATCTCAATATTCGTTTTGGTGAATTTTGATTTGATTCGTTGGTAGCTCATTTGTTTCTTAGTTTTGGTAAATACGTAATCGGCTAAGCTTCACTTATCGATATCTACTTGAAAATGGGCGTAATTTCTTAAAGGAACTTTTACGCATTCAATATCTAGGTTTATCCCAACAAATAAATGGGCAATAATACATATCCACCATCAGAGCTCATCCCCATAAACCTTTAAATGTAACAGCATTGTCATTGGTTGAGCAGATCCTGTGCTGGGCGTTGTTATTTACTCCTGTGATGGATTTTGAAGTTCCAGTAAATATTTTTTAAATTTCTGTCACCATCAAATATGTGGATACTCTTGTCAGACATAATATCCACTTTTAATGGCATTTACCTGTTTTAGCACCACATTGGTTTTGCTAAATTGCCGTATCACGCTCAGATGTACACAAACAGAGCCTTTCTGTTTATATCACGAAGATGCGCGCATACTTCATTCATGATAATTGTTTTGAGTTTGAGGTGGATTTATCTTGGCACTTCTCGTCCCTTTCACGCCAGAACAGTTGATTTGAGTGGCCTGATGAGTTTTTCCAAATATGATCAGAAACACGTTTTTTAATAATAGTTGTTTTGCACGCCATTTAAATTGAAAAATCTGGGGGTGCATGCAACAGCACCCCCTCACCCTCAGCTGGCATAGGCTTGCTGAGCCCACCTCGGTCCTCAAAAACTGTCCCGTGTTACTACTTTTCGTCCTATGTTAACAAACTTAACACAGGACATAATGTCAGTCAGTTTGAAAATTATATCCATAGCGCTCTCTTTAGGTGAAAGACCCACAGAGACAAATAGTTTTTTCATACTTGACGAACACCAGTAACCCAAGAGGCTTTCTTTTTCATTTTAATCATAGGTAGGACAAAGGTTAATTAGAAAATATTTATTTACTCATTATTATTATAAATAATTTCCCTCGTATCCTGATTCATCATTTGTTTATTGCTTCATTCGTTGCAGATTCTCAACACAGTGTATTAAGGGACTCGCTTGATCCTGCTATATCTATTACCATGGTGCAGCACTCAGCACCGCTCAATCCAGTTCACAGTAACTACTCGCCGATCTCCATGGAAGGAGAAGAGTGTTACTACCAGTGTCAGGAGTCACCCGATAGTGGCATGCGTTCACCGGGTGGCAGCACCATCACACGTCAGCATTCACCTGGTGGCCTGCTCTCTCTGTCGGAGATCAAACTAGAACCGGACGACGACTGCAGGATCCTGGACGGATCCCCGCATGGCACGTCGCCGAGTTCTGTTGGATCGGCGGCATCGCTTGGCAGTACGCACGCACCGCCTGCCACCAGAATGACACTGTCGCCAGTGCACCAGGATCAGGACATGGAGGTTATGAACACTGGTAAAGTAAAAAAGAAAGGTGCAGGTGTAGCTGGGAAATCCATAGAGGAGGAACTTTGTCTGATCTGTGGTGATCGTGCCTCTGGCTATCACTATAATGCCCTCAGCTGTGAGGGCTGTAAAGGTATGTAAATGGTATCCTCAGTTTTAAGTTGTAACCCAGCTGGTTTAATAATTCCAGATGATTCCATGGTATTTTACTCATGATCATAACCCTGACATCATCACCCCACCTGTGATATTTCCTGTTTAACCTTTTGACCTGATGTGTCATGATGCCTTTATAAGTGATTTATATTTAGTGGAATTTCAGTTATCTAATCAGACGCCTGATTTGGAGTTATTAATCTGGTGGGTGTAGAGAGAAAATTCCATTGAATAAATTCCCCAGATTGACAGATTTATCAAGGAAAACGGTTATATTGAACATACCCCCATAAATGTAGGTCAGGGGGTCATTTGTCATATAACAAAGTATTTCTGGGTTCATATTTGTCTGTGCAATGGAATTATTCAGTGCTGTCAGTATCAGGCATATCAAATATACCCAATATTTGCAAAGCTGCCTCTGGTTTAATCCGTGCACACCCAGCTTCAGTTCTTTGCTCGTCCAAATTTATTTTCGGTTTGGACTGCAAAAGCTGGTCAACTTTCTGACTAAGGACGATAAGCATCTTCTAGGGTAGATAGGAACACGTGAAGTGTGGATTCATTATCAGATAACTGGGTATCGCCAGAAGACCAGAAGCAACACAGTTAATCACCCAGTGTAATCAATGTTTAAACATCTATCAATATGTGGCTAGCTATATACATGTAGTCAGTTAAGGGCTTGAGATTGCTTGTTGATACTAAGGGTGACTTCAATGCCGGCGTTTAAGTCTGTCAAAATACCACTGAAGTCCAACAGATATTGGCCATTTTATTCAGCATACTGGACGAATGAAAAATAAAATTATTTCTCAAGTGCAAAATCTAAATAAGTCATTTCTAATTTTTTTCCATTACTATTTGATCATTGCTCTGGGTTTTAGTAAGAATGTAATATGGACAGCTTGCTGACTGGATTTGTTTCTATCTGTAGAACTGTTTAATACGGTTTTCCAAAGGTCACTCCATCCACACATTTAATCCTTTTTTTTTCATAATCAATATACTCTTATTTTAAGTTGGCATAAAACATTGATCAGATCTAAACTGTTCTGTTTACTGACTGATAGTTTCCGCTGATGAATCTGTCCATCAGTGATTACTGTCCTGTCATCCACATGTTCACCAGAATATGGATCATGTCTTTTATTAAGTCAGTTGACCTACATATGACGGTTAACATCGTTTATATGAGACATTTATATGGGACGTTTATATGGGACAAACATATAATTTCTTTTTTTGTTGTTGATCATTTTGTTTTGGTCTGCTGTGTCCAATTGCATTTCCTGCAGCAGGACATTAAAACAATAAAAGGATATAACAAGAAATAGATTTAATACAAGAATCCTTAAAGACTCTCTAGTCACAGTAATCTTTTTTGACACACCCTCCGCTCCCTTGGTCACAAACAAACACACAAATGAAGAAATAATCGGAATATTTTCTCCCAGCAATAATTAATTTTGGCTGAGAAAGTAACCTATGACTCGTTTAATTTCTTATGGTAAGAAAAATAATATCTCAGAATTTCAGTGTTCTTTAATTTAGTGGGCAGCCTAAGTGTCAGCTGCTACCGTTCTTCTTGCTCTACTAATGTGATTGATTATTCCATATTAGCCTAACCTGTCATCAGAATTCCTTGACCAGAGATTGTTGACCCTTGACACACAGGTTACCTTATATTGATATTGGATGTGGTTTAATAATGGGAAAATCATATTTCTTCTCAGTTGATTATTATTATTATTATGTTTTGTGTTGAACTAACCGAACGATCATCACCTGGTCTGTACCGTCCATTTATTCCGATGTGGAATATAACAAATACCACTGGCTTTTACTAGCTGTTACTCACCTCAGCATTGGTTTTCTCAACCTTATGCTATACTGAAGTGACAACATCACAAATACAGATACAGTCAGCATATGGATGTTTTCTGTGTTCTCTCTTTCCACTTCCCAACTTGATGGTCTTTCATTTGCAGCACTAATAATTAAAACGACATTGGACCAGCCATACTATTCCATGAACAGCTGCAATGCTCTTCCATCTCTAAATAGTAAACCAACGATATTGCGTAACATTTGGTTAATGACTATCATTGTCTTTTCCATATCTTAGTCGAGGGCGCCTCCGTGGTCTAGCAGTAGCGTGCTGGACCACAGATCACTACCACCCGTGTTCGAATCCCGGCGTGGGCATATCTGAAGGTTGTTTCGTCTTTCAATTCGTCTCATCACCTTTGGAGGTCGCTCGGCCCATTTAGCCTACCATGTGCACAAAAGTGGCCGTAAAACATCAATCATCATCGTCCGTATCTTAGTCCCTTGGTTCAGCTGAAGCTATAGTGTATTTAAATATGGGATTATTTAAATATTTTAGAAAATACCTTTGTACTGATATACTAATCATGTGTGGCTGTATGTCCTGTCACTGAACTAACTAAACACACCTCTCACCAAACACAGAATCATGTCACTTGTTGCTGTATGCTGCAGACACGTGCTGCTGCCAAACCTTTATGGAATGCTAGCTGAACACCTAAAATACATACGTAATCTTTCATCTTTTGCAGGCTTTTTCCGTAGGAGCATTACACGCGGCGCCAACTACACATGTAAATATGGAGGCCACTGCGAGATGGACATGTGGATGAGGCGTCGGTGTCAGAGTTGTCGATTGCGCCGATGCCGAGAAGTCGGCATGAAAGAAGAATGTACGTATAGCATGTGGTGTATCGTGTGCATATCTATGTATGTCTGGTATAAATTGTTTTCTTTTGGCAATGACCAACCTGACTTACTTGCAATGTTAGTGTCTTCCTCAATACAAAACATTATTTTAAAATGATCTCATTTTTATTTTGTTTGTCTTTGAAAACATTTGGTCATCATTCCAAACGAAGTGGAATCAGTGGCTCTCAGAGTTAATAGTTAGTGGGAGGAAGTTTGGGTAATCCTTTGACCTCTTCATTTACTAGTCAGTCCCCAAAGATTCAAGCTGTACAGGCATATCTAGAATTCCTCAAAATAGTAGAGCAGCTTTCTGACAACAGGCCACTCACTAGTACAGTGGTAGTATTGTATAGCTATTCAACGGTGATCATGGTCTTATGTTAAATAAGCACAAATGGATCATTAATTTTTGGCTCCCTCTTTTTGTATACTGGCTTCTTAAATTTTTAAAAATTGTTGGATGTGTTCTGTTTGCCTTTAGGCTAAAGTCTAACTGGCTATAGTTTTAATTATACGGTATATTCTAATCCTCTTTGTAACATTAGTGGAAGCTGATCAGTGTGTGTATGTATGGACGCAGATGTGTGTGTGTAGCAGGGAAATAGCGAGCAACAGGTTTTCACAAAAGCATTTTTATGCCAAAATGACTACTTCATGAGAGGTAAAGGAACAGTCCTCTCAGAAAATATTTCTTAATTATATAATGCTTTGAACAGTAACCAAAAATTTCACTATAATAATCATGAATTATACCTGATATCATAGATATTGGGAAATAAACCAAATTACTGGAGGGCAGCCAGAAGCCAGATTTGAAGGCGGGAAGGAGTAAACTGAAATGTTCTAATGTCACCTGAGCACTCTCTAGACTGACGCGGATTATAGTTTCTCTTCAGCATTAATTTCTGAGCCATTTTGAATCATCTTCCTCTTGTCAGGTTCCTTCTGGCTCAAACTGATATGGTTGTATGTGTCATTCATGACATACTTTTAACAACTTAATTGCGTTATGTTCTGGAATAATTCTTTGCTCACACTTGTTTACATGCTTTTGTATGGGCTCTACAGACTTCTGATCAAACTGCTGCGTCCAAGTCACGTCAGCATTCAGCAGCTTCCGGTCTATGTCTATTAATGAGCAATTTGAACTGAATTATTTAATATGTGGGTGATCATTTACACATTTTGACAATATTTCTGATATTTGTGAGCGTAGCTGTATTAGTACTGAAAATTTGAAATGAAGGTGGACTTTCCCTTTAACCTGCACTGAGTTGTGTGCTGTAAACTACAGCATGTTGCAATGTGTTACTTTAGTTCTGCATATAATTTACCCCAAAAAGTAGAAAGAAATATGCACATTCCAGGACAGGGTCAACTCTGTTTATCAGACAGGCCGCTTGAAAAATATCTTTGAAAGACTTAGCCATTCAAATTGAAACACTGTACAACTTGCTGCCTTTGTTAGTGTGCCACTTTTCAGTCTGTCATAAAGCATCAGGCTAACTGAACCGGTTATAGGCCATTGTATAGAGGAAGCTTATGAAAGGTTTCTTAATGTGTTTTGCCTTTCTCAGTTCACTCTATTTTCAATGAATAAATTCTATTTATAAAACACATAAAACAACTAATAAACACATGAGAAGCATTGCTGCAGCTAGCTCTTGATATGCTGCTGCCAATTTTTCAGTATCCTCATTTATGTTCCAAGAAGTAGTAATAACAGCAGTTGTAGTAGTGGTGGTGGTAGTGGTAGTATTTTTTTAATAAATAATCATCTTTATTTCTCATACACACATATAACAATATCTACATAGCCAGAGACCACTTTTAGCATAATGTCAAAACATGCATTGCAACATAACACAAGACATGAAATACTAATATAACTAGTAATTTATTGTTGTCATGTGTTTTTTTTTAAATTTAATTTTAATAACATATATGTGTGTCAGAGACCTCTCGTTCCGAGTTGGATTCAGAGATTTGGTTTTTAGCGTCAGTCATCGGGTTGGCCAACCTGTAATTGTGTGAGCTCACAGAATTGGTACAAGATGGGGCTAAGTCACAAGGTCATGCAGGAAATGGAAGAGATGGTCCGGATTTACTTATCCAGAAGTGGTTACTTTGTTGGATGGTGAATAGGTAGTTTAAATTATGCATCTGTAATTGGCAACTGTAATGTAATAGTATTAGTAATACACAAGACCTTTTAACAGATTCTGTTCTTTCTTCTGATTCTCGGCTATTTGTGCACGCTACGTCTACTATTGGTTACAGACTCTATGTCTACTATTGATTACAGACTCTACATCTACTATTGATTACGTCTACTATTGATTACAATATTCCCATGATAGATGTTTTCAGTGATAAAATGCTGAATGGGCAGAGCCATCTTTCGAACTCTTCTTAATTGTGATGTTGACATGGCATATACCAGTAGTCTTAAGTAATGTGTAAGACACTTTCTGTAGCTGAACCTGTTGCAATGAAGACACTTTCTGTAGCTGAACCTGTTGCAATGTTACCCAGTTATATAACTCTGGGACCTGAGTTCGAATACTAATATAGCACTAGTCTGTAGGATGATTCATCTTATATTTCACTTCATTACCTCCAAAGATTGCTTGGCCTATTTACTGTGTGCAGAAAAGTGAACGTAAACAGTGGCAACATTGTAGCTAAATTGTAAAGTACTTAGAACAGTCAGAGGCTACCTTTAAAAGTACTCTGTAAATCAGCCTGTTGGCATATGATTTGTGTCAGATATTGACCACTTTAGATCTCTGTACCTGTATGCTGCAGTTTTACTGCCATTTCTATGGCCTGAGTAGCATTGGTTGTGCCACCATTACGTTAGCTGCATAATTCATGATGACATCTCTGGTGCCATCACGTGGTTATATTTATTGTCTTTGTAGTCGGCCAACGGGAAGAGTTGGCACGTATTCTAAAACGGTGACAGCTCTGACAATCTCGCCTAGCACATATAGCACTTCTGCGACACAGTTGGTAGTGCACTGCTGCACTATGGATATCCAGATTTATTTCCAAGTGTTACCTGTGTGTGTGTGTGGGGGGGGGTCATGTTGCAGTAACAAACTTCAGCCTGACCATCTCATTTCCATAGAGAATAGCCTCTGGGGCATACGTCCCTTGCTGTGGCCGTCTTGAATCTAAACAAAGCCGTTAGTATTACTCACTCTAGCCCACAATCATACTGATCCAGTTATGATTTCTCCAATCTGAGTACAGTAAACCATTGTTTATTTGTGGTGGTATTTTACTGAGGTGTCCTTCCGCTTGGTGTAACTGATGATTGTCCCTAGATATGTTGATGTTAATAGATTGTTATTGTTGTGTTTTGGTGTGTTACAGTTTTGTGTTTATAGAACACATTATGTTTATCTTTTATGTAGACAGCAAAGGTGTGGGGATCTTTTTTGTTTTTATGTGGTACTATGCTGCTGAGACAGAGCCTGTGGGCTTTATTATTGTTTTTATAATATTAATATTATTAGCTCATTGTTAGCTCGTTTTTGAGTTGCATCATAGTTGGTTAGTTTGGGAGTCGGCTGATCAAAAGTTATCTATTTATAGGTTGTCAAGTAGGGGTTGGTTGGTATTAAAGATTGGCTAGTCAGTGGTTATTCATCGGTGGCGATTGGCTAATTAAGTGTTGGCTAATTGAAAGTAGGCTGTTATGGAAGTTAGGTACTTGTGTTAATAAAGTGTTAATAAAGTGTGTATTGTAGCAGCTGTTATCAAGCACGGTGAATCACCCTTCGGATATGCCCATGCCGAGAGTTCGAACACGGGTGGTAGTGATCTGTGATCCAACACACTACGGTTAGACCACACGAAGGCACCCTTCTCCATTGACGACATGTTTGCGTAATGGACTTCAGGGCATTGCTCGGATGACCCTGTACTCTGTAGAGGAGAAAAATGCCTGTCTGACTTTCCAGGCAACTTTCATTATAAGAAGCTGGTGGAGGGGCCGTATGAAGTGTACCACAGTACAACGCACAACTGATGTAAAATTTATGGGCACAGCATGGCATGCTGCACCCATAAAAAAGCCTATTAGGTTTTTCTTTTTAATTTTTTTTAATGCTTTGTTTATCATGTGATGTCTGTTTCTGTGCTGATTCCTTCTAGATGTTGGGTTGTTTGTCTGTACTGATACTGTACTGTATATCTGGTTGTTGCTCATAATCTGTCTGTGTCGGCCAGTCGGAACTGGCTGGTAAATCATGTGATGTTTTGCTGATTTAATCTGATCAGAAATTATAGATTTCCTATAAACTGTCCAGGATGTTAGACAAACTATGAGAATAGTCCGAAGGTGCCCTGGTATATGAGAAAGGACACTTTAGATTAGGACATTCCACTTAAAGTTGGACTGTTTCAATGATTTGTGTTCGTGGTGTTTTAAAGTTAGACAGCAATTACAGCCATAAGATAGCAATGAAAATGGTTTGTTTAAACATCATAGAGAATGTACAGGTGCTATTAATCAGAAATGATATAAACATGCATGAATCATTCTTCCCACTAATGTTTATTAGAACTGTGAGAGTTGTTCTACAGAAATAAATAAAATGAAATTTTACACCTGTGGCAGTATGCATTTAAAACATAATAGTGTGTGTGTGTGCGCGTGCGCGCACGCCTGTTTTATATCTTTCTTTATCACTGTTTTGACATCTTTTGCAGGTCTACTATCAGAAGATCAGTGTAAGGCTCGCGATGTCAGGCGTAAAGCTCGTCAACGCATGCAGAAAGTCCAGTTGGGCCTCGATCCAGAGGTGGAAAATCAACAAAGTCCAGATAGCAACTCAAACAGTGCCGATAGCAAGCCCGACATCAGACCGGTCACTAACCCTCTAGATTGCGTCACACCCGAAACTAGAGAGATCATCGAATGTACAGTGTTTTATCAAGACAAATACGAACTACCAACGGAGGAAGACTTGAAAAAAGTCTCAGTAAGCATCAAGATATTGCTTTTGCTTTGATTTCTTCAGCTGTCCTTTTTGAATATTTCCTTTTATTTCTTTTCACTGCAACCTAGCTGTTTCTCCGTGGAGCAGAGCTTTGTTCCCTGGAGTCAAGCTTCATTAGGGGGCCACCATTTCCTGGAAGATGGCCCTGTTTGTAGTCTTCACAGCTTCATACTTTATAATCCACCTTGATTTTCACAAAAACTGAATTTTCTTGGGGTCACTAAGTTCTTCTACTGGCTTTCTTTGGAATACTTTATTTAGCTTATCAGATCAGACCCATTTCTGGGGTACAGTTCTGACTGCTCTGTCTGTTCGTCTGTTTTGGTACGTATCCTCTGTTGGTCTCCCCATTTAATGCTGAATCTCAGAAACTATTCATCAGCTTTTATTCTATTCTTTCGTTAACATTTCTCGTAGCATGCTAACCGTTGTGAGTGAAATTTGGAGAATTGTGTGCTTTCTTAAGGCAAGCATTTACTTTATATACCAGAGGAGCTAGTAAAATGTAGTTCAGTAATGTGATTTATGTTTTAACATTACAATATTCCCAGTGTTACATACATTTAATGAATATACTTTTGGATTGAATGCTACATAGGAGATGGTTTTAGATTGTATTATATCATTGTTAGTTCAGCTGCACACTCTCCACTGTTAACTCAAACAGTGGAGAGTTTGTCTCCTTTAGTATTTTGTCAGCAATTATCTGTTGCCGAACTTTATTGTCTGCTGCTGTGTCGTGTTTGAAAACTTATGATGACATTCTGATAACATCGCAACCGTGTCTCCACACTGGTGACTCGACGAATAAATTATAATTATGTTCCGGATCTAAATGTTATTTAGTAGAGTTGGGATAAATGACGGTGTTGTTTTATGAAAAGGATCTATACACGATATATCCTTGCTCATCATGTAAACATTATTGTTTGTTGTTAATTTTTAAAGAGCAATTTAAGAAAGCACCGCCTTAATATCACACCACATTCAGATAATCACCGGTGCCAACCAGATATAGAAAGATATAGACGCCACTACTTGTAATAGGGGCATTTGTTTTTACTGAAAGGTTTTTTTGGGGAACTCATTCTGTGTTAAATTATGTGGAAGATTTTTATATAGGTGATAACGGTGCATATTCTGGCCCAAATCAAGTCATTATATTTGCTCTAGTTTTTTAATATTGATATAAATGTTTACAAGATACCTCGTCTCCGTGATAACCTGAATCAATCATAAGAGATGGTTTTAAAACACTTAAAGCTATTTCTGCTAAAGTGTTTTCCCTATTGTTCCACAGACTTTTGTCTCAAACATCAAAGCCCATCTCAATTGACCGGATGAATACAAACTCTCCCAGTGTTATCTGTTTATATTTATCCCCCCTTTCAGGTTCTAGTTTACAGTTGTTTATAAATTTATTCCATTTACGTTGCAGTATTTTGTTTCGTTATTGTTTTCAGCTTTAAGCTACCATTTTCTATCAATGTTCAACCAAGATTTGTGTTTGTCTACTAGAATGTACAGGTCAGTGACGAAGGCCGTCCCAAGGACATGTCCAGTTCGATGTACAAGATGGTCGCCGAGATGACGATATTGACCACGCAGCTAGTGGTAGAATTTGCCAAGCATCTGCCAGGCTTTAACACAATCAGTCGTGATGATCAGATCGTACTGCTGAAGGTATGTTATTTGTGGAAGAGGTAATTGGAACTCGCTAAATCAAGCAGGCCAAAGGATGTACACTACAGCATCATATATGTACCAGGCATGAGGTCAATTCCATTTGGTCAATTCCAATTCCACATCAAATTTATGCAAATTTACCTACTCTTTCTTTTACCTCGTGCTTTTACCATGACTAGATACTCTTGAGTACCTACTCTGAGTAGTATATATTCCAAGTAGGATTGTCATGGAAGAAATATTTCCGAATTAAAAAACTAAATTGTAAATTAATTTGTGTGTTTAATGTTTTGTAGCTAATTTCAATTCCAAATATATCAATTCCATTATTTTTAAATAAGCAATTCTAATTCCGAAATTCAAATTGCCCATCAATTCCGGAATTGAATTGACCCCATGTCTGATATGTACCATTATATTTGATGCAGTGAAATATTCAATTTTGCACAAACTGATGGTCTGTGTCGATGCAATGCCATCTTGTGGTAAACCCTTTCAATATTTCACATACAAACTGGTTACCTTTTATGTTCATGTGAATAAAATATAGTGCACTTAATGCATTTTTGACACCAGCCATTTTGGTGACCATGCTGATCTAAATGAGAATTCTAGGTTATGATTTATGACCTAGATAGTCTGTGTCTTTAATTCACTTCAACAACATTTAGACATAAGTGACATGGAGAGTAAATATTTGCCTTCCAAAATGACAATAAAGGTAGACCAGAATTAAACATGTTAGAAGTTGAATTCCACTGAAGTGCATTTCATTCAGGTCATTGGTAGTCCAGACATAAACTCAAATCATATGAGGTTCATATCATTTTAACTATCTAACAGATTATCATGATAGTAATAATAATAATAATAGTGTAGATTTAATTCAACAGCCATTCAAAGATACTATACAATGAACTTACACAATGGCACGCATCATAATTAAAAGAGGTTCTTTCAAAATTTATACAGATTCAGTTGATCAAATAACTAACTTAAGAAACCTGGTCGACATAATGAATGGTTCACCATACATCTATATAGCATCATGATGTTAAATAGCAGCATACCATAATATACATGTCAGCTTTTTGATTGGCCACATTACATAAGAAAACATGATATCTTATACTTTCATCTTTCATATTTATACATGTTCACGGTATACGGTAGACTATACTTGATCATGGCTGATGTCTGCCAGATTAACTTTAACTAATAATTAAGGATTATAGCAGTTGAAAGAATTTTTGGTTTTCACTGCATTTAAGCATCCTGCACTTTCTACGCAAATAGATTTACCAAATATTCAGCTAAACTACGTAAAACATTGAGTCACATATGGCTGTTTATGATAATTACTTTATTATTAACATGGTCATTCAGGTAAACATCACAGAAAATGGTTATAGTTTTACTTATAAATATAATTACAGGATTTTTTAAAGCGCGAATCTAACATAAATACAAGTTGATTCTTGCAAAATCAATTTACGAGAATCAACGTTGATGCTCGTAAATTTTTACAAAATTCTAGCCCTGCTGCACATTATTGATGGATGTAGATCTATAACAACAAGGTGTTTTAACCCATATACACAATTAAATATAGTTAAACAAGCATAAATAAATAACCTGAACCAGGTAGAAATGAAAATAATACACGTATGGACCTTTTCTATTTTGTGCAGGGATCAGCATCCGAGGTGATGGTGTTGCGTACAGCGCGCCGTTACGATATCCAGACGCAGTGCGTCATACTCGGTAATGGTATGCCGATGACGAAGGATAGCATGAAACTCGTCGGACTCAACGACTACGTGGACAGCCTGTTTCAGTTCTGTCACAGAATGGCTGAGATGGGAGTAGACAATGCCGAATATGCGCTGATCACTGCTATGTGTTTACTGACAGGTGAATATCTTTGGCTGTTGTTGGTGGGTTTCAGTCTAATCATGGTGATTGCCCCTTTAATGAGCCTTTATGTATTTTAAACTTTTTGAACAGAGTAATCTCAATTTTATTGTCACCATGTTCATGTGTGTGTGCTTATAACATATTTTTCCTTGATAAAACACTCGACCTATATACAGGTTTGATGCAATTTCACTTGAAGTAATTATAAAGAAATTCATCTCATACACAGATTTTTAATTTTTTTTAATAATCCTCTATTTCTCGTACACACATACAACCATTGACCTAAAAGAAAACTAGACCGAACAGTCAGTGGTGTTTGAATGGGCCACCATGACCAACCAGCGCTGACTTCCGATAGAGACAAAAAGCAACTTTGAAGCAGCTGCGCTTCGAGTTTTGAACCTATGAATACGGACATTTATTGTGATGCGTGCATTATAATTTTGTGTGTGCAGACAACCTGTATTATTCCATGAAATATGTAAATGTCGTTTTATGTAAGTCCGTAGATTTAGTTTAGTTTAGTTACTCCCACGGCTTATGCAACCATCAACACAACAATAATTCACCATGTTTATAAATCCGATTTTGCAGTCTGCGTTCCCTTTTTCCTCCACCGGAAATTGGGACCTGTTTGCCATCAGATCGGCAGCCGTGTTCGGTCTAGTTTTCTTTTAGGTCAATGCATACAACAATATCTACATAGCAACAGACCACTTTTATCATAATGTCAAAATGTACATTGCAACATAACACAAGACATAAAATACATATGTAATTAGTAATATTCATAAGTAACTATCGTGATAATAAAAATATGACTGTTGATTATAAATATGAAAATAAATACACAGATATATATTGTAGTATGACAACAGCATCCAGTGTAATAATTTTACATTTTTCTGCTTTTATTCGAGTCCACACAACTAATGTTTCATGGTTGTCATGTGACTTCTAATTATTCTGTTTCGTATGTTTCAGAGCGGCCAGGACTGGGAAACTTTCGTCATGTGGACCAACTTCATGACATGTACCTACACGCATTGCTGGATTATCAGAAATATCGACGTTCCAGTGGATCTCACTTTCTCGCTAAGCTCCTCATGAAGTTCACTGAACTGCGGACCGTCAGTCAGATTCACTCGGACTCGTTATATAATCTCAAGCTAGAGAAAGGATCTCTGCCACCGCTTCTCTCGGAATATTTCGACTTAGAAAAGTAATGATGACTCGGCAATAATGGTGATCACTGCTATTTATTAATGTGAATCGGTTGCCCACAGTTGGTTGACCAGTCGTATTCCAGCCCTGGGGTTGTCGCCGAGCTCCGGAACCTAACCTCAAACTGTGTCAGTGTCATGTGACCAATGAAGACATCGCGTGATGTGACGTGACATGATGTGATGAAGTACTGCTTGTGTTCATCACCATCATCACCACCACCCCCAAAATCGGCATTTGGGAGAAATTCCGAGGGCAAATCGATCATTTTGCCATGACGGATGTCACGTTTCTTTGGTTTGTTTTTATCATGCCATTATGGATCATGATGTCTTCTCATCTTTGTGGATTACGACTTGCGCGTCATCATCTCTACCTTCATCGCGTCTGAGGACTGCCATATCTGGAGTGCAGGCCAACATCCAGTTTTGAGAGATTCACTCCAGGAGTTAGTTAGCTTTGGTATTTTGTCGCAAACGCATGTTGAGTTAACAGCTAATGGGCGCATACTGAGTGTGTGATGATGTCTTGGATGCATTATGATATCTGCTCATCATCATTATCATCATCATCATCATTATCATCATCAATTCCATCAATGTGTTTCTGGTAGATTGGGTCATCTGATTATGCCAACATATATTTCAGCCATTTGTCACATTCTGAACACTAAATCCAATTCAGCAGCATTACTAGAAAGGAAAATTGAGTCGAAAAGTGGCTTGTGAATGACTCATCTAAAATGTGCAGTCAAAATGTGTATATATCTCCCATCTAACACAGGTCGCACAAAATGCTATACCATACTGATTCATAGCTGAAATGTGCCGATGGAAATTTAGGTAATTTCATATATGTCCTTCATTTTCTGTGGCTGAGCATCAGATGACCCTCTAGTTTTGTCTTGTTTCTTCGTCGTATTTGCTAGTTTGGTGAAACTTTGTAGGATAGCCTTTACGAAAACATGGCAGCAAAGATATTTATCCAACAGTCACAGTAACTGTACTGAGAAAGGAATTCGGACAGTACTAGTAGAAGTCTGGGGATGCACGCAAGTGGCATTCAGTGCATCCGCGGATACCACCAGTATGTACATTATCTGCAGTTTGGTGGCCAGCTGCTAGCAGCTGACCCACAGAAAAATTCTTGCCAAGACTGTGTACCAGGTGAGCAGTTCCAGCCTGGGATGGTTACATTCACCAGTGTCCAGTTAGTGCATATCTGCTCCTCAGCGAGGAGCCCACACCCAGGATTTCCCTCCTTTGTATAGTGTCTGCAGTACATCTGTTTGCACACAACTGTGCCGTGTGTACGTGCAATATATGTGCTTGATTATATGGTTTGGTGTGTGCATTGTGACAGTGTTAATTTTGGGAATAGCCTTCGTTAATGTTGATGTTGTATTGTTAATTCTATCTGTGTTGTGTTATCCTAGACTCTGTATATAATAATAATAATTGTATTAATAATGGCATTGTTAACAGAAAACATTTGTGTAAATGCTCTAACCAAATGTAAAATGCTGTGTGGCACCTGGCACCAAAAGGTGGATTAAAGCAAAAGACTAATATGCTCCCAAAAACAGATAACACACAGCACATTTTTTTCTGTAAACTCTATATATATATATATATATATATCACTGTGATAATTTATAACTAGGCTCATTGCTGTAAATGTGTCTCGACGAGCTTTCTGAAAGTTGCTTGAGCTATTACGTAGACAACATTCCCACGGCCTGCTCATGGACTATGTTCTTGCGCAGAATAAGCACTTTCAGTGTTTCTGTAATGAAATGCTTATGTGTTCAGAACAACCTGTCACTATTCTGTACCATCATCAGCAGTTTGAAATATTTAAAACTTGATCGTTTCTCTTCACAGGCTTAGCCAGAAGTGAAGGTTTTGGATGTGCCACAAAAAAACCCGGGGTGTGCTGAAAAAAGTAGTTGTGTTACGTGCTAAACTGGCCGCATTTACCAAAAAAACTGGCCGTGTAAAACACGCTGCAAGGTTGCCTGGATAAGCCTAGGACTCTCATAGTGATTATGCTCTTCTTTTTCTGCAGGATAATGTTTTCAATAACAGTAGGATATCCTCACTGAGTTACCTCGGATTTATACCTCGACCCTGAATTCCAAAGCATCATGAATAATATATATTTTTTTGGAGCATCTTCTGATCCCTAATCTTTGTCCAGATCTCCAGCATGGGGCCGAATTAGTAAAACTTTACGTGCATAAATAATAAGATGTGATGCCGATTGGTACGCATTGGCTGTGCAGCATCTCGCTTAGGGCTGACCTGAACACACCGTTTGAATATGTCAAAGATCAGCATAATTTATCGCGACGATCATTGGAAATCATTCACGGTCTTGAATTATGAGTGTGCGCCGAGTGACTGTACAAGGCTGTATGTCATCTAGACGTGTATGGAAGTGTAAGCAATCCGTGGCTCCTCGGCGGTAACAACAATATGTTGTTCATTAGGTTTGGTATGTCTGAAAGCTTTGAAGTTACTGAATTCAGAATGTTCAGTTTTAACCAAATTTTTAAATTGCCAAAAGATGTCGTATAATTAAGTTGTGGCTGTATTTTTGTTTTGTTGACCGCAAGTGGATTTTAATTTAGGCACACTTGTTGTTGTTTTTTTGGCAAATACATACATTCTTTTCAAATAGCCTAGATGTTACTGGTCTTTTAAGCTGCCTGTTTTAAACTTCTCTGTTTATAAGCATGATAATGTGTGTGTGTGTGTTCTAGTCACAGTTCTCTCTGTTTTATGTTAATTCCTGACCTTAAATAAACAATAATGCATTACAGGTCCTACAAAATGTAGACAGCTATTTTGTTAGCATTAAGCCTTTAACTGGCACGTGTGTATATTTGTGTACGGATATATATATATATATATATATATACACAAGTTGTGTCTGTAAAACAGATTTCGCACATTACTAACTAAAGCTGGATGGAAATATTAATGATATGTCGTTGGTCTTTCCCAAAGTTTCCGTTTATTTGTATGATTACGTCATTTCTATGTGGTATTTGATGGTGTTGCTGGCCGGGGTCGTTTCGGTCAAGTTAACAGTATTAGCATTGTATGTATGTATATTTGTTATAATGCCGGGATGTCGAGTATCCCGATTCTGCCATGCCCGGATGGCTGTGTCAGTTCGCGTTGTGGCGACCTTGTCGGCACCGTAAAGGTCGGCCAAACCGGATGTATGTGTGTGTGTACGGCGTAACAAGTCTAAACGCGCTTGGTACCGTCGTCGACTCAAATACTCGTGCGTCCATCTTACATACCTCGTTGTTCTCCGCGTGTACTAGCCGCTTGACGTGTGTCCCGTGTACGTTTGTTTACACGCCGGGCTATACACGTGTTTACGCCTGGCGTACGCGTGTGTACCTATTGCGCGTAGCTCGTCTCTTGTTTTACTAATCTGTACTGTTTCAGACGTGTTTCATCGGCGAGACATATCCAGTTTACCCAGCTGTCGTCACGTTAGTGGCCGAAGTAATCATCCTCTAGTACCGTAAAACTGTTATAGTAGTAACAGATGATTTGGTAGTTCTTCCTAAGGTGGCAAGGGCGCCTCCGTGGTCTAATTGGTAGCGTGTTGGATCACAGATCACTACCACCCGAGTTCGAACCTCGGCGTGGGCATATCGATCAGCCGATTTAGCTCATCAAGTGCACAAAAACGGCCGTAAAACATCAGTCGTCATCTTAAGATGGCACCGTACAAGACACTGTCTGAAAACGGTTAGTTGGCAGTAGCCAGCTAATCTTGTCACCGATATGGTTAAAGTGTAGATAGCAGTTTACTATGGTAATGTTTTTGGAATTCGCTAATCGAATGCCGTCTCTGTTCGTGCATGGCGCTCCCTCTAAAATATTGATAGCCAACAGCAACAAATGTTTTATGAAACACCGAAACCATGTTTGTATGTGAAATTCTGTGTCCAGGGATCGCTTGTGGTGGTGTCCCGTAAACATGTCTGCTGCTGTTGTAAATACATCGTGGCGAATCGCATTGTGCGCGTGCGTGCGTGGTAACAAATTATGATTACTCAGGTTATTCAGAATAGTTCACCTTGTTGTCATATTTGAAATATTTTTAGAAACTTGACTTTGAGAGTTGGAAGATAGCCGCTTTCATATGCTGTTGACGTTTTGGCTGCCAGTTTGTGCGTATGTGTGCGCGCGCGTGTGTGTGTGTGTGTGCGTGCATTCGCACATTGTGCAAACACTGTCCAATGTGTGCAGCGTGTGCGTGGGCATACTGAGTCAGCCTCTGTTGTTTTCCTTCTAAAACATGATTTTGACAGAGATGAGGTTGTATGAAGAATTATGCATGCATGTTTGCTACTCTTTCGTCAAACGCTAGTGTGTGTGTGCGCGAGTGTGTGTGTCTGTGTGCGTGCGTGCGTGCGTATGTGCGCACTTCGCGAATGCATATGCTCATGCTCCGTTTCGCATGCGTGTCATCGTTGCGATTTGTTAAGGTTAGATTGTGCCAGCCAAAAGACACATAATCACCCGTCAAGTGCTTGTGAATATACGATATAAATTATTTAGTTGTTGTTATTTCGTTGTTGAATAATACGTTTGGCGTGAATGTCGGGTCAGAACAATGTGATACGTTGTGCACTTATGGTAGATTGGCCAGTCCACGCTTCGGCTGGGCAGTATAAGGCGTGCCACACTCATACAATATTATTATTATCCCTATAACTATATTGTGATATTCGATGTTTTACCATCATCATGTAACGATTGTACTACCTTAACAGTGCTCATTGTCCGGTATGGATGCGTTATGATCGATGTGGCCACGTTTACCTGTGTACGTCACCACGGTCGGCACCAGTGATGTACTAGATTGTTGTCGGTCGGTTTAAATAAAAGATTTGCTCATGGATGCTAATATTAGGTCTGTTGTCTTGTCTCCTCCGGTTGATGAAGGATTTTGGTAGAAGTGTTTTAAATGAAGAAATTAGGAGGCTGGATAGTGAGATTTTTTTCATGGAAGACAATTGTTAATAACGGGGTTCACACGCGTCCTGGAAAACCTGGAAAATAACAAATTCATCCAACAAGAATGTTTTCGGACGCCAACATTTTTAAATTTAAAGAATATTTGGAGTATATCGACTTCACAAATGTCGTAGCCACGTTATGGCCAAATGAAGCATATGGTGAATTCATTAAACTGTACAAACACGCCTTTGAAACTTGTTTCCCTCTTCGCACATGTAAAATTAATAATAAAGCATTAAAAGGGAGCAATGGGTTACAGTATGTATTTTAATTTCGTCCAAACAAAAAGCTAAACCTTTTTGTCAGGAAGTTAAAAAAACTACTACTGACAACATTGCAGCATATAAAGAGCATAACAGCATGTTTAATAGGATGAAACGAGCAACAAAAATCAATTATTTTCAAAACGCCCTTGAGGAAAATAAACAAAATATACCCAAAACTTGGTCTATCCTAAGAAAGGCTCTGGGCAAACTCAATAACAAAACAAGCCTTCCTCAAACATTTTTAATAAACGGAACCTTAAATAATGTCAGATTGCGGAAGGTTTTAATAATTATTTTTCTAAAATTGGCATTCAGACCAATCAAAACGTGCCTCAATCAAATAAACATTTTACAGAATACATGCGCAGAATGTTTATTGACCCAGTGGTGCCATCTGACGTTATTTTAACTACCTATAATTTGAAACCGAAACTAAGCCAGGGTTATGATGGCATCTCCACAAAATTGTTAAAGGAAACTATTTCCAACATTTTGCAACCCATTACTCACATAATAAATAGATCGTTTGTTACTGGTATTGTTCCACAAGATCTGAAAATCGCGAAGGTTATTCCTATTTACAAATCCTCTGACCAAAGTCTTCTACAAAACTACAGACAAGTAAACTTACTACCAGCCATTTCCAAAATATTAGAGAAAATTATGTACAAAATATTACTGTCATTTTTGGAACCCATTTTATTCAAGCGCCAATACGGCTTTCGCCCCAAACATTCAACTATATACCCAATCATTCTGCTTCTAAATTATGGTGCCGAATCTAACAATAAGCCAAGACCCGAAATTACTCTGGCTATCTTTTGTGATCTGTCCAAAGTTTTTGACGTCATCAGCATACTTTTAAATAAACTAAACACTTATGGAATACGTGGAAATGCTAATAATTGGTTTAGAAGTTACTTAGCAAATAGAAGTCAATTTGTAGACATTGATGGTCATAGCTCCGGCCTCCTCAATGTACAATGTGGTGTCCCTCAAGGCTCTATTCTCGGTCCTTTGTTGTATTGTCATTTGCTGATGACACCACACTGTGTATGTCGAACTCCAACTTAGAAGCATTATTTCTAGAGGCAAATGAAACAGTTAACAAATTGTTCCATTTGTTTTGCGCAAACAGATTATCTCTAAATCCAACCAAAACAAAATATATCGTTATTAGACCCCATCTACAACAATGCAATTTCACAGGGCTAAACGTTGCAATTAATAACAATATGTTAAAACGAATAGGGAACGATTGCGAAGAAAAATCAGTAAAATTCTTGGGCATCTTCATAGATGGAAATCTTAGTTGGAAATAACATATCGCCAAATGTTAACAAGCGAATATCCAGCGCCTTGTTCTCAATCAAACAAGTAAAAAACATATTACAAAATGACTGTTTGAGAACTCTGTATTTTTCCCTGGTACATTCCCATATATGTTATGGAATATTGGCATGGGGAAATGGTAATGTCAAAACACTACACCGTACAGCGTTTCTTCAGAAACGTGCAATTCGGACCATCAATAATGCAAAATTCAATAGTCACACTGACCCATTATTCAAAGCTACAAGTATTATGAAAATAACTGGTCAATATATATTTCAATCATCATTATTTGTATTTGACTTCATCACAAAATATCTTCCCTACTCATTTGAGCAAGTGTTCAGATTTAACCACGACATTCCCAACTCGCGAGCAACTAGGCAATCAGATCTCTTGTATGAAACCAGGTGCAAAACCCATTTTGCCAATAAACTGCCGCTGTATGCCATTCCCAAAATATGGAACAAATGGTTTCCTACACTGCCTCAGAACATGTTTCGTTCAAAATTCAAAAATGTTATGAAGGCAAATATTTTTAGTTCTTATTAAAGCCAAGTAACATGCAGCAACTCTCTTTGTCCATATCGTGTTCCTCAAGCTAGTCAGGCTTGAGAAAGTACATCTTGCCATTAATTCTTGCCTGCCCTGTTATTTTTATGTTATATTTCTGTAAGTTATTGTGCCTTAGAAATTATTTCTTGACCTGAAGAATACACATTACCAAATCCAACCAACCAACCGACACTCGCTCGCTCGCTGCTTTCTGTTGTGATCCAGAAAGATGCGATGAAATGATTGAGTTGAGTTGCTTAAAGGAACAGTCTTCATTTCAAATGTTCAGAACTACTACAAGGTTGTCGTAAATGATGTCAAAATGTGAAAACGATCACCCACCTATTAAATAATCCACTTCAAAGTGCTAATTAATCGACTTTTATTGGCCTGTTGGCGCCGCCATTTTGAAGCTAGACGCAGACCGAAAGTTTGACCGGAAGTCTGTATAACCCATTTAAAAGCATGTAAACAAGTGTTAGCCAAGAATAATTCCAGAACAAAACATAATAATCTCACTAAATTTTCAGCCATAGTAGTTTGAGCCAGAAGGACCATTACAAGATGAAGAAGATTCCTATTGTTTCGAAGAAAGCGGACTCACCGAAGAAAGCGCAAGGAGAGCCGGGAACAGTAAATGGTGTCAGTGTGTCCTACTGGCCCAGTTGACGTCAGAGCACTTCACTTTTCTCCTTACTGCCTTCGAACCTGGCATCCGATGCAGCCGTAATGGCGACCCTTCAATGCTTTCGATTATTTCCTTATAGCTATGATATTAGGTAATGTTCGTGATTTTTATTGTGATTTTTTGTTTTGTTTACTGTTATAAGCATTACATATTTAAGAAATATTATCTGGGTGTGAACTGTCCCTTTAATAATCGGTTTTTATCACACCTGGAATGTATGGCCGACGGGCGACTGCCAACGAAAACACATCTCGCAAACACAGGTATCAGCCCGATTCGAACCCACAACTTGGACGTTTGTACCTCGGTGTTCTATTCACTGCGATATCGGTACGCTGAGATGCGATAAGGAGAATCACTTCGTTTCCGCGTTTCTTGATTTAAATCATTTCAATAAATTATTTTAATTAATGGGTGTAAATCGGAGAAAATCATTCAAGGTCATCGATCAATAAGTAACCAGTAGTATCTGGAAATGCTAATTTCACCTTCCTCTGGATGTACGATGTTGTCTTTGTCAGGTTGTAATTTTTAGCCATAAATCGTCCAGACGAAATAGGACATCAGTTGAGATGTCACATTTCTGTTATCAGTCGAGATCTGATCAGATGACTTGCACTAATTTAGTATTCATGTGTGTGTGTATATGTGTGTCTGTGTATGTGTGTGTGTGTCTGTCTGTCTGTCCCCGAAACTGGTAAGGATTTGGCCAAAATTATACGATTTAAATAACATAAATTGGATTTAAACATTTTGCTTTAACGTTTGATTTTCAAATCTGATAACAATTAAAAATCGTCATACTTTAGTAACACACACACACACACACACACAATATAAAACTTCCCTTCCGCTGTGAATCTTTTATTGACATATCTACCAACAATAGAACACCTCACAAACACTATCAGGTGAAAAGCGCTGTGACAATATTTTGTGACGCAACATGGACAAAATATGATCGAACATAAAAATAACAAAACAGTTGTTATTATGTCCATCTGGTTCAGTCCATAGAATAAACGAGTAGTCGATTTCACAGATAATCTGTAAATATTATTAAAACGGTGTTGAAAGCAAAACACGAAACACAACAGTGAAGTGAGAAGTTAATTGGAAACTTCCACAATCGGTAGCATTGTATCAGGTACACGTATACGTCTGTGATTCTAAACACATTAATTTATAACGCTGTGTCCAGCGTTGAACAATAATATCATTTTGCATTGCATGACTTAACATTCGACTAATAATCAAAATATGAAAATGCAGAAAATTAAGAACAACAAAAAAAAAACTACACGACAACATTCAATACAACTCACCCGATTGGTCAGTTTAGATGTCGTTTTGGCCAATCAGAATGAGCAATGAAAAGAGCCGGAAATTGGACGACCGTGGTCATGGTGATGAAAATATCACAGAAAGTTTGGCACAGAAAGTCTGACTGAAGAAAGTCTGACTCGTTGATACTGACATCATAATACTGATAGAATAATACTAAAACAAAAAAAAACATTTTTAAAAATATTTAAAAACTCTAACGTTATATAATACGGGGTGTCAACACAACAAGGTGTACTTATAATAAATATCCTATCACAACAACTGTCCTCTCTAATCTCATACACGTAATATAAACATATACTGCCTGTAGTATCATAGTTTTTATGGGCATGGAACATATTAATCAGCTACTGGTCTCGTATCTGCTAGAATTTACGAGAATACACCCATCATAAGTATTACTTGCAGCTTCTGATTTTTTGTCTGTCGCGTGTGTGCGCATGCTTGTGTTCGTGTGTGTATGTATGTTACTTATATATATATATATATATATATATATATATATATATATTTATCATTTATGTACTAACTAAGGTTGTGCTGCGGACATCGCACTAATTTAATTTCTGGTTTAGTTTATGTCTTAAATATGCTTTCTTTTTTACGATTCGTAGAGAGGGGGGGGGGTGTTGTTTAAGCAAACAATTCTCACTTGCTAGAGATGTAATCGAGATACAATCGGAATATAACAGAGGTATTGTCGAGATATAACCAAATATATCGACATAGAAATAAATGGCTTTAGACGTTCTCGGTGCTCGTCTCGTCGCCATCATCCGACCAATCCGGATCGTCGTCGGCCTGGTCCGGTATCAGCAGATCCAGATTGCGGACTTTCCGGTGGCTTTGAATCGTTCTATCCAGCTGCCGCTTCGCCCAGCTGGCGTTCAGTCTCTCCTCGACTCGCTCCATCAGGGCGCTGTGCGGACTGCGGTCAAAACGTCTGTGTCTCTGGATGGCAAACGATAAAAACAGACGAGACAAATGTAAACAAACTATACACTAAACACATTATGAGTGACACATTTTCTTTCGGAATAATTTCCATAAAAAGACCATTGTACGGGCTTGAGGATATCATTGTTTACAAACTCCTTTGAGTTGAGAGCGACGTGTTTTTATTCCAGGATATAGTACAGTCCACATTCCCAATTCTTGGTACTTTTTATATATTTCTTAATTAATCTATATACACGATTACGCGGTTTGCCATATATGGACATTACCACAATATGAAGGTCGCATTCAGAACGAGGTTTGCCATAATTGTCAGTAAATGACGAAAATGACTATGCAATTTTAGTTTTTAATATATATATATATATATATATATATATATATATATATATATATATATATATATATATATCAAGGCTAAATTCTCACAGGATTGCCATCTATTCGTTTTGAAATGGATAATACCTTGTCAGGGATCTTGCCTAATATTATGTGTACGCTAATTACTATCCTTGATATCTATTTTTAAAATTATTATCCAGAAAATAGTACACGAATTATGGTCTTATGGTCCTTTACCACAGTGAGCAATGGTGCAGGTCGTTCACTTCTTCATATTCTAATATCTCCGACAGATATGTATTGGCTTCTGTCTAACATTCGGGTGCTCATTGTTAGTGTTAAGTCGACTCACCTTATTCATTGTTTGTTGTGGCTTAGAACAAGTGCACCCCGTAATTTGATTATACCCAGTTGACGGTTCAGTGATCACCAAAGTTTGTTGACCCGCAAGAAACATTCGGAGTAAATATTCAATTACCGTCAATTTACTGGTCGTGATATATATATATATATATTGAAAACGCGACATCAATCCAATTAACACATACCGTATAGGCGGCATATTTATTTGGGAATGAATCACGGTCAAGTATTAACTTCCGATCCCATTGTAACTGCGCTGACATAGGTGGCGCCATCTGCGGTCCTTTTAGTTCTCGTTCTTCCCGCCTGGCGGGGCCATCTCCGGGTACTGATATTGAACAAGATGTCATTCGTGAGTACATGCGCAATTGTCACAAACTGTGAAGATATCGACAAAAAAACAGACTAATAACCGAATAATGATAGCTGTTGTAATTGTAAAATATTTAGATTGATGTTGACACTTACATATGTCGAGACGTTCCGATAAAAACTTGAGGTTGTACGGATCTCGTTCATATTCGGTGCCAAACTCTGGTAATCCAAGAGTTTCTATGCTCGGATACTGTAAAGACATATGATAAACGAATAATTGATCGAGTACACATTAATATTATGTACTAGTACTGAATGGCATTCTCTATGAGATTATGAATAGATTAATTAAACTTGCAGTGTGTGTGTGTGTGTGTGTGCGTGTGCGTGTGTGCGCGCGTGTGTGTGTGTGTGAAGGGGTAAGGACAGGGAAAAGAGGGGGAAAGAGAAGAGACAAGGGTACAAGGAAAAGGAGAGAGGGGAAGAGAAAAGAAAGAATTAATTTCGTGCAAACGAAACAGTCCACTGTAGCCTCGTGGATAGAGCTCATCATTATAGTCATTCTGTATGGAAGATTGAAGGTTCGAATCCCAGCCAGGAGAATTTTCCATCCAAACAAGCAACTGGCAAAGCTTTCTCCTCCGAATATACCATATATTATAGCTTCTAAATTTATTTAGAATTAGTTCTCGCTGTGATGCTGTAACTTACAGATCATATGCGTCTCTTTCATTTGAAGTAGCCAACCACGTAAAATAACTGCCGTTTCGGCCATTACTATTATTTCAAACTGAAAACCCTACAGACCAGCCACTATATATATATATATATATATATATATATATATATATATATATATATATATATATAAAACTCCAGATAGTGATAGTAATAAAGGACACGACCAAGACCACAGTTTAAAACGCCACTAGTAAAAAACGTACCCCTCTGAAGTCGTGTGGTTTCGGCATCTGATACCTTCCCGGCCTAAAGACGCCCTCCTTGACGTAGAGTAGCTTCGCCTCCCACGGGCCATCGATCTTAAATGCGGTGACGAACTGTCCCTCCTCCTCTTGTCTCTCCTGGAGTATGCTCGGCAGCCTTAACGGCGCCGAATGGCGAGTGATCGGTTGAGGTCTCCGACCAGGAATTGTCCCGTACTTCCACGGCTTGATGGCTTCCCGAGAATTGCGAGGCGGCGGTCGGGGTTCGTAGCACTGGGGCCGGAAGTCGGGTGGCGGCAGCTTCCAGATGTCGTGGTCTTTCGGCGGCTCCGGACGCTCGTAAGCCGCCGCGCGAGTCTGGAGCAAGCTCTCGGTAGCCTCGTAGGACGTCTTCGCGTCGAAGTTGAACGGGTTTATGGCGTAGAGACTCTCCTCGTGGGCCGTCGACGAACTTCCGGCACGTGACCGCTCACGTGACGAGGCCCGGTCGCTAGTTTCCGCGTCGGTTGGCGCCATGACGAAACAGCGAGCTGTGATTGATGTAAAACGGACAGAAATGACCGGATTAGTCGTGATATAATTGGAAGAGACGGAATACGATCTCTCATCGTCTGCAATTATGATCATATCCTGAAAACTGGCTCAATCACATATTGATTGACAACAAAACTGACAGACTGATTAACTGATTGATTAATTAATTGATTGACTGACTGACTGACTGACTTACCTACTTACTTACTCATTATTTAATTAAAGTCACTCACTAGTAGTAACAATAATAACAGCAATAACAACAATGCTACTCTTAATATTAACACTAATAATAATAATTATTATTATTACTCACGATAATGTTAATGCATATTTATTTATTCTATCTGATGTAAATACAATCCGTTATTTACTCTTCATGTGAGTGTAAATAAAGGTAACTCAGCCTAAACTCTCCAACTATAGATACTACTACTACTACTACTACTACTTCAATACATAATAATAATGATAATAATAATAATAATAATAATAATAATAATAATAATAATAATAATAATAAATATTCTACCATGTAGTCACCACAATATCACCTTATCATTTGGCCGTCTCCAATGACTCTATAATAATGTAGACACTCTTCAAAGCTGACAACAAAATGACTTCAATATGTCGTCCAATATATTACTGATATATGGTGACAAGAGGCTAATTGTGTCAGATTATAGACACTCGATCGACTTAGTACATAGATGTGTACTACCATTAGTGTGTTTATCATAACAAGTTACACTCTCAATACCGATAAGGGTAGGCCTTATAGCAATCAATCATTGGGTTAAGGACACGGGCATGGAAACGAACGTAGAAACAGACAGATAGGTAGACGGACAGACAGACAGGCAGTGGGATAGACAGGCGAACAGACACATAAGGCTGCGTGCGCCAAAACATACAAACCAACTCCTATAAAGGGAGACATGTGTGAAAACATACAGATTAGAAAACAGAGGGGCAAGCGGACATTCACCGTGCGCGTTTCACACACACACACACACACACACAAACACACGAACCTGTTGGTGACACGGTAATGAGGCATTAAATCCAAATCCAAATGTTTCAAGGTATCCTGGTAACTACTGATATCTCGCATATATTAAAAGCAAACATACAATATTGACACCAGCTCCTATTTCGCTGTTGACACAGCCCCCCATAATGGCACTAGACATAATGGTGTAACACATAATAAAAATATATACTTCAACACATACTAGTCTCCCATATGTCAGTATTTAATGACTGACATTAACCTGAAGTCTGAAGTATTCACCATGGCCTAACTGATAGCGCGGTTGGCAACAGGTCTATAACGCCTGGGTTCAAACCCCGGCCGGGCTATATCAGAGGGGTGTTTCATCTTTGACTTCGCCTCATTACCGTTGGAGGTCGTTCGGCCCATTTAGCCTACCTTGTGCACAAAAGTGGCCGTAAAATATCAACATTTAAATTTTCACCGAGGGCACGCCTGTGATTCAACAGTACCAGTTCCCATTGATACCGCTGAATCACAGACGTGGGTTCAGCCAGCTAATGGCTGAACCTACGTCTGTGATTCAGCGGTATCAATGGGAAACAAAACAAATTAGCAGTAAACGAATGAAGCGGTAAGCCTTACCCCGATTTGCTGCATTTAATGTCAATATATCATGTCTGGCAACTCAACTCCCTTAACTGTGACGACATGGCAGATATAGCACGGCTCCTTAACTGTTTGTTGATAATCTGTGTGCTCGTGAAAACTATCCGCAGAAGTTCGTGTGTGTATATATATATATATATATATATATATATATAGGTGTTGGTGTATGTATATATAAATATAATCAAATATTAACGCAACCCGAGGCAAACACACCCGACTGGCCAGCGTCGTCGTCAGGCGTTCGGCTCGGTGTTGGGTAACTAAGGACGCCATCTTATTGCGACAGCGCGCAGGAATCGATAATCTCGTCAGTTGATTGGTAGAAAATAAAAAAACACCGCGATTAACAAAGGCGGACTGGAGCAGAGATCGTTTTGGCAAACGTCACCGATAGTTTATGGATCATGGTCGTAGGTCGTGAAAATAATCGATTTTTGTTCGTGTTTGTTGTGGATGCGATGTGTGTGGTGTGTATTAGTGAGTGAGTGAGTGAGTGAGTATGGGTATTTTTTATCCATGAATGTATATCAACGCGTTTTATGCGTGTGAATCCCCCCTCACTGACTGACTGACTGACTGACTGACTGACTGACTGACTCACTACTACTCACTCACTCTTATATATATCTCTCTCTCTCTCTCTGTGTGTGTGTGTGTGTGTGTGTGTGTGTGTGTGTGTGTGTGTGTGTGTGTGGTATACATGCATGTCTGTGCAATATTAACCTCTTCGCTGACCCCATAACTGTCGTATCTAACCTTATAATATCCGATTATGTCGGCTTTATCTATATAATCGTCTTGTTATTGTTCTAGTAAATCTGGTTACTGAATGCGAGCTGTAATGTTTGTCGTTGGAAAGTCAATGTGTAGCACAACAAGAAATTACCTGTTGTTAGTGAGTACTACCTTTGAATTTTATCATTTTGTTTTTGCAACTCACTCACTCACTCACTCACTGTTTTTGAGCTCTTGGGAACTCAATAATGTATTAATCCGTACTTGGTAGTTATCTAGCATAATACCTTTGAAACGTGAAGATCATCTCCAAATTGTAATGACATTGGTTGATGTGAGGGTGTTAGTGTACTGGATATTAGTTTATGTACCAGATTTTAGTGTACGCGGGTGTTAGTGTACCAGACATTAGTCTACATTGAACATATCAGTCAATTTTATCCAAATAACACTAAGCGCTATTGATGTATTACGAGCACATCGGGTAATTATAACGTATGAGTTACTGACATAATTTGCAGAACTTGCAAAATTCCTCTTGGAATTTTTTTTTTATCTTTGGAATTTTTTATCTTTGGTCTTTGAAAATTTGATCTTTCGAATTCTTTTAATCTTTGATTTTTTTATATTTGATATTTTTTATCGTTTTTAAAATCTGTAAAAAAAATTAATTTTGATCTTTGGAAATTTCATCTTTGGAATTCTGGGAATTGAAAACCTATTTTTTTGTGCGAATAACTAGATTTTACTTGAATAAAAAAACTGATTCAAGCTCCCTCAACATCTTCAGTAAGAGATACGCAAAGTCTAAATACAGAAAAGATCTCGCGATTGAAGGCGAATTTGCGTACTGGTCGTATAGAGAAGCTCGTGTGAAAGTGAACAAAGACTGCAATATCAGAGTTATGTTAGAAAATGACGTTATTACCAAGCGGATAAATTACCATTATCTCGATGGTGATCCGGCAGATGCTGAAGCAAGACTAGTTTACAGTCAGATGCGCAATGAAGCTACACTAACTGAACACCAACCATTGGCAATTATTGCTAGAGTCATCCAAAAGTGCTCCACATACAACGCTATCAAATCTTCAAAAGACTGGATGAATTACTATAATCATTCGGAGTAAGTGACAAGATCAAATCGAAGGGCCAAGAAATGTGGACAACTTTAGTGATTTAGTGATACCCGCAGAAATGGTTACATACGAAGGAGCTAGCATTCTTATTACACGATATTTTTATGTCATTCACTTATACGGTATTCGCTTAATTAACTGACAAAACCTCTGCCTTATTAACAGCCGCTGTACAACATTACTAAAGTCAGTTAGCTGTAACCTGATGACTACCGCGTTGATTACACTAAGTAAATTGGGCAAAGGTGTATCTACACCTGTAAGAATTATTAATATAATGCTTACAGGAGATGTGAGTAAAATTTCAATTTTGTTCAACATTCTTCATTTCAACAACTCTCTGTGCGTGTATGTGTGTGTGTGTGTGTATGCGCGCGAGTGTGTTTGTGTGTGTGCGTGTATGTGTGTGTATGTGCGTGTGTATATTTAAACAGCATTCTGTCATTCAAATGTACACATGATAATGCAAGAAGATTTGGGCTGCAATAATCAACATCTGCATCCGCCAAAATTAAACAAATTGCGAAAATACAAGCATCAGCTGGAGTAATAAAACACATAATAATAATAATAATAATAATAATAATAATAATAATAATAATAATAATAATAATAAAGGCACCCTTACTAATTATTAAGAAAGAAATACGAATATTACTGATACATGAACAGTTTGATAAGCTTGCAGTTAATAATACTGGATTTGATATACGGCGAGAACTTTATTTAATTAATACCATCATGGATTTGTTTTTGTATGAGGAATACATTCCAGTATGTTTCCTTCTTCTTCTTCATTGCGAATTTGTCGCGATTATTCCAAGAACACATTATAGTAAAGTTCAAGTAAACACAATAAAGTATCGTATATTTGGGAGGGGAAAAAAACAACACATACCAAGGTTATGTGTTTCAGTTCATTGATGTTTTATGCACCGCAGATGTAATACTCTTTGCGGAGATTTACATTTGTCGTCTTTTTACACAAGTCCAATTTCAGGTATTAATATTCACGGTAAAAGATGACATATCTAGAAAACAAAACCCTAAACACGCATTTGAGCAACATTTTCGTCACCAAGTTACCCTGATAAACATTTTGATTAATGTTTATGTCAACATCCCTAAAATCTAAAGGCGAGTGCTACCGTACTCGTTGGATGATTTATTTTGTATATTTATTGATTTAATTGGTATATATTACCATCATAAGTCATTAGGGTAAAGACAGGCTTACCAATCTTACTAATACTGTCATTGCTTGATGTTGACCTAAATCCCCAAACATTGGCTTTTGGATCTCATAGAAATCAAATGTTTTGGTTCGTCATATATCTGATGTAAAATTACGATTAATAATGCTGTATAACAACCATATATTGTGATGGAAATTTCGTAACACGTCTGACATGTCTGTATCCAATGATCAAATAGTATCCCATTTTTAGTGTATTAGCCTTATATTACGGTTCGTTCCTCGGCGCTGAGTGTTTCTGATTTGCCTCGACTGTTGCCAACTTGAACACACTCGAAGCTATCTATTGTCACATGAGGCCAGTGGGAAGACAACAGAAGCTACATAGACCATACAATATACGGTACCATATTATTAAAACTTCTTTCCTAAAGTTGTATATATGTTACAGTTAATCTGTATAATCGGGTAATATGTATATTACCTGAATGTTCAGATAATGTGTATTAAATCTGAGTTAGCAATAGATGTATTACCTGAATATTTCAAGTAATATACATATTACTTGATTATATAGATTAACTGTAACACACACACATATATATATATATATATATA